>CM019695.1:18472303-18724803 GCA_009760885.1 Achatina immaculata
GGTAAACTGAAATTATGCAAAAACTACAAAATTGTTGCCATGATTAGTCATGCCAGTACAATTCTGCTAAAAATCACAATAGATAGACTTCATAAGAAAATAGAAGAAGAAGTCAGGACGGTCCAAGCTGGTTTCATGCAAAGAAGAGGACCAAGAGATCATATTTTAAATAAAAGATTGATAATAGAGAAATGCAGAGAGTTTAATGTGAATCTATATTTAGACTACTCAAAGGAATTTGATTGTGTATAACACCCGAACCTTTGATAAATAATGCATAAAAAGGGATTTCAAACATATTTGATACAATTAACATCACTGATGTATCTAGACCAACTAGCAGCAGTAAGAATAAATGGTGAAACACCAACTTATCTTGACAGAAAACAATGTGTCCGTCAGGAGTGCATATTGTCGTCTTACTTATTTAACTTGTATATTGAAAATATCATTAGAAATTTTTAGAGAAAATGTAGACAAAGAAAATTATGACAATTGGAGGTTATGAAAAATCAGATATTATTTATGTTGATGACACAATATTACTGTCCACAACACAAAATGAAATGGAAAAACAAATTATGTCAGTCCGTAAGAACAGCGAAGAGCAAAACATCTATCTTAATGTGAAGAAAACTAAATTGATGACAACTGACAAAAGAAACAAGGGAGCTGAAATATGTATCAATGAGTACAAATTGAAAAAGGGAAGAGATAATGGAGATACAATGATAAAAATCAAATGAGGCCGTCTATCGCTCTTCAGACAGTAAAACAACTAAAGAATCTGTGGAGAAGAACAGACAGAACTACAAAAATAAGATTTTTAAGGGCATGAATCTTTCCCATCCCAACATATGCCTTTGAGACCCGGACACTTAACAAAACAGGTGAGAAACACATAAATGCATTTGAATGTAAATGCTACAGAAGAGTTCTTCAGATATCATGGACACAAAAAGGAACAAATATATCCATACTACAAGAACTAAATATTGAAGAAGGCTGGCTAATAAATATTATTAAAAAGAAAAGCTAAATATTTTGGACACATTAAACGTCATGATAATCTAGAGGAAGGGAAGGGTACACAATAAGAAAAAGAAAGAGAAAAAGACCAAGGCGAAGATGGCTGCAAGACAGCGTTGATGATCTGCAAATGGATGCATCAGTAGTAGGCCATCTTGCTCACAACCGATGGAGGCCTACAGAAGTGCTGTTAGGGAGTCAAAAGTTCCACAAGGGACATGCAAATGAATGTTGTTCAGTCATCTGTCTTATCTCTGCATTGTTCTTGAATTCGTTCCACTTGATGTCGAGTATTTTCCTTAGGCCTTTGTTTTCATAATAGTCTAATTTCTTTTATATTTCTTTAGTTGTTTTCCAGCTTTCGCATGCATAAATGAGGGTGGACATTACATTTGAATTGAATAGTCTTAACTTGGTTTTTGTGCTTATAACTTTTGAATTCCATATATTCTCAAGATTCTTGAAGATTGATGCTGCTTTTGAAATTCTGATCCTAACTTCCTTTCTAGTGTCCCCATCCTGGTCTATGTAGCAGCCAAAGTATGCAAATTGATTGACTTCTTCAATATCTGTCCCTTCTATGTGTATTTTTCCATTTCGATTAATGGGAATTTTCATTATTTGTGTTTTGTCCTTGTTAATTTCAAGTCCTATTTTGCTAGGCATTGAAGACAGACTATCTGTTTTTTTTTGCATGGAATTCACATTATTACTGATAAGATTTATGCCAGCAAAATCAAGATTTTCTAGTTGGGTCCCATGTACCCGGTCAATGCCTGTTTTGCCTGTGCAGCATTTTGTCATTATGAAGCCTAGTGTAATCCCAAAAAGTAACGGAAACAGTATACATCCTTGTTTCACACCTGTTTCAATCTGAAACCATTCACTCATCCCTTCTTCTATCTTGACTGCAGAAACATATCCATTGTATAAGTCCTTAATGATGTTGACAATTTTAGATGGTACTCCATATAGACTTAAAATTCTCTATAATGAATTTCTGTGTATACTAACAAATGCCTTTTTAAAATCTATGAAGTTCAGTATTAATGGTTTCTGCTTTTCAATATGTTCTTCAAGTATTATTCTGAGAGTTAATATCAGGTCGAGACATAACTCCCCTATACGGTTTCATAATATATGTATTAAAAACCTAATATAATTATATTATTATGTATTATTTGTATGATATATACCTATGACTAAATATTTAAACTGAACTGTTGCATAATTTTAATTTCAAATTAGCTTTCATTTTGGACGCTATTTTTCTACACCCTGTTATAAAAAATAATTAAACTGAAAACGTACAGTTTTAACATTTCATAAATAATACTTCACTGAGGGAGACCGTTTTGTGCACATAAGATCAAAGAGTTCAACCACTTCATATCTCGCCATGTTTCAAGAGAATGTTTATTCTGTTACAGATGGTGGGTTAGTAACCCTGTTGTTGTGGTCAAACAGCTGTCACAGCACTCACTTGTTTAAGCGAGCATGGGAAAAGTTATGTTCGTGTTTCGATCGCAGAGCTCTGTCACGTGATCTGAATGGCATGCAAGAAAAAGAGAGTTCTGTTCTAGATGTTTAAGTGAGAGGATGTCTTAGTTTGTTTCTGGAAGGTCTGCTAGGGATTCCTTGTTTCCCGATGTATGTTTCCTTTTGTGGTTGTCCTTTTCAGGACAAAAGTAGAATCTAGAATATAGAAGTTATGGTCAATGTGTCCATTTTAGGACACAATGTTCTTGTAGCTGTTTTGTCTTTTACAGGACACAAATTGTCACGTAGAATTTGTGATTTGATTGCCCCCTTTTGGACAATGTTTGTGATTCTACATTGAATGCTTAGGTTGCAGTTTTTGGTACACATGAGGTTAGAATGTTTTCCCATGTTGCCTGAGTGTGTCTGTCCCATGGCGATGTTAATCGTCCAGAGAGTTTTTTTCTTATTCCTGGTAATTGTTCATCAATTCTTTGACTCCACATTCGTTTATAACACTGACTTACACATGGGAGTTCATAATTAAACTGTGTTTTAGTCTTTCCTTGCTGCTGGGGTCTTGTGCTATATGAACCTATGTTGAGTGCTCCAATGTTGGCATTGAGATGAGTTGTCCTAATGTATACTGGTCAGGTTTGTGTAGGTACTGTAGTGGTTGTTCATCCTGTGTTTTCGTGGTTGCACGGTGTATATCACTGCCTGTTGTGTCACTTGTATAGCAGTAAAGTAAATCTGCTCTTTAATTAGTGAGATCTGTAAATGACGAAGAAGTAAACCATTTTGTATATCTCGGCAACTATATAGACCACAATGGTGACACCCGAAAAGCAGTTAGAATTCGAATTGCCAACGCATCATTGACCTTCAAGAATCTTGAGAACATATGTCATTCAAAAGTTATAAGCTCAAAAACCAAATTAAGACTATTCAATTCAAATGTAATATCCACCGTCATTTATGCATGTGAAAGCTGGAAAGCAACTAAAGAAATAGAAAAGAAATTAACTCTTTCGAAAACAAATGTCTAATGAAAATACTCGGTATAAAGTGGAATGAATTCAAGAAATACACAGAGATCAGACAGATGAGCAAACAACAACCTGTCTCATGGGTGATCAGAAAAATATGATGGATATATGTCGGCCATGTGATGAGAAGGAACAATCAGAGAATCCCCTAACAAACTGACTAATGGAACACAACAGGGCGAATATGACGAGGTCAACCACGTGAAACTCTACAGAGGACTTTGTTAAAAGAAGCCAATTCAGTGGGCATAACATCCCTTGATGCGGTTGAAAAACTCGACGAAGACATGACATCTTGGCGAACTACCATGCGGGCCCTATGTCATGTTTAACAGCACGGGAAGGATGCAAGATGTAAGATGTAACTGTAACTTAATGTGTTCACGAGTCAGTTATTTGTTTAGTCTATGTGTAACACATCATCACACACATCCATTGTTTAGCAAATTCAATTCATTGTTATAGTAATACATATTACACATGTTTGGTTGTACGCAGGTAGTGCAGTAATACTATTTTAACGTAGGTCGGCGCATGTGTTAGCAGTGCACGAATACGTGTTTACTGCATAACTTGAAAATTTATGAGCAGATAAAACATGGTGGCTTTGAAACCATGCAGAGAATATGACAAAACATGGACGAAACTTAGTATTACATTTCGTATGCATTTGGAAAATAGAATAACAGTACGATCCTTTGAAATCAGCAGCGGTAATTTTAAAAATAAAATGTTACATTCATTTCCATTATGTAACTTTATATTTTAATACAATAACAAACACAAACAGAACAGTATAAAGAGCAGCTCATTTCACCAGCATAACATCGTTTCTCATGATGTTTGGAAAGATGTGGTTTCTGAAGAATCTGCTACTCTGTGTCCTGGTAGGACAGGTCACAGCTGAAAGTAAGATACGTTTTATTTCAGGACTGCAACTCTTCATCTTCATAGTCTTCTCACCAGGATCTTGCAACTCTTCATCTTCATAGTCTTCTCACCAGGATCTTGCAACTCTTCATCTTCATAGTCTTCTCACCACGATCTTGCAACTCTTCATCTTCATATTCTTCTCACCAGGATCTTGCAACTCTTCATCTTCATAGTCTTCTCACCAGGATCTTGCAACTCTTCATCTTCATAGTCTTCTCACCAGGTCTTGCAACTCTTCATCTTCATAGTCTTCTCACCAGGGTCTTGCAACACTTCATTGTTGTTCGCGATAGGACGTGTAATTTCTCGCTCCTGATTTTTCAAATATTTTGTGTGTTATTTCAAATACTTGGACAATGATACTTATATTGTTGGATTTCTGAAGAAACTGTGTTTTCATTGGGTTATGAAAATTATTCAAAATATGTGAATTTGTGGAGTTATTTCATAAAATTGCGGTAAGACATTCTTTCTCTAAGATCATAGAGGTCACCAGTTTTCACCACCATTTCACGATAGGCCACGCGGTCTGCCCAGTGTCAGCCAGAATGTTTTGTTTGCTTAATCTAGACGTTATGTAACAATGATAGAATGCGGGACAGAAGGTTTAATCTGTGAGGTGACGAACAAGCCCAGCCGGCGGGATAGTCTCCGGTCTACCACAACAAAGAACTATAGCCTAAACAAAAACAAAGCCGTGGGAACAAAGCTAAAGAAATGCAGTAACCCACCAGGCTTAACAATAAAATACACCAACGAGGGACAATGTGTCGTTGTGACATGCCACAACACACTTCAATACGAGTCCCTGAGGCAAGCTCTTAGGAAGGGCTATCAAGCAGAAAGAGAGGAGAGATATGACAAGCTAGGCGCTAATGTTGAGGACATAATAAAAACCCCAGTCCTCACAGTTCATCTTTACCACACCAAGAACAAAGTGATGGTACAAGGTGACGCCGAGGCCGTTGAATCCTGGCTAACAAAACAGTTTATGGAGCTGCAAGAAGGAGACATAAACACAGTCAAGGAAGTGATGGCCAGTCAGCTCCCTCTAGAAGATAACTCAGATGAACTAAACACATCACTTACAAACATGGCCGAAAGTTTTGCAAGTCCTATAAAGAAGACTATTGACATAGTCGACGATATAATGGAAATCATGACAGCAGAAGAGTCTGTGCCAGAAAATGCTGTTATTATCACCAGCAAAGAAACCTCCAGCAAACATGAATTACCACCAACAATTGCTACAGAAGAACCAATAATCACAGATACTGCTGGAGAACAAGGAGCAACAGTTTCTACTGAGAAAGCTCCACTGTCTTCAGACACCTTTACTCATAAAGAAAACCCAGCTAACAGTTCTAGCGAAAATGACGTAGTAACGGAACCAAACTCCGAAAAATCTTTGGAGAGCAATGTACCAAGACATAGTGAGACTGTTAGTTCTCATCAAGCTGTTGGTACAGGAACAAAACTACTTACTTGTCTCTGTGGCCATGACTTCGCAGAAGTTATTAAAGACTTCGTGAAAATACTCATCAGTGACATGAAGTCCGAAGTTGTAAAGTCACTCAGTCAGGAGAATGATAATATCAGAAAAGAAGTTGAACAGCTGAGAGAAGAAAATACCAAGCTGAAGCTTCTCATTGAATCAGCGAACAGCGAAAACCGCAGTAGTAGAAAACTACACAAAAACATCCAGACAGAAACTGGTAGTCACAGTCAGTCAGTAGCTGCTAGTCAAACTAATCTCAACATGAAGCCGAAGGCTCAGCCATCGTCGCCAGCCGGTGTAAACAAACCTCACAAGAAAAACAACCAACAAAAACAGAGTGACGTCAGTGACTCTTTATCAGGTGAGCAAGACCAGCATATCACAAAATACGAGTACCCCATCGAAGTCCAGATCACCAACAGATTCGACGCTCTACAACAAATCTCTGTACCAGATACTCAGCAGACAGACAGGACGCAACAATCATCTCAGTCAAACAACGCATCCCACCTACAGTCACAATCTAACCATAAACAACGTGAACGAAATACGCAGCAAATTCCCATTCACAAAATCACGGACAGCACAACACATTTAATAATTGGGGACTCTCTGCTAAAGGGCGTGTATAGCGAGCGGATGTCCATAGCAGACGAAGACATTGTCTCAGTAGTTGCAGTACCGGGAGCTGGTATTGCGAAACTAACGCAAACACTGAAAAGTTTTAATACAGACCAGGGCGTGAGGAAAATCTCCGTACATGTTGGCATAAATGACAGCATGAATGGCCAGAACATCAGACGTTCCGACATGCAGGCTTTGACTTCCGCCATCAAGGAAAAGTATCCGACTGCAGCAATCTTCCTATCTTCCATCATTCCACCCTGCTCCGGTCCTGGACGCCGCCTGGTAGACATCAACAACAAGGAACTTCAGTCATACTGTCGTGTTAACAACATTGTCTTCATAGACCACACTGTGTTCTTCATCTCAGCCTCTGGTGCCCCGAAGAAACGGATGTACAGGGACTACATACATACATCAAAACTTGGTACCAGCATCCTTGCCAAAAATCTAAAGTTTCCAGAACGTACACTACAGAAAGACGTGGTACAGTTGGATGTCCACAAACAACACCCACGTCCAACAAAAAACCCCCATAAAGCCAGCTCTACTCCGAGCACTAAAACCAAAGGGACCTCCATATCTACACCACCTGTTCCACAGCAAACTACCGACTATGACACACTGTTTCCACCCCTACCCTCACGTCAGCCTCAGACGGTCAGACGAGCTGATACGAGCGTCAACAACGTCAGGATTCTTCCTCCGTCGCACAGCTCATTGGAAGAGCTCAACACACAAGCACGTCCCATGCAACATCATCAAAGAAATCTGGAGCTGCAGTATTTGCTGCAATTCAGCCCTGCAGCACTGAGTCATGCCTATATGTTATCTCTGCATAATTCACATGGCATGGTACCTTACAGACACCACATGCCTTAAACTGATGGCAGTATCATCGTAATCCATCACAAACTGTAACCTTCAACCCGCAATGTCGAAAAAGAATTGTTCAGCAAGACATAGTGACTGATATTTTCATTCTTACGTTTATTTAGAATTTTTACATTTTATTATTGCATTTTATTTCTTGCCCCTTCTTTTGTATCTATTTTTCTAATTCTTGTCAACTTTCTATAGGTCGTTGCAGTTTGTGAGTTGTATCTGTGTGTGTGTGTGAGAACTATATACTTAATTACTTAACTTGTTAGTGAATTCACATATTTCAGCATTTAATTATTCAGTAGTTAGACGCGTCTCTCTTTCAGCTTCCAATTATTTCAGCTAGTGAGTTGTGTACCAGTTGAAAGTTTAATATACAGAGTGTGTCTCTGTGTAGTATTTAAAAGTTTATTTACCTCAGTATTAAGTATCATAATAGGAATTATTTTCAAACCAGTAACAGGAGACAGGAAAATAAAATGACCCCACCTACCGAAAAATGGTTACATAAGGAAGGACTTCGATTAGGCCATCTGAATGTATATCACCTATTAGGTAAAATTCTTGAAGTAACACACATATTACATCAAAATTTCCACATTTTTGGCTTCTCTGAAAGCCGTTTAAATAGGAACATAACCTATGAAGATATTAGAATTAACGGTTTTAACCTGATCCGGCGTGACCCAACCAGGAAACTAGAAACGGGTCTAGTAATGTATGTCTCCACAGCTATCCAGTTTAGTCGTAGAGAAGACCTCGAATCATCAGAGGTAGAGTGTATTTGGGTGGAAGTTAAAATGCCAAACCAGAGTCCATTAATTATTGGACTTTTGTACCGTAATCCAAATGCATCATCTCTGTGGTACGATCACTTCACGACTATGATGGATGAGGTTTCAACCTTTAGGTTCAAAGATATTATCATTCTTGGAGACTTCAACATAGATCTAACACAATCACATTTAACTTGGAGCAATATTATATTATCCTATAATCTTTGCCAAATTGTCACCAAACCTACCAGAGTAACAGAATTATCATCCACATTATTAGATCATATATATGTAGCCCAACCAGAAAACATCATTGAATGTAACATCCCTCATACTTCGTTAAGCGATCATTACCCAGTCTGCTGTACGTGGACAAGAAAGGGGTATAAACTTCCTAAACACAATCACATCAGTATGAAATTTAGGAGCTTCAGAAAATTTAACCTAGAATTATTCCTTAATGATTTGCAAGAATCTTCACTTACACATGTGTACCAACTAACTGACCCTGATGAGGCAATAGAATATTGGCTAAAGATCTTCAGAGATATATTAGACAAACATGTTCCCATGAAAGAGATGAGAGTAAAACACCAGACGAAGTCACCTTGGATAACACCTGAAATACTACAATTCATGAGAGAACGTGATCGGGCGCACAAAATCAAGGACTTTATGACCTACCGCTCACTCAGAAACAAAGTTCAATACTTAATAAGACAAGAGAAAAAAAATTACTTCAGGAATCTAATACAGAATAAATCAGACAGTAAATCAATTTGGAAAGCCATAAATACCCTATCAAATAAAAGAAAAGAATTTGATTCTCACGCCATCAATCGTACATACACTAGCGCACATATCAGTACACATTTCAGAGAAGAAATCAACGTTCTTAAATCATCAGTATCAGCTCCTGTATGCGACTTACATGAACTACAAACATTCCTGGACAGCAGATGTACTGATTTTAAACAGTTACACATTCCATTCTTAACAGTCAGTGAAGTTCACAGTTATCTCTTAACCTTAAAAAACAACAATACAACTGGGCTTGATGATATTAGTAATAAGATCTTACGTTATGCTGCACCTGTCATTTCACATACACTAACATATATTTACAACCAGTGCATTGCAAAATGTTATTTTCCTGAGGCTTTTAAAACTGCTAAGGTGTATCCTCGCTTTAAATCTGGCTCATCTAACAATCTTACCAACTATAGACCAATATCCATATTATCGTCATTATCAAAACCACTTGAAAAACACATACACAAAATAACTCTACGACACATGCAAGAGAACAATTTACTCATAGACAGTCAGTCAGGCTTTAGACCCAATCATTCCTGCCACACAGCTCTTACCAAAATGACAGAAAACTGGTTAGTAAACATAAATGACGACAGACTATGTGGTGCCATTTTTGTCGACTTTAAAAAGGCATTTGATATGATTGACCACGATATTCTTGTAAGAAAAATAAAGACTTATAGACTGCACCCTGACCTAATAAAATTAATTGCATCGTTTCTGTCAGACAGACAACAGGTAGTATTCTTCAACAATTCTCTATCAAATTCTGCTAAAGTTGACACTGGTGTTCCGCAAGGTTCTATTCTAGGCCCGTTGCTCTTTGCTATCTATATCAATGATCTTCCACTTCATCTTAAACACTCTTCTTGTGACCTTTTTGCCGATGATTGCACAATCTACACCAGTGACTACGATTGTGTTAATCTAGAATCAACTCTTCAGGTCGAGTTATACAATTTAATTGGATGGAGCAAAAATAATGGCATGATTATAAACACCGATAAAACAAAATCAATGCTCATAACAACAAGACAGAAACTACAAAACGCAACAAAAACAACACTTCGGCTCTGTACAGAAACATCACAGATAGAAAACGTTAGCGAGCACAAAACACTAGGTCTTATTATTGACCAACATCTGACCTGGAACTCTCATGTGCAATGTCTAACAAAACTCATCGCACAAAAAGTATACCAATTAGCTAAAATTAAGCACTTCATAGATCAAGACACTAGGAAGACATACTACATAGCTCATATACAAACACATTTAGACTACTGCTCAACAGTTTGGGATGGTTGCTCAGTGTCAAATACAAAAAGGCTTTGCTCTCTCCAAAAGCGAGCAGTAAAGCTTATTAGTGACAAAGATCAAGCACAATCAACTAATCATCACAAACGTATCAAAATACTACCTCTTAAGAACAGGTTCCTCTTCAACAAGGCCAAGTTAGTACATCAAATTCTTTCACGGCATGCCCCGCCTTATCTATGGAACCTGTTTAAATTTAACCCAAAGTGCAGCCAACGCTTGAACAACATATGTCTTCCAAAACCTAGACTTGATCTTTACAAGAAAAGCTTTAGTTATTCTGCTGCTCATCTTTGGAATACCCTCCCATCCTATATAAAAAATATAAATTATACTCCTTCCTACAACTACAAGCTTTCCCAATATCTATTTGATGTCGACTACATGCCTCCATGAATTATAAAACTTAAAAGTTATCTTAAGCTGCTCTTACAGACACCGAATACAATTAATTGTTTTCTGAACAGTCCCGAAAATTTTGTTTAGTAGATAGTCATTTATAATGTATATAGTTACTTCTGTACTGAGTGAATGTGTAAGAGCGAAACGTAAATGTTATATTTTATTTTATGTCTCTCAGCTTCAATGTTAGTTATGTTTGTTATATGAACAGCATATTTGTAGAATGTCTGGAATAGAGTGAAAGATGTATGATAAAGGGCAGAATGTCAGACGGGCCTGCGTGCCCAATTCTTAACCCTTTTGAAATAAAGATCAATCAATCAATCAATCATCTTCATAGTCTTCTCACCAGGATCTTGTAACTCTTCATCTTCATATTCTTCTCACCAGGGTCTTGCAACTCTTCATCTTCATAGTCTTCTCACCAGGATCTTGTAACTCTTCATCTTCATATTCTTCTCACCAGGATCTTGCAACTCTTCATCTTCATATTCTTCTCACCAGGATCTTGCAACTCTTCATCTTCATAGTCTTTTCACCAGGATATTGCAACCCGTCATCCACAGTTTAAAAGTTCTATGTTCTACGTTTGATTTTTATAAACGTTCTTGATGAAAAACCCAGTATATCGCAAAACGTTTGTCAAAACTCCTCTAAAATATTTTATTTCTTCAATGGGTCTTAGATCATTTCATTTTACTGGCCACTGTAAGTATGTTATTCAGGTAAGTGATACTCATTTAAGAGCATAAATCTTTGTATTTCTTCTAGATCATTTCTATAGGAAAGGAAGAAAACCACATTAGTGTGTCAAAAACCTGTTCTTTGAGAACCAGTAACAGGCAGAGATTATAAATATTTATTGTTTTAAATTACACTCTTTGTAGATTTTTGCCATTTGATATCGTCTGTTCTTAAAGTATGTCCAACATTTCCCATGTGAAGTTATCAGTAATCTTTATTGCTTTTTTTCGGATACATTTATAACCTCCAAACACTTATTTCGCGTTTTCTTTCCTATTTACCTTTTTTCACCGCTATTGTTGTTTCCTTTATCTTTCCCCTGTTAGGCGAACTTATTGGCGAACTTTAATTACCAAGTGAAACGGGCAGCACATTTTCTAACACTTTTCATTTCTATACATCAATTAACTTTTATGTTAGCTAATTTAAACATATAACATTTATCTATAGGTGCGCTCGTTTGTAAATCTCACTGGTTATATATAAATGATAACATGACAGTGTCACAGATATATGTATCCCTCGAGTAATGCTGTACTGTGACCTTCACATTCCTTTAGTTATGGAAAACAATTACTAGCAGGAAATATTTACACTCGAAATAGTTTCAACCTTTGTGCAAGCATACGTGAACATGCCGCGTAGAAAACTGGGGGAGCAAGGTCTGCATCATAAAAGAAATAATCAGGCTGCATGCAAGCCATTTCACTTGTGCTCCATCTCCGTTTCCTTACCTCTCAGTTTCCTTACCCCTCAGTTTCCTTACCTCTCAAATTCCTTACATCTCTGTTTCATTACCTCTCAGTTTCCTTACCTCTCAGTTTCCTTACATCTCAAATTCCTTACCTCTCAGTTTCCTTACCTCTCAGTTTCCTTACCCCTCAGTTTCCTTACCTCTCAAATTCCTTACCTCTCAGTTTCCTTACCTCTCAGTTTCCTTACCCCTCAGTTTCCTTACCTCTCAAATTCCTTATATCTCTGTTTCCTTACCTCTGAGTTTCCTTACCCCTCAGTTTCCTTACCTCTCAAATTCCTTACATCTCTGTTTCATTACCTCTCAGTTTCCTTACCTCTCAGTTTCCTTACCCCTCAGTTTCCTTACCTCTCAAATTCCTTACATCTCTGTTTCCTTACTTCTCAGTTTCCTTACCCCTCAGTTTCCTTACCTCTCAAATTCCTTACATCTCTGTTTCATTACCTCTCAGTTGCCTTACCTCTCAGTTTCCTTACATCTCAAATTCCTTACCCCTCAGTTTCCTTACCTCTCAGTTTCCTTACCCCTCATTTTCCTTACCTCTCAAATTCCTTACATCTCTGTTTCATTACCTCTCAGTTTCCTTACTTCTCAGTTTCCTTACATCTCAAATTCCTTACCTCTCAGTTTCCTTACCTCTCAGTTTCCTTACCCCTCAGTTTCCTTACATCTCAAATTCCTTACATCTCTGTTTCATTACCAAGTGAAACGGGCAGCACATTTTCTAACACTTTTCATTTGTATACATCAATTAACTTTTATGTTAGCTAATTTAAACATATAACATTTATCTATAGGTGCGCTCGTTTGTAAATCTCACTGGTTATATATAAATGATAACATGGCAGTGTGACAGATATATGTATCCCTCGAGTAATGCTGTACTGTGACCTTCACATTCCTTTAGTTATGGAAAACAATTACTAGCAGGAAATATTTACACTCGAAATAGTTTCAACCTTTGTGCAAGCATACGTGCACATGCCGCGTAGAAAACTGGGGGAGCAAGGTCTGCATCATACAAGCAATAATCAGGCTGCATGCAAGCCATCTCACTTGTGTTCCATCTCCGTTTCCTTACCTCTCAGTTTCCTTACCCCTCAGTTTCCTTACCTCTCAAATTCCTTACATCTCTGTTTCATTACCTCTCAGTTTCCTTACCTCTCAGTTTCCTTACCCCTCAGTTTCCTTACATCTCAAATTCCTTACATCTCAGTTTCCTTACCTCTCAGTTTCCTTACCTCTCAGTTTCCTTACCCCTCAGTTTCCTTACATCTCAAATTCCTTACATCTCTGTTTCATTACCTCTCAGTTTCCTTACCTCTCAAATTCCTTACATCTCTGTTTCATTACCTCTCAGTTTCCTTACCTCTCAGTTTCGTAACACTGTAACTCACTATGTAACTGCAATAACCCAGGATCAGTAAAGCACAATATTCATGGAGGCACTTCAGCCAGAATTACAGTTTCTATCAACTCCACAGTTTCGACATAATACAGATCAAACATCAAATAATTCTAGCAGTTACAAGAGAACATGTTTATTGCTGAAACCTCATTTGTGGGTGCGTGCTATTCTTTGAAATTTGATTGATGAAACTGATGCAAAATACAATGAATATGAATTAAGCGTCTGGGCAACTGACATCGCCCTGGAACGAACACTCTCACGGTAAAATGTTGACGGTCATTGTTAACTTCTTACAACTGAAAAACACACAATACACATTCTCAATCTGAATTCACGGACTACTCCAGAGAGACACTCTACCTAAAGAAAAACTGGAAGAGAACTATCCTAAAATGACAATTTAATCAACTCTAACATGTTCGCTACAAAGAGATATACTACAAACACCTTCTACAATTTGACAACCCCACTAAAAAGTACTAGCTCTGAAGGATGATCTTGCTTGGGCCTACATTTTCGGCAGATACTTCCTTGATCTTTCTTTTCATTCACGGCTGATCTACAATCTCGGACTTCCTAAGCGTTCTCCTTCCTTGTCGGTCTTACCAATTCTACTTCCAAGTCGGTCTTACCACTTCTACTTCCTTGTCGGTCGTATCAATTCTCCTTCCTTGTCGGTCTTACCAGTTCTCCTTCCTTGCAGGTCTTACCAATTCTCATTCCTTGTCGGTCTTACCAATTCTCATTCCTTGTCGGTCTTACCAAGTCTTATTCCTTGTTGGTCTTATCAATTCTCCTTCCTTGTTGGTCCTTACCGTTCTCCTTCCTTGCATGTCTTACCAATTCTCCTTCCTTGCCGATCTTTAATTACCAAGTGAAACGGGCAGCACATTTTCTAACACTTTTCATTTGTATACGTCAATTAACTTTTATGTTAGCTAATTTAAACATATAACATTTATCTATAGGTACGCTTGTTTGTAAATCTCACTTATCTTATCTTATATCCTTCCCGTGCCGTTAGACGTTACATAGGGCTCGCAAAGTAGTTCGCCAATTTTTCCTGTCTTCGGCGAGACTTTCAACCTCAACAAAGGAGTTTATGCCTTTTAACTTGGCCTCTCTTAATAATGTCCTCTTCAGAGTTTCACGCGGTCTGCCCCTTTTTCTTCGGCCTGTTGTGTTCCACTTGATAGCTTGTTTTGGGATTCTCTGATCGTTTCTTCTCATCAAGTGACCAACATATGTCCATCTCCTTTTCCTGATCACCCGTGAGACTGGTTGTTGTTCAGTCATCTGTCTTATCTCTGCATTGTTCTTGAATTCATTCCACTTGATGCCGAGTATCTCACTGGTTATATATAAATGATCACATGACAGTGTGACAGATATATGTATCCCTCGAGTAATGCTGTACTGTGACCTTCACATTCTTTTAGTTATGGAAAACAATTACTAGCAGGAAATATTTACACTCGAAATAGTTTCAACCTTTGTGCAAGAATACGTGCACATGCCGCGTAGAAAACTGGGGGAGCAAGGTCTGCATCATACAAGAAATAATCAGGCTGCATGCAAGCCATTTCACTTGTGTTCCACCTCCGTTTCCTTACCTCTCAGTTTCCTTACCTCTCAAATTCCTTACATCTCCGTTTCCTTACCTCTTAGTTTCTTTACCTCTCAAAATCCTTACCTCTCAGTTTCCTTACCTCTCAGTTTCCTTACCTCTCAGTTTCCTTACCTCTCAGTTTCCTTACCTCTCAGTTTCCTTACCTCTCAGTTCCTTACCTCTCAGTTTCCTTACCTCTCAGTTTCCTTACCTCTCAGCTTCCTTACCTCTCAAATTCCTTACATCTAAGTTTCCTTACCTCTCAGTTTCCTTACCTCTCATTTTCGTAACACTGTTACTCACTATGTAACTGCAATAACCCAGGATCAGTAAAGCACAATATTCATGGAGGCACTTCAGCCAGAATTACAGTTTCTATCAACTCCACAGTTTCGACATAATACAGATCAAACATCACATAATTAGCGTTTTCTTTCCTATTTACCTTTTTTCCCGCTATTGTTGTTTCCTTTATCTTTCCCCTGTTAGGCGAACTTATTGGCGAACTTTAATTACCAAGTGAAACGGGCAGCACATTTTCTAACACTTTTCATTTCTATACATCAATTAACTTTTATGTTAGCTAATTTAAACATATAACATTTATCTATAGGTGCGCTCGTTTGTAAATCTCACTGGTTATATATAAATGATAACATGGCAGTGTGACAGATATATGTATCCCTCGAGTAATGCTGTACTGTGACCTTCACATTCCTTTAGTTATGGAAAACAATTACTAGCAGGAAATATTTACACTCGAAATAGTTTCAACCTTTGTGCAAGAATACGTGCACATGCCGCGTAGAAAACTGGGGGAGCAAGGTCTGCATCATACAAGAAATAATCAGGCTGCATGCAAGCCATTTCACTTGTGTTCCACCTCCGTTTCCTTACCTCTCAGTTTCCTTACCTCTCAAATTCCTTACATCTCCGTTTCCTTACCTCTTAGTGTCTTTACCTCTCAAAATCCTTACCTATCCGTTTCCCTAACTGTCAGTTTCCTTACCTCTCATTTTCGTAACACTGTTACTCACTATGTAACTGCAATAACCCAGGATCAGTAAAGCACAATATTCATGGAGGCACTTCAGCCAGAATTACAGTTTCTATCAACCCCACAGTTGCGACATAATACAGATCAAACATCACATAATTCCAGCAGTTACAAGAGAACATGTTTATTGCTGAAACCTCATGTGTGGGTGCGTGATATTCTTTGAAAGTTGATTGATGAAACTGATGCAAAATACAATGAATATGAATTAAGTGTCCGGGCACCTGAGATAGCCCTGATACGAACACTCTCACGGTAAAATGTTGAAGGTCATTGTTAACTTCTTACAACTAAAAAACACATAATACAAATTCTCAATCTGAATTCACAGACTACTCCAGAGGGACACTCTACCTAAAGAAAAACTGGAAGAGAACTATCCTAAAATGACAATTTAATCAACTCTAACATGTTCGCTACAAAGAGAACACAAAGATACTACAAGAAAATTATAAAATTTGACAACCCCACTAAAAAGTACTAGCTCTGAAGGATGATCTTGCTTGGGCCTACATTTTCGGCAGATACTTCCTTGATCTTTCTTTTCATTCACGGCTGATCTACAATCTCGGACTTCCTTCCTTGTCGGTCCTAACCGTTCTCCTTCCTTGTCGGTCTTACCAATTCTACTTCCTTGTCGGTCTTACCAATTCTACTTCCTTGTCGGTCGTACCAATTCTCCTTCCTTGTCGGTCTTACCAATTCTCCTTCCTTGCAGGTCTTACCAATTCTCATTCCTTGTCGGTCTTACCAATTCTCATTCCTTGTCGGTCTTACCAAGTCTTATTCCTTGTTGGTCTTATCAATTCTCCTTCCTTGTTGGTCCTTACCGTTCTCCTTCCTTGCTGGTCTTACCAATTCTCCTTCCTTGCCGATCTTACCAATTCTCCTTCCTTGTCGGTCTTACCAATTCTCCTTCCTTGTCGGTCTTACCAATTCTACTTCCTTGTCGGTCTTACCAATTCTACTTCCTTGTCGGTCTTACCAATTCTCCTTCCTTGTCGGTCTTACCAATTCTCCTTCATTGTCGGTCTTACCAATTTTCCTTTCTTGCCGGTCTTACCAATTCTCCTTCCTTGTTTTTCCTTACCGTTCTCCTTCCTTGCCGTTCTTACCGTTCTCCTTCCTTGTCGGTCTTACCAATTCTCCTTCCTTGCCGGACTTACCAATTCTCCGTCCTTGTCGGTCTTACCGTTCTCTTTCCGTGCCGGTCTTACCAATTCTCCTTCCATGCAGATCTTAACAATTCTCTTTCCTTGTTGGTCTTACCAATTCTCCTTCATTGCTGCTCCTAACCATTCTATTTCCTTGTTGATTTTAACCGTTCTACTTCCTTGTTGGTTCTAACCGTTCTTCTACCCTGCTGGCCCTAACGGCTCTACTTCCTTACTAGTCCTAACCGTTCTCCTTCCTTGCTGGTTCTAACCGTTCTCCTTCCTTGCTGGTCCTAACCGTTCTCTTTCTTGCTGGTTCTAACCGTTCTTCTTCCTTGCTGGTTCTAACCGTTCTCTTTCCTTGCTGGTTCTAACCGTTCTCCTTCCTTGCCGGTCCAAACCATTCTACTTCCTTGCTGATCTGAATATATGAAGGCACAATTAAACCACCGCTTGTATAATTAACAGTTTTTCATGAACCTCGCAAAGAATAAACTTGACAACATCAAGGGAGGCTCCAGGAGATTCGCCTGGTAAGGAGTGTCATACACCACAGGGGATCCCAGACCGTCATCATGTCGCTGCGCGCAAAAGCAACGTTAAGTTAAGAACTTACTTGGAATGTCAGTGGAAAGAATAGACGAGGGATATTTGAAACCATCCAAGCAGAAATGATGAGATTTAAAACTAACATTTTATAAATGAGCGGAAGAAAATGGCCTAGAGCAGAATTACCACCGGTAAATATTTACCAGGACCAGCACTTAGAATTTGTCGCTCGCTCGGCAATCAGGCAACCCGATTTCCTACCGTGGCTCGCAGAAACTTTCGGAGTTCACCCAGCCTCCAGAAAAAATGGGCCCCATGTTTAACACGGTGGTAAGAAAGAGGAATGGCGCCGTTATCTACGGAGTTTATGATGAAGGCTGCACTAGTTGGCAGTTTCTGGTCAGCTGCTGACTAGAGCAATTATGGTTTGACCGTTTACAATGACGCTGATGCACAACTCTTACCTATACTATAATAATTACAGTAAAATGTTACCTATCCCTTAAAACACTAAAGTAAACTTTCACCTATACTATAATAATTACAGTACACTGTTACCTATACCTTAAAACACTAAAGTAAACTTTTATCAATACTATAATAAGTAAAGTAAATGTTATCTATCCCTTAAAACACAAAATTAAACTGTTACCTATACTATAATAACTACAGTAAAATGTTACTTCTACCTTAAAACACTAAAGTAAAATTTTCCCTATACTATAATAACTACAGTAAGTTGTTACATTTACTTAAAACACAACAGTAAACTTTTACCTATACCATAATAACTACAGTAAAATGTTACCTATACTTTAATAACTAGAGTGCACTTCTACCTATACTTTTAACAACTGCAGTAAACATTTACCTATACTTTTAATAACTACAGTAAACATTTACCTTTACTTTAAATAACTACAGTAAACATGTAATCTACTTTTAGTAACTACAATAAACATGTATCTATACTTTTAATAACTACAGTAAACATTTACCTACACTTGTAATAACTACAGTAAATATTTACCTATACTTGTAATAACAACAGTAAACATGTGCCTATACTTTTAATAACTAAAGTGTAAGCTGCAGGCGTTCAAAAAATGGCTTATATTTAAAATTAAAAAAAACAGGAAAACGTAATCAATAATCATATGTGTTTATTCTGTCTTTTCAGAAAATCAGGACATAAAATGATCTCAACTTTCTAAAAAGTCACATTCAACACAACGCAGTACTCTAGATTAATAAATAGAAAGCGCATTATCATTGCAGCTGTTGAAATCTTCGACATTAAATCTGTATGCATACATTCTACTCCACACTGGCTGAGACTTTTGAACTTTTTCGCTAAAAAAACATGTGAAGGAAAAAGATAAGTCATACAGACGTCTTTCATGCCATAAGGGACACCTAATGAGTATGATGTTAGTGTTCTCATTTTCTCTGACCTCTCCTAACACATGGCAGATGTGTAGGGTGGGAGGAGAGGGGCTGAGATGTTTCGGGTGCATCCAACCAGACTTGAACCATGGACTTCTGGTATGAGAGACGAATACATAAGACAAGGAACATCTTAAATTTGCATTTCTCTCTTCACTACTACTACTACTACTACTACTACTACTACTACTGCTGCTACTACTACTACTACTACTACTACTACTACTACTACTACTATTACTACTACTACTACTACTACTACTACTACTACTACTACTATTACTACTACAACTACTACTGTCAATACTAACACTACTGCCGTTACTACTACTACTACTACTACTACTACTACTGCTATTACTACTACTACTACTACTATTACTGCTGCTGCTGCTGCTACTACTAATTCTTCTACTTTTATTACTAATACTACTGCAGCTACTACTAGTATTACTACAATTAATATTACTACTACTACTAATACTACTACTACTACTATTACTACTACAACTACTATTACTACTACTAATGCTACTACTACTACTACTACTACTACTACTACTACTATTGATACTACTACTACTACTACTACTACTACCACCAATACTACTAATACTACTAAAATTAAAACTATTATTATTAATACTAATACTACTACTACTATTATACTACTACTAATACTACAAATAATACTACTATTACTAATATTACTACTACTGCTAATATTTCTACTACTACTGCTACTAATATTACTACTGCTACTACTAATGCTTCTGCTGCTGCTTACTGCCCTGTTGTTTATTATTTAATAACTTAGTCCAGTTGTTCACTGCGAATCAAAACATGTTTACTATTTAATGTTCAGAGACGACAAAGACAGAAGCGATAATGTTTGAAGTGTTCAACGGAAAGTATGACAACTCAGCTGAGAGGTTGGGACCAAACTCCACTGATGATTTTTTACAAATTACAGTGTGTCCAGTTGTTGTTCAGGCTATAAGTTCCGTAAGTCTATCTACCTACCTATCTATCTATCTATCTATCTATCTATCTATCTATCTATCTATCTATCTATCTATCTATCTATCTATCTATCTATCTATCTATCTATCTATCTATCTATCTATCTATCTATCTATCTATCTATCTATCTATCTATCTATCTATAGTAGTAGTGTATTCAGTGGTAGTATCAGTGGTCTTACAGTATCCATTCCTATATTGAACTATCATTTCTTTGGACATTATACAGGGCTCCTGTGTCCTCTGAACATCTCTCCAAGATTTCCTCGTTTTTACGATAACTTTAACTTTCTTTGTTTTCAAACAGCAGACTGTTGTTTGCTTGTTCTTTTCCCACTGTTTTAAAAATCATTTTTATTAAATTCGTTCACATTATAAAATTATTATGTTTCTTTTCATTGCATTGCCATTCTGTGTCTGTTTAAATGTCTTCATACATTTTGTTTGTTATTTTGTTACTATTTTTCTTCACCATCGATTCTAGAATGTCATGTGTCATCCATTTTTCTTGGTTTGTTTTTTGTCCTGTTAGTACTGATGCCTGTGATGATTGTTGGAATGATTCTTTTAAGATTCCCCATGTATCATTTACATCTTGAAATACATAATATTTCGTAACGTCACAATGCATCATTTCTATTTTTGACTTATTTGTATAATTTCTCTGTAATGCCCTTATCTTTTTCCTAACACATCTAGTTTACAGTTTCTGGCCATTATTTTACAAGCCTTCATTTTGAACCTTGATTTTCCTCTTCCTGCTGTGGTCACTTTGGGAATCTGCTCCTGGGACTGCTTGAGCTACCTGGAGGGCGTTTCTGAAATCTCTTTTAATAAGAATAAAATGTGCCTGGTTCCGGGTCTATGCTCTGCGATTGTCCAAGTCTAAATCTGCCGTGAGTGTTGCTGGCACCATCGCCTTTTTTATCTGGCCCAGATAAGCCCTCTGTAACTCGTACTCTTCTTTGTTTTTCTTATCCATATCCCATAGGGTCTGCTCTTAATCGTATTTCCCTGAAGTTTAGTAATAATAAGAATTAAATATTATTATATACTGAATTTATTTATTTCATCTATTCTCACACCAGGTCAAATGCATTTATGTGATACATCCTTAGGGAAATAAAATATACCCACATGAAACATTTCAAAATTAAGTCTATGTGATATCACTTGTTGCGATATCACCTGTGTGATATCAATTCTACTGGTTATCGTTCATTTGTATCTGCTTCCATACTGTAGCGGCCGGAACCTCGGGAGTGATAATAATGTTGATCTGTTGAGATCCACTGTTCCCTACACGTGCGCGACATAAAGCATGAACTCTTTCCCCCTGTTTCTTCAGTGTTTCTCAGTGTATGTGCCCTCGTCTTTTTACGCCACGTTACTTACATAGGTCTCGTGCTGATGGTCTACAATCCTTCTGACGCGATATGGAAATCATTCTGAGTTAACCTTGTGACATGTCTTTACATGCTTGAACAGATGGTTGTACTCTGCAAGTTTGAAGACTTGTTATTCCTCAAGTGTGGACTCATTGAAATCTGTACTTATAATGATAATAAAATCCAAGTTCACTGCAGAATGAATATCAGTTCGCATCATGGTGTCCTCTCACACGTTGGTGTAGTTTTCTCAGTTTTTATATGAAGACAAATGAATGTCCATGGATTTGGCATATGCTATTTCCCATGATAATATGAGGTTCTTATGAGCAGTTCAGTCTTCTCTCCTGTAGTTCAATGTGTTATTCTCTATATGCAGAGCGTCTATCAGTTCTTACGATACATTCATGTGCCACACTGTGTTACACATGGCTTTCGGCTAGAGTTAGCTGGCACACTGAAAGGAGAATACACCAGGGCTTACTGATCGTTGTAGGACCCACACGTTGATTTAAATAGTTCGCTTAACCTAAACATGTTTGTACCTGCAGACATGAGGTAATAAGCAGATCTAGCAATGAAGCTAAGTCACAGAGATATCACGTTATAAATATCGTTCAATCTTGGTCATTCACAAACTGGAAATTCACATTATATTTGTTTCTAGATTTTGAAGGTGACCCAAACGCTGGATGTATTTATTTTCTATAAAATATACTTTTTTCAGAAACCTCTCTTGGCCTGCCTGGAAGCACTTAACGGCATTATTATACGGGCCCAATTGAGAAGCGTAGAAGAAAGACTACCAAGAATTATAACAATGGAAACATACACCATAACAAGACCCGATGTGTACAAGTAAGTATTTGATAATGGTAAAATACTGTGTGTGAGTAAAGATGTAGCGGTATTCTGAGCATGGCATAATCCTACAATTCGTATAGGAATCTATGAATTCTAATCAGTCCTCAAAAACACTTGTGATAAATCCGTAGTAAAACTTACATCTCAAACTTCTTTTCGCAATCTTACTTGAGCTGTATAGAATCTTCAAATTCTGTGAATTGATAGAAAGACACAGGCAAATCATTTCAAATTCTGTGACTTGAAAGAAATACACAGGCAAATCACTTCAAATTCTGTGACTTGACAGAAATACGCAGACAAATCATTTCAAATTATGTGACTTGAAAGAAATACACAGATATATCACATCAAATTCTGTGACTTGAAAGAAATACACAGACAAATCACTTCAAGTTCTGTGACTTGACAGAAACACACAGAAAAATCACATTAAATTCTGTGACTTGACAGAAACACACAGACTAATCACTTCCAGTTCTGTGGCTTGACAGAAACACACAGACAAATCACATCACATTATGTCATTTGACAGAAAGATACAGACAAATCACATCAAGTTCTGTGACTTGACAGAAAGACACAGTCAAATCACAGTAAATTCTGTATCTTGACAGAAACACACAGACAAATCACATCAAATTATGTGACCTGACAGAAACACACAGACAAATCACATCAAGTTCTGTGACTTGACAGAAAGATACAGTCAAATCAAATCAAATTGTGTGACTTTACAGAAACACACAGACAAATCACATCAAGTTCTGTGACTTGACAGGAACACACAGACAAATCACATCAAGTTCTGTGACTTGACAGAAACACAGAGACAAATCACATTAAGTTCTGTGACTTGACAGAAAGACACAGTCAAATCACATTAAATTCTGTGACTTGACAGAAACACACAGACAAATCACATCAAGTTCTGTGACTTGACAGAAACACACAGTCAAATCACATCAAATTGTGTGACTTGACAGAAACACACAGACAAATCACATCAAGTTCTGTGACTTGACAGAAACACACAGACAAATCACATTAAGTTCTGTGACTTGACAGAAACACACAGTCAAATCACATTAAATTCTGTGACTTGACAGAAACACACAGAAAAATCACATCAAGTTATGTGACTTGACAGAAACACACAGACAAATCACTTGAAATGATTCACATAAAAGATGCTACTTTCTTTCACCCCTAACTCATTGGGCTGTGTATTTCTAGATCTGGCGAGAAAGGACTAGCCGGACCTCGTTCCTTCTGGTGTTCTTGATCCTCTTAGACCCTCCTGTTTTCTTGCTTTCCTCCAAGAAAGACATTGTTTCCATCACAACATGTAACGAAGCAGGAACCACCAATGGCAGAAGTTTGACTTTAAAGTTATTCTTATCAGCGGCATGAAAAATAGTATTACTGAAATTCCACATGTATTGTGTCTGGTGTTGGCCTGCTCAACTGTTAACTTTGGTGCAGATGTGTTACACAAAAGTTAACTATCATTTGACTGTAGAATACTTCACGTCAATGTTACAGAGCAGACATTGACTTAACTACTTCACAAGTGACAAGACGTTACATTAATATACTCTGTGTAAAAAGACAACCACATAGAACAAATCATATCACTACAAGTCAGTACACGGACATGACCAGTTTACATAAGTAACAACTCAACACTAGAACAATATTTGGCACACACAACATGAATCCATATAGTGCATGATTCAACATTTATAAACGATAAAAGAAACGTTTAATGATGAAGTCTCAATTTATAAATGAGGTTGTGGATAGATGTGGACTGAAAACTGATGAAACAATCAAGAAGGTTACAGAAAAACTGTCCGGGCGATTAGCATCACCATGTGACACTCACAAAGCGAAAAAAAGCATGCTAACCTCATATCTACTGAACCACAACATATATTCCTCACACCGAATCCATTCTCGTCCAAAAGAGGGACAATTTCAACACACAGCCCCACACCGCTACATACTAACTTACGACAATTGTCCTAAAAAAGCCAAATCCATTTACAAAAACTTTCTCTCTGAACCTCTAAGTTCCCAGGGTACATGGGGCTTCCGCAAGGGTTTTCCACAATTGCCTGTCCTTCGTCTTTTTTTCTGCTCTTGCCCAGGAGACCCCTCTATTGCTCAGCATCCTTTCTGTTGTTCTTCTCCATGTCTCTTTTGGTCTACCAAAAACTACAAAAACTACATACCAACAATTTGTCCTATAAATAAAAATTCACCTAAAAAAACGTACATTATGAACCAACCATCCTAGCTAACTTCAGAACAAACTACATACAACCTGTCTCTACAACATTTCCCACAGCACTAACTCATCTGTACAACCTGCCACGTCAGAACCCGTGACTAACTCGCCAATCAGAACACGGAGATCTCCCTTCCCCGTGCTCAGTTAAACAGCTGAGTTGTGGTAAATACTTTTGAGCATAACAAGCGAGTGTCATTGACCCACATTCTGCAACAGATAAACATTCTGTTACACATGTTTTATTCCAGAATCTCTACTACCTGCGAGCACCGTACACTCACCTTCAGTAGGATGGTCCACTTTAAAATATCCGTTATAAAAAGACAGGGAAACCATCAGAACATTTTTTTAAATGTAAAAGCTGAGACATGTAATTGTCTCATAGAATTCTACTGAATTTATGTATTAAAGTGATGACATCAGTAGATTAATAATCTTCATTCTCACTTGACTGCAAATCTTTATTAAAAGTTATTACGTGTATCACGTCTGATTCCGTCGATCTTGAATAATGCTATAAAGTGTAATACTAGAAGCTTCAAACAACATTTTAAAGTCAGCAGTATTACAGTACTATACATAGTGGGGTTGTGACATTTTATTAGTGTAACAAGTAGATATAAAAATACAATATATCTTGTGATCATGTACTGAAAAAAAAATGTGTGTGTATGTGCGTATGTGCATGCGTGCATGCGTGTGTGTGCGTGCGTGTGTGTGTATGTATGTAAAAACACAAACTGGGCGAACATATACCACCAGGACTACGGTACTTTTAGCTCATTTGTCAGTAAAGACTGCACGTACCTAGCTGTGCATGAACAACGTGAAATAACAGCTAAATATTAAATATATAATAGCTTAGAGTTCTAATATTCGTCTTCTAAACCAATAGAACGCCAAATGTGGACTGACTACCATACAGGCTGATATTATTCTTGAAATTAATACGTACACGTAGATGGAATGGTTAGTTGCTCATCATGTAGTTATTGGTGTCAATGTGACGAATTCACAGAGTATGCTTCGTAAGACTGAGAAGAATTAGCTTCTATTAAGCCAGTCAGCTGTGACAAGCCTAACGTGGCTTTACTGTCCAGGCATGCGGGAGTACATGGCAGTGGTGTGGCAGACAGACTTGCTGGACAGGCTAAATCATTGGCAGACTGACAAGGGACATGGGGAACATTACTAAGGCTGTACTGGACAGACTGCGTGAAAATGAAGAGAGAGAATGGAAGAACAATGTAGCTGTGAGGAGATTGCTGGAGCTAGGACAAATTAAAGGTGCTGGCAGGAAATCTGAACTGTGTGTCAGAAAACGCATCGTAAACAAGCAACTTTTGATAGGAACTATTAGCAAACATACTCTTGATTGGATGCTGTGGCATGCAGCTGAGAATATATAGGGTAGTGAATATATGTAGTGAAACCGGAGTCTGGATTTTGAACTTTGAACTTTTTAACTTTGAACATACAAATAAATTAAGTATTTAAATCGAAAACCACTTTAAAAAAACACTTAAAGTCACACTCACTGAGAATATAACATAAAGAGTCAAACATGTGGCACAAAATCGCTGGTAAACATAAAGCAATCTCAACACATTGCTAGGGACATTTCTCATAATACTCGTACATACGTACATTCATCATCCGCATGTCCCTTGTGAAATATTACCTCCCTAAAAGCACTCCTGTAGGCCTCTAGGTTGTGAACAAGATGGCCTGCTGCTAATGCATCTTGCAGCCATCTTCGCTCTTTTTTTTCTGGAAACGCTACTGTAGAGAGCGGAACAACAACACAACTTCTTCAGATCATGAGAGGAAGTACCGCCACCCCCCTTCAGACAAATGTTAAACTCCTGACAATCTAAGGGGAGTGGTCACCTCTAGGTCATGACTCCCAGAGGTCTTCTGAGTTGTTGCTTTTTTGTCCCGGGATTGAACCCATGATCTTCCGTTTGGCACTGCACTTTGAAGTGCGTCTTTAGCGATTTAGCTACGGAGGACTGGTAATGGTTGTGACAAACAAAATTATATACGTCTTTTTGTTTCGCATAATCCACAGCCGGCATGAGGCGTTTTCTGCTGTTTCTGAAAGGCTTTTCAATGCCCTCGCTTTTGCTTGTCCCTTTATGCCCAGTTGCTTACATAGGTCATATGCTGATGTTGCCACGAATCCTCTCGCTCCTACTTCTACAGCTACCACTTTGCCCTAACTCATGCCCCCTCCCTCAGTTCTTGACCAGATCATTGTACTTCTCACATTTGAGTAAATGCTACTCCTCTATTCTTCTTTCGTACGGAAACATTAGTTCGATCATTATTAACTCTTATATTTTATAGAGTACACTACACTGTCTGTTCGCATTCCTGTGTTCTTGATGGCAGTCGGGTATTCTCTTCTTCCTGGTATATCCACTATCACATAACAGTCATTTCAAACATCAAGCAGTGATGGTGAAGGAATTCCCTGATTTCAATATTCGATGTTGTACCAGCGCCTATGAAGTATTTAGGTGGGGGCCTTAACTTTTTTGCTGTTATTTTCTATATATTTTGCTCTGTCTACAATGGCTACTAGTTCCTTCAGCACTCTTTTGTGCCGCCAGGTGTAGCGTCCTTTGGCTAATGAAAACTCTGCATGCTGAAAGCACATGTTTCAATGTTTGCCTTTCTTTGCAGGGAGGGCACTGTATGTATTCTGATACATCCCATTTTTATGGGTTGGAGCCTGTAGGCAGAAGGTCATAAGCAGGTCTAATGATGAAGCTGAGTCTCAAGGGTGCCATTTTCCAAATGTCATTCCATGCTAGTGATCTCTGCAGGACTTCCTCTCATGTTAGTGATCTCTGCAGGACTTCCTCCCATGTTAGTGATCTCTGCAGGACTTCCTCCCATGTTAGTGATCTCTGCAGGACTTCCTCTCATGTTAGTGATCTCTGCAGGACTTCCTCTCATGTTAGTGATCTCTGAAGGACTTCCTCTCATGGTAGTGATCTCTGCAGGACTTCCTCTCATGTTGTCCATTGTCCTTGCTGTGCCCGGTGGACCGCCTTCTGGACCCGCTTATCATCCTCTGAATTCCTTACTTGACTGATGATCATATCCCTTCTTTCCTTACAGGAAGTCTTTGACCACCATTTGATTTCACCATGACCAATTCCCCCCTTGTTGGTCTCTCTCTCTCTCTCTCTCTCTCTCTCTCTCTCTCTAAACCTTAAGTGCCCAGGGCACATGGGGCTTTCGCAAGGGTTTTGCACAAATGCCTGTCCTTCGCCTTTTTTCTGCTCTTGCCCAAGTGAGCCCTCTATTGCTCAACATCCTTTCTGTTGTTCTTCTCCATGTCTCTTTTGGTCTACCCTTACTTCTGTTCCCCTGTGGTGTCCATCTTAGTGCTATTTTTGGTAGTGAGTTGTCAGTAATTCGGAGCACATGTCCCAACCATCGCCAGCGTCTTTCCTCAATAATTGTTGTCAGTGGCTTCATCTGCATTTCTGCCAATAAGATTTTATTTCTTATGGTGTTTGGCCAAAACATTCTAATTCTTCGTAAACATTTAGTCTGGAAAGAAGTCAACTTGTTTTCTATGGTTTTGGTGATTTTCCAGCATTCACTTCCATAGAGTAGTACACTTAGAACATTACTCTTAAATATCCTTGTTGGTCAAGGTGTTCCTATTACTTCTTTCAGTTCCCGTATTTCCCTGGCTGCAGTCACTTCCTCACTTACTTTTCATTTTCGTCCAGTTTTAGGTGCTGGCTGCACTTCTTGTAATGCCGGATCTGTAGGTTGTTGTAGCACCGTTCCAAGTCTTGTCTTTCCTATCTTGTATTCTTCGACCACATATTTGAATGGTAGCTGCAGTTTGCTCTTCTTACAGTGCAGTGCCACATCAGTTAATCCTGATGGTATGCCAAGCAACTTTCTTATGCATTTATTTATCTTTCTTTCGACTGTGCTGGTACTTACTTCGTAAATGAGTAGTGGCCACATCGACTTTGGAATCAGCATGAAAAGGATATATCATATTTTGAACTTCCACAGTACTCTGCTTTTGGATATGATGTTCCGTTCATTCTGTGCCATTTCTATGACATGCTTCACCGCGTTTGAGTCTTTCATGGAAGCACCATATACTCTGCCAAGGTTCTTCACTGGCTCTTACCCTACAGTTGGGATTATTTGATTTGCCACTGTGTACGATCTTTCTATCACTTTCCCCTTTATGCGTGACAGACTTCTTGATTTCGTTGGCTTGAAGCTCATGCGTCACCATATGATGAGGCTATCCAAACACTCCCACATCTTTCGTGCAAGTATTTCACTCGTTCTTATTATTGTTGTGTCATCCATGAATGCTTTCAGTGGTGGCATTTGACATCCGTTTCTAAACCTTGGGGCTTCTGCTGCTATCAGGATTACTTGCATGGCTAGTACGAACAGTATGGGAGATATTGTACAGCCCAGTGCAATTCCTACCTGCAGCTCAATTCCTCTTTTAATATATCCTGATGTTCAAAATATCACGAGGAACCATGTGAAGTATATTTTCAGCTTCTTCGTGATCCGTTTGGCACATAATACATGTCTAGTGCTAGCCATGTCATCTGGTGCGGTACTGAGTCATACGCATTTCCTAGGTCAAGCTACTTTATATGTAGATCTTGCTTTCCAGATCTTGCCTGTTCAATAGCTTTCAAAGTCATTGAAGCATGCTCGAGACATCATGGAGAACCTGAAATTCCTCCCTTCTGCACGGATGTATCAACGTAACCATTATCTAGGAGGTATGTTGTTAGTCTCCTTGCCATCACGGAGAAGAATATCTTCTCTTCCACATTCAGAAGTGAGATCGGTCTGAACTGGTTGATTTCAGTGGAATTATGCTCTTTTGGGATGTATACTTCGTTAGCATTTTTCGATTCTTTACTTATGAGTCCCTTGGTCCATGCTGTTCGTATGAGTTTATTGAGCTTCTTTAGTACTTCGGGACATCTTTTGTATAGTATGTAAGGGACACTATTTGGGCCTCGTGCTGACTTGCCTTTAGCTTTTCGTACGATGCTCTCTACTTCTTGTAAGGTCGGTGGGCTGCATTTGAATCTGCTGCCTGGTGCACATCGCCACACTAGAACTTTCATCTGCTCGAGAAGTGTATGTTGATTTTTATGAGAGTATTGTCTTGCTCAGATGTTCCTCGAGCACCTCCTTACCTGCTTTCAGCGTACCTGATTCTGGCTGTTCAAATAACTGCGTGGTAAATCCGATGGATCTCTGTAGAACTTATCTCTTGCGTATCTGGTATCCCTCTTCCTTAGTCTTTCAGCTCTGCCAATGACATTGTGGTTGCATTTTAGATTCTACCAAACATGTTTTAGTCCTTTCTTTTCCGATTCATGTGCCTTCTTGAACATTTTCCGGGCATGGTTCTTCTGCTGTCTTATTGCTTCTATTTTCCTCTGTCTTCTGGACTTTCTTGGTATTAATTTTCTCTTTTTGCCTGTTTGGTTCCAAACTCTTTGTAGCAGTGGTGATATATGATGTTACCAAATGCTCCCAATTTTACTCAAGGGTTTTCCCTCTCAGCTGTTTGTCCAGTTCTTTACATAATCCTGTGTCCAGGTTTTCCCATATGCTTTTGTTACTAGCTGGTGGGAAGTTAATTTTGTCTCTGGTCTCGTCGGAGGGCTGCATTGCCTCCCCGCTGCCTGACTCAACCTGAAAATTCACTGTATTGGGGTTTATATCCTGACAGATATCTTCTAATGTCTTATCTGAGACTGGCGTCACAGTGCACTGTTGAGTATTGGGCAGCAAGGAACCACCACATCCCTTCTTTGTTCTGTGTATCTTCATGTTTATGAGAGTATTGTCTTGCTCAGATGTTCCTCGAGCACCTCCTTACCTGCTTTCAGCGTACCTGATTTTGGCTGTTCAAATAACTGCGTGGTAAATCCGGTGGATCTCTGTAGAACTTATCTCTTGCGTATCTGGTATCCCTCTTCCTTAGTCTTTCAGCTCTGCCAATGACATTGTGGTTGCATTTTAGATTCTACCAAACATGTTTTAGTCCTTTCTTTTCCGATTCATGTGCCTTCTTGAACATTTTCCGGGCATGGTTCTTCTGCTGTCTTATTGCTTCTATTTTCCTCTGTCTTCTGGACTTTCTTGGTATTAATTTTCTCTTTTTGCCTGTTTGGTTCCAAACTCTTTGTAGCAGTGAAGATATATGATGTTACCAAATGCTCCCAATTTTACTCAAGGTTTTTCCCTCTCAGTTGTTTGTCCAGTTCTTTACATAATCATGTGTCCAGGTTTTCCCATATGCTTTTTGCACTTACTGGTGGGAAGTTAATATTGTCTCTGGTCTCGTCGGAGGGCTGCATTGCCTCCCCGCTGCCTGACTCAACCTGAAAATTCACTGTATTGGGGTTTATATCCTGACAGATATCTTCTAATGTCTTATCTGAGACTGGCGTCACAGTGCACTGTTGAGTATTGGGCAGCAAGGAACCACTACATCCCTTCTTTGTTCTGTGTATCTTCATGCCACGTTGAGTGTTAAATTTCCTGTCACAGATGCATGGATACTCCATCCGCTGTTCTGAACTCGAATTAATTGGGGCGTGCATGGTCGTTTACGTATAGTCACCTGTGGATCCATCATTCTCTCCCCTCTCCCCTTTCCGTGAATCCTGGGGGCATTTATTACTTTTAGACTTTGTAGCGATAGTATGACGGCTGATAGGGTTGATAGTATAACGGCTGACAGGGTTGATAATATGACGGCTGACAGGGTTGATAGTATGACGGCTGACATGGTTGATAGTATGACGGCTGATAGGGTTGATAGTATGATGGCTGACAGGGTTGATAGTATGACGGCTGATAGGATTGATAAATAACGGCTGACAGTGTTGATAGTATGACGGCTGACATAGTTGATAGTATGAGGCTGACAGGGTTGATATTATGAGGGCTGGCAGGGTTGATAGTATAACGTCTGACAAGGTTGATAGTATGACGGCTGACAGGGTTGATATTATGACGGCTGGCAGGGTTGATAATATAACGTCTGACAAGGTTGATAGTATGACGGCTGGCAGGGTTGATAATATAACGTCTGACAAGGTTGATAGTATGACGGCTGGCAGGGTTACTGTCCCGGAGAGCCCGGTTCAAGGACGCTTTCCCAGAGAGGTTTATAGTCTTTCCCGACTATCCCTCAGTCTTTCCTGATTGTAGATGGTATCACAATGCTCTGTATGCAGTAACCTCTCTACAGTAGAGAGCAGAACAACGACATAACTCCTTCAGATCATCAGAGCAAGTTACCCCCCCCCCCCAGAAAAGTGTTCGGGCCCTATTGAACTCATGACACTATAAGACAAAGGAACTAACAAAGACTTGACAAAGGAACTAACAGAGCCTAGACAAATAAGCTAACAAAGCCTAGACAAGGGAGCTAATAAAGCCTAGACAAAGGAACTAATAAAGCCTAGACAAAAGAGCTAACAAAGTCTAGATAAGGGAGTTAACAAAGCCTAGACAAAGGAACTAACAAAGCTTAGACAAGAGAGCTAACAAAGCCTAGACACGGAAGCTAACAAAGCCTAGACAAAGGAGCTAGCAAAGCTTAGACAAGGGAGCTAACAAAGCCTAGACAAAGGAGCTAGCAAAGACTAGACAAGGGAGCTAACAAAGCCTACTAGGGGCTAGAGAAAGATTAAAAAGTGCTGAAAAATAAAACATACATGGATTTATAGTATTTTGTCATCAAAGACAAACATGCAACCTAACAATCAAACAAACAAAAAATTATCTCGACAGAAATGAGATATTAAACGAGACATACTAAATGTGGCAATAAGATAAGACCACATAAGAAATGACACCATCATGACTAAGGTTGTGGTAACACCAGTATTACACTGCATACAGAAACAGCAAGTCACATGTTTTGGCCATATTACACGGTAAACACCAGACAGTATACTAAAAATAAAATTCGCACACCAGATTTGTAAGTAACAGAGGAAGAGGCCTTCCCACAAGACATGGAAAGAGGGAATTACAGAAACCTTAAAAATACCATTATACGAGTCACATTGCAGAGCCTAATCAAAACGTGTATTTATTCTATCAACACCAAAAGGCCTGCCAGGAAGGAGAAAAAACAAAACAACAACTACATGAATATTGAGATAAAACTGCCACAACAGTCTTTTTTTATAGATTTCTTTGCGGATTTCAGGAAGTTCCAAAAGTTTAAGGCGCACATGACGATCCATTCTATTGTACGTTCTAACAGCACACATATATTGTTCATAGAGTCCAGTTCTCTGAGATCGGGCTGTTTTAAGTAGCTGTGATCCCTTAGTCATGATAATAACAAAGACAAGGAGACAGACATACAGATATACTGACTGATTGACTGACAGACATAGATAGATAGATAGATAGATAGATAGATAGATAGATAGATAGATAGATAGATAGATAGATGGATGGATGGATGGATGGATGGATGGATGGATGGATGGATGGATGGAAGGATAGATAGATAGATAGATAGATAGATAGATAGATAGATAGATAGATAGATAGATAGATAGATAGATAGATAGATAGATAGATAGATAGATAGATAGATAGATAGATAGATTACATTATTACTCAATCATCTATGGTCAGAGGGTCGACAGAAGACTTCAACAGAACAGAAATAGAAAATCTGAGAGCTGACGAAATTGAGCATAATGAGGGCTGTACAGCAAGGTTCCACTTCGAGAAAGATCACTTTATTGGTGGAGTGGAGAATTGCAAAGACACTGTCAACAGGGTAACTTCAAGTATATATTATGTCTACCTATATACACATGCCATCCTATGTTTACCTGTCTATCTATATATGCATGTCTACCTGCGCATACGCATCTACCTACTATTATATCCACATTTTCCATTTACAGCTGCCTATTTAGTCAGTCATTTGCATGTCCTTGGCAGAACTTTGCCTCCTTAACAGATCTCCTGTAGGCCTCTCAGTTGTAAGCAAGATGCCCTGCTGTTGATGCGTCGATTCGCAGATCATCATCGATATATTGCGGCAATCTTCTACTTGATCTTTCTCTCATTATGCCTACTAGAAATCCTAAAAAGCAGCCCTCCCCCCCCCCCCCAAATGCCCTAATATTATGTTGCAGAGAGGAAATCAACAAAACATCTACTTGGTGTGTTAGTGCAGTGCTCCGATTGGAAGATAATTTTTCGGCCCTTTAAATGTGTGATGCTATAAGTCATTGGTCTCCAATTAAGAAAAGTGCTCGGATCCTCTGCTATTTCAAGATCCAGGCCACGGACCCCCTGCTGTTTCAGGATCCAGGCGATGAACCCCCTGCTATTTCAAGATCCGGTCTACGGGCCCCCTGCTATTTCAAGATCCATGCTATGCACCCTTGCTATTTCAAGATCCAGACTACGGACCCCGTGCTGTTTCAAGTTCCAAGCCACGGACCCCTTACTGTTTCAAGATCCAGGCTACGGATCCCTTACTGTTTCAAGATCCAGGCTACGGACCCCGTGCTGTTTCAAGATCCAGGCCAAGGACCCCCTGATATTTCAAGATCCAGGCTACGGATCCCTTACTGTTTCAAGATCCAGGCTACGGACCCCGTGCTGTTTCAAGATCCAGGCTATGGACACCCTGCTGTTTAAGGATCCAGGCTATGGACCCCCTGCTATTTCAAGATCCAGGCTACGGACCCCGTGCTATTTCAAGATCCAGGCTACGGACCCCTTGCTGTTTCAAGATCGAGGCTACGGACCCCCTGCTATTTCAAGATCGAGGCTACGGTCCCCTACTATTTCAAGATCCAGGCTACGGTCCCCCTGCCTTGGAAAGGTTTTGTATATGTATGGTACCTACGTGCCTTAAGTGCAAAAGAGTTTTTTTTCACAAAATATTACAACTTCAATGAGTAAACGCTACACTAACCAAAAAGAAAAAGAACAGAAGAACAAAACAGTTCAAACTTGGTGAATATTCAAAATTACAATAAAATAGTTAAGAAACAAAATAGACAGCAGTTCTATTTGTTCAGACAAATGAACAGAATATGAAATGTGTGTCAGCTAACCACCCTAAATATGATGAGAAAAATGATACTCTAACAATCGTTTCCTCTCGGTTATGAGCAAGATGACCTGCTGCTGATGCATCCATTTGCAGATCATCAACGATGTCTTGCAGCCATCTTCGTCTTGGTCGTCCTCTCTTTTTTTCCCATTAGGTACCTGTCCAAGATGGTCTTTTCTACATTATAATGATATTTAATGTGTCCACAATAAATAAAACTCTTTTTAATCCTCTTTAATAGTCAGCCTTATTCAATATTAAGTTATTATTTGCGTGAGAGAGTGTGTGTGTGTGTGTGTGCGTGCGCGCGCGCGCGCTTTTTGTGTCCATGATATTTGAAGAACTCTTCTGTTTCATTTACATTCAAAGGCTTTTATGTGTTTCTCAGCTGTTTTGTTAAGTGTCCAGGTCTCACAGGCAAATGATGCGATGGGAAAGATGCATGGCCTTAAAAATATTTTTTTTTTGTAGTTCTGTCTGTTTCTCTCCACAGATTCTTTAGTTGTTTTACTTTCTGAAGAGCAATAGATGTCCACCTTTTAATTTCCCTCATTATATCTCCATTACTAGTTAGCAGTGAAATCCAGGTGGAAGGAGAAATGCGTATCAGGAAACTGAGCCCATGAAGGTTGTGGATGAAAGCCAGCCACTGGAAGTCCCCAGCCCGATATTCAGACCAAGATATTCAAAACTCTCCACATCTTCCAGTTTTTCCTCACTGATACATATTTCAGCTGCCTTGATCAATATGATTAGTGTGATATATTTCGTTTGAAATGTCTTGCACCCCACATCTCACTCCAGGACTCATCTGTCCTAATAATTTCTACATTTCGCCCCAAGAAGTTTCGTTCTCCAACACTCACTCTCACATTTCTTCCCCATACCTCAAAGTTCCATTCGCTTTGGGTTGTTTTATTGTATTCCATATCTTCCTACAGAACTTCAGACTGATGTTGTCAATTCCCCCCCCCCACCCCTTCTCCCCAAAATAAATTTGTTACATAAGTTCTTTGTAGAATTATTAGAAATTCTATTGTACAACCGCAGCAAAATTCCAGTGAAATTCTGCAACAAACGGAGATATTATGTTTCTTTTTAATAACGTTTTCTCTCTGTTTGACTAACTCAAGTCATCTGTCTTACTTAACTCTTACTTGATCTGGAATTCCATTAATGTTGAGTTCTGTGCTCTCTCGAAGTTGATCAACATCTGCTTTAATACTGGTTTCTTTGAGTATTATTCTCAAAAGGTATAAGATAAGATAAGATAGGAAAAGCCAATTTATTATAAGTTCAAATTTGTACAAAATACCAGATTTCTCAATTCAACACTGCGTTCTTTGCACTGTAATTATTATTTTTAATATATGCAGGGTCCGGCATAAATAATAGCTGGATTTTTATAATGGCAAATAAATTAGCGCTAGACATGTTTTTGGTAAAAATGTGAAATGAAACTCAGAGAACTGGGTATTTTTATTATTACTGACAATCATATCTAGATTTTGAAAATTACGCCGGTTACGTGCCCGCCATTACATTTGATACATTCAGCCAGGAGTCTGGAAAATTCCTGCATAACACCATTTAATATGTTCAAAGGGATATTTTGTATGCAGTGTCGGATTCGATCTTTTAGGTCTGCAGCTGACTGAGGTCGACTAGCATACACCGTGTTCTTGAGATACCACCACAAAATGAAGTCTGCGGCCGATAAATCCGGTGACATTGCGGCCAATGAATATCCCCAAATCTGGAAATAAGACGATTGGGAAATGCTTGGCGCAGCATGGCCATGGACTGACGGGCTGTGTGGGCAGTTGCTCCATCTTGTTGAAACCATATTAGTCTATTATTTCTATTGGCCACGTCTGGAAAGAAGTATTCAGTTAGCATCTGCACATAATTATCACTGCTGACAGTAAGAGGATGCCAGGTGCCAAAGCGTTCCTAACAGCTGATCAGCGAGGGCTACTCAGCAATGCGTTGCGGACTTCTTGAATTCGTACAGATGTCTGTTGAGTTCTTGGACGACCAGTAGCCTTGTTATTCAAGCAATTAGCGGTTTCTTTACATTTTTTGATCCACCTCAAAATTGTTTTGTCCTCCGATCGGGAACATTATCACGGGGATGTAACTCAAAATGGCGACGAAACTTTCGTGGTACTGTAATTGACGATCCTCCACTTTTAAAATACGTTTCAACTGTCAATGCGCGATGTTGTGTTTGCCAAGAAGCCATTGTTAAAAATGATCGTTTATCTGCTTCATCTCTGACGTTATGTTTTTTTTCCACACATATTCAGTTTCGGCCCACTACATCAGTTAAATCCAGCTATGCTTTATGCCGGACCCTGTATAAACTAAACACATTTTGTAAATATCAGAAAAAAATATCGGAAAAAACTGTTCCTGTCATTTTGTCTTCTTAGCTTATATCACAGTGACATTTAATATTTACAAATGCTCACATGTGAACAAACGTGCAAACTGGCTGATTCTCCTCCACGCAAGTTGAGCATCGTCAATCTACTGGACTGATTATCTTCCATGCAAGTTGAACATCATCAATCTACTATAGTGATTATCATCCATGCAAGTTGAACATCATCAATCTACTGCACTGATTATCCTCCATGCAAGTTGAGCATCATCAATCTACTAGACTGTTTCTCTCCCATGCAAGTTGAGCATCATCAATCTATTGGACTGATTATCCTCCATGCAAGTTGAGCATCACCAATCTATTGGACTGATTATCCTCCATGCAAGGTGAGCATCATCAATCTACTGGACTGATTATCCTCCATGCAAGTTGAGCATCATCAATCTATTGGACTGATTATCCTCCATGCAAGTTGAGCATCACCAATCTACTGAACTGATTATCCTCCATGCAAGGTGAGCATCATCAATCTACTGGACTGATTATCCTCCATGCAAGTTGAGCATCATCAATCTACTGGTCTGATTATCCTCCAGCCGATTTCGCTGCCTGCTTTTCACTAGGATGCTGATAATATAAACTGGTTGCTATAATTGACGTTCTCCTAAAATGTCGGTGTTTCTCTTTCTTAATCTGTAATCTACCGATAAATACCGATTAAACCGATCCCTATTTATATTTATCAATATACTTGTTACATTAACACTATTTATTTTGTTGTAATAAATGTATCAATAAATGTGTTTATTTTATTTATGTTACGTGGAGATGTTCATGAAATTATTAAGTCTCATTATGTTATATTGCAGAAACACACATTGTATGGGGCAACTATGTTTTGCGAGGAAATCTCTGTAATTATGCCGGTTGTCGCCCCGGAAAAATCCAGCCTTGTGCCTTACGATCTAGTGCTCATGTCTGGAAAGTAAGTGTCCTTGTCTCGTTCTTTACTTTCCAATATAATGAACCAACATTTTCAACCGAGATCAGAGTCAATTAAATTCGTCGCTGAATTATAACACAGACAGGCTTACATTTGTGAATACGATAATCTTCCTCGTGTTCGCTCAGACAGCAACTCAAATCTAGAATTTGTAGCTTATCTCTTAATCACAAATATCATTAGTCTTAGGTTTACTTTCATCGATGAGAACAGCCTTTAATAACATTAGCAGTATCTGCTTACTTCACTCAGTTTGTTGAACAAGTAATAAAGCTAGCGTATATTATGTTAAGAAATATGATCAAGTTTTTAAATGTTCCACTCTGTTCATTGTTGAATCAATCAGTATACAAAAACTGATCAGACCAGTACTATAGTGTTCTATATTTCATTATATTACCGTCTGATGTAATACTTTCTAGATCATACTTCTGTCACAAGGCGACATATCGTGTTATAGCTTGTAAAGAATGTCCCCTCGTGCCTTAATGAAGATGTTAATGATATAACATTGTTTATTTATTTAAGCACAGCTGATAGTAAGACACTTTGACGATGTGTCTACTGTTTCTATAAGATATTTGATATTAGATTGCCGTGTCACTCAGGTGTTAGACTCACATCTCGCTCGTCATCAATTCTGGCGTACTTTCAATCTTTCTTCATTTACTTCAAAAGGTCATCGTACAAGAATCACTGACATTTTGTAACATACGAGGAGCTTTAAGAAAGTAATGTATCACGTCGTCATTTTTCAGCTAATAACGAAGATAGAAGCATTACATTTTGCACACTTTAAATATGGATGTGCCGATTGTGTGAACCAAATTGCGCTGCAACTGGCCAAAGAAAATGGCTACTCTAAACCTTGAAATGGAGCGTGTTAGCAACTTGCGGCGAATTGTGACAGAATTTTTCGTTGCAGAGAAGCAAAATGTTGTGAACATTCACAAGCGTCAATGTCATGTGTATGGAAATTTTGCAGTCGACAGGAATACAATCAGTCGCTGGGCTCAGAGAATCAAAGAATCAATAAGTGGAGATTAGGAGTTGCATGATCGGCCGCCCTGTGGACGTCCTGCCACAGCCACCAAGGCAGAAATGTTGAAATGCACCGAGGGCATTATTCTTACTGATAGGAATATAGCTACTCTACAGTTTGTCTTAAAGCTGTCATTCAGCAATGGTAGTGCAAATGCAGTTATAAAAGCTCTCGAGTTTTCTAAGGTTTCCGCAAGATGGGTTCCTCGAAGTCTCACAAATGAACATCGGTTGCACAGGAAAGCAATTTCATCTGAATTGTTGAAGCGTTTCAGTGCTGAGGGAGAGAACTTTTTGGTTAAGATCGTAACAGGTGACGAAATCTGGGCACATCATTTTGAATCTGAGACAAAAAGACAGTCAAAGATGTGGCATCATCCGCAATCATGACGAAGAAATAAATCCAAGACAACTCCTTCACGTGGAAAGGTCGTGATCACTGTCTTTTGAGACATTCAAGATGTGATTCTTGTGGGTGTTATGCCAAGAGGAGAGACAATCAACTTGGAAGCTTACATTAAGACATTGAAAAAACTCAATCAACGTTTTCACAGAGTTCAGCTGCACAAGAATCCAGCAGACCTGCTTCTCCTTCACGACAATGCGCGCCCTCACACAAGTCTGGTAACACGGAAAGCAATCACCAAATTGGTTTGGACTGTACTACCCCACGCACCCTATAGTCCCGATTTGGCACCCTCTGATTTCCATCTGTTTGATCCACTTAAAGATGCACTCCGAGGGGTAAGATTTGAAGATGACGAAGGAGTGATTCATGCAGCGATGAAATGACTACATAATCAAGAGAAAATCTGGTACGTGCTAGGAATACATAAACTTCTTTTGCGCTGACGTAAAGCTGTACAAGTTGATGAGGATTATGTTGAGTAATACTGCTATTTACATGACATATCGATGTGTACTGTATATAAATCTCATGCTGTTTGAATATACAGCTCCTGAGAAAAACAATATGTTGCATTACTTTCTGAACGCCCTTCGTACTGTGCGATAGGAAAGATAACTTTATTTAGTTTTTATTATTTATGTTATTGTTCTATGTTTATAATTACAACTGTTGACGTTGATTTGAAGTTTAGATCGTAATCTTGTTATCATCTATCATACTACAGAGACATGTAGACAATATAGTTTGATATGACCTGGTAACACACAAGTGGGTGATACGGCCATCAATACACCTGGCCGCCTCTCTTTCGCAACCTCTAGAAGGAGGATGGTACCCTCATGTGTGGCTGTGCGGTTCACCCGACTGGATCCAAACCACGGATCATCGCTACGAGTGGTTTAATCGTTTCTCAGTTCTGGGGTCGACATGATAAACTTAATACCACAAACAAAACCGTCTAGTACTCGCTTTCCGTTTTCCTCGCAGTTCAATGAGCAGTAGAATTAACAACGCTTACATGGACGAGAGCATGTTATAAAGTAGTTGCAAATCAAGTTAGGCAACTATTGAAAATATTCATTCGCCGAATAACTGCACACCCTACATTCTATGAAATATGACGTTATATCATTTGAATGATATGTGAACACCATATTATATACTTAGCAAGTTAACATGGAATCTGCATTGACTACACTCTGCACTATTATATGCCTGGCAGAGCAGTTCGCATTGTTTACATGACAAATGAACTACACATGCAGCGTTTTGGACGCTGTTGATCTATGTCTGATTATGTGCGCTGGATCACGATCCCTATCGGGATATTTTAAACGCTGACTATATGGGCTATGATATTGTTCGAATGGTCGTTATGCGACAGATGACTTAATAAAATTGACTGTTTGTCTCACTCTCTTATACATTTGTTTATTGTTATAACACAAACATGAACTACTCGTATAAATACTCCAGCTCCTAAAGTTCTATCAGACTCACTGTGAACAGTTTTTTTTACAAATTATAAACAGGTACCCACTTATAGACCCACCGGAGAACTACACACGCTTCTGTGACAAAAAGAACGCCGAAGACAGCCAATAAGAAGATGCACATATCAATATTACTTCAAAATAAAAGTTGAGGAGAACATGTTTCCATTCTGAAGTTGTGGTCTCAAGATGCAACATTTTTCCCCACTTTCTGACATACAATCTCTCTTAGACCTCACTGATATCTAGATTAGCTTTTATTTATTCTCATTAGATTTATGTTTCAATAAAAAGATGATAAACACCAGGGATCCAACTTTAAAATAAATTATTTCTTGTGTCTGTTTATTGAGTATCATCATCTTCAGTGTTTGTTAGAGCGGTGCTTGTGTTTATTTCGTCGCTTCTTCGTGGATGCTGGTGTTGCATTTGCTGCTGTAGCTCGTGTTGTTGTCTATGTTATTGCTGGTGGTATTGATGAAGACGCTGTTGTTAACGTCTTTGTTGCTGTTGGTGCCATTCTGTAACTCATGCTTACTTTGTTCCACAACACAGACGCTGGAGAAAAGAAGATTTAAATTTGAGAAAAGTTTACTGTACTGACAACTTTGTGTCTTTTTCTCTAACCTAACCATCGTATAGATGATAACTGGATAATGTTTACGGTCGCTAGATGTTGATTTGATATCAGCAATATTAGTATCTCTGTTACACAAAATGATTCTCATGATATTTCAAGTTAGACTGCTCTACCCTGCACATCTTACATAATTCACCTGAAGATGATGATGGTATGATAATATGGCAGAAGTTTGAACAGTTTTGGGCATGGTCCACTCATTGCAACAACCCACCCGTGTAGAAAAACTGTAAGAGAATGCTGTAGTAAAGAAGTTGGAAAGCTGGCAAAGTGACATAATTCATGTATATCGTAGTAAGTTAAGATTTGCTTCCCCTAGCGAATGTGAAATTTGACCTAAGCTGTTTGTTAAACTTAAGAAACAAATCACTAACCAGGAGTGTCACGTCAGGGTTACAGGTTGTTTTGACGGTGAGAATTAACATTTCACGATACATGTGAATTTTAGTGTAAGGAAAAGTTAATTATAGAAACGTAAATGTAAATTTAGAATACAGAATATATTGTTATAAATGTATAATTATTCTGGGAGCTCAGCTTCGAAAAGCAGTCTCTGACACTAACTCCACGAGTTAGAAGTTTCAGGAAGGATCGCATGGGAAAAAGATGTTGATATAAAATAAGCAGAAAATAAATAAGTTAGGTTTTAGACAAGTTTTTTTTTCGTGTTTTGTTTTTCATGTTTGTTCATCTTTAGAAGAGTGTTTTCAGACACGTTTATTTTTCGGAGCATTTGTGGATTATAATTATTATTATAACAGTATTTGTACTGTTAGGCGGATAGAATGCTTTTGATAGAGACAATTAATGGATTGATTCATTCAGTTTGGACTCATGGTTTGCTCTTCCATGATTAGCTGTCATAGTAGTGTGTTCCAGGGAAACTGTTTCACGTAGAGAGTAATGCCAGTTGTCCTTATTAGAACAGAGGTAAAATGAAAGTTTCCTAGTTTTAGCAACGCTGTAACGTTAGATAATATTATTAGCAGTTGTAATGTGATTGGCCAGTAGTGCTTAGTTAGTTGTAAGATTGTTTTGCTGATGTGTTGCATTTTTGTTGTTTGGGTTAATTCTGAATCAGTAAAAACAGTATTTTGCTAATGATTGATCTTTTGTTTTTTTATCCTCTAGGTAATAGTATTCACACCCTCCCCACATGGCAAACTAAGTTCTTGCCCGGGAGTGGAGTATGTTTTATGTATTTTGTTGAGTCTGCCATCCTCACGTGTCATTCTTCATCTTACCATTAAGATGATGTGTTGGTGTTAAAACTACTCTGTTGCTTAGTCACTCAACATTGTTGATATGTAGGTCTTGTTGAACGCTTGCCCAGTTTAGTTCCTGCTGTGATGTTGTGTCCAGTGGTACGTCTGAGTGTATTATATTTCATTGTGAGTAACGAAGAAACAGAAAGTTAAAAGGATTTGAGGGATAAAACTTAAATTATCTTGGTCCTGAGCAGTAGTTTTAAAACTATGAACTATTAATTGTTCATTAGCATAACAAATGCATCTCCATATACATATAGTGCACTTCTAGACATGTGCTATTCTAAGGTACTAACTCTTTTCAGGCATTATGTATTAGTTGGTGCCGCCTGGAACACTATACATCTAATCATGGCAGTTGTTCCTGGTGAGTGGTTAGTCATAGAGTTGATGTAGTTGGGTTTAGAGTACTATATAGGGATATCTAGTTTAGGAGTTTTCTATATTGGTTGCAGTTAGATTACGAGTTTGTTATGAGTTTTCTATATTGGTTGCAGTTAGCTTAAGAGTTTGTTACGAAAGTAGTTAGTGGATTGTCGAGTATGGGTAATATTAGCTAGATTCGTCTTGTCGCCTGGTAAGTCTGCAGCAGGGGTTCTCAACATCGCTTGTTAGAGAAAAAGAGAGTCTAGTTTAGGGTACGAGCTGTGTTTGTATTGGCGACCGCTTGTTTTTCGATTTGGCGTCAGGGGTGTGTTGTACTCAAAGCGGCGATGATGGCAGGGCCGGACATACGACTGGGGCACCTCTAGCTCCTGTGCTTCCAGCAGTTCTAGACCCAACCGTGCCTCTTGTAGCAGACCGAACCTGCCACCTTTGAGCCTTGTTCCAGGTATCGGAGGCTATCCCGACCTAGCACTCCACTCAGTTTACGGCAGTTAACAAATTGTTAATTAACTTTCATATCCTCAGCTTTTGCAGGAGAGTTACCCAGTGATGTCAAACGGAAGAGAACATTGTTGGACACTGAATTCATCCGAGGTATCCGTGAGATCAAGAATATTAGTATTTTTCATGATTATTGTTGGACAATTTTGCCTTGGGAGTTGTACAGTTAACATCACTGCTGTATCTAGACCAACAAGCAGCAGTAAGAATAAATGGTGAAACAACAACTTGGTTTGACATAAAACAAGGGGTCCGTCAGGGGTGCATATTGTCACCCTATTTATTTAACTTGTATACTGAAAATATAATGAGGAATGTTAGAGAAGATGTAGACAAAGAATATTACGATGCCATAACAATTGGAGGTTATGAAATACCAGAGATTAGATATGCTGCTGACACAGTATTACTGTCCACAACACAAAAAGGAATGGAAAAACTAATTATGTCAGTCCGTAAGAATAGCGAAGAGCAGAACCTCTGTCTTAATGTGAAAAAAACTAAATCGATGACAACTGACAAAACAAACAAGCCATATGAAATATGTATCAATGAGGAAAAATTGGAAGAAGTGGAGAGTTTTGAATATCTTGGATCACTGCTAACTAATAATGGAGGTACAATGAGGGAAATTAAAATGAGGACATCTATTGCTCTTCAGAAAGTAAAACAAATAAAGAATATGTGGAGAAGAGCAGACAGAACTACACAAATACGATTTTTAAGGTCATGCATCTTTCCCATCTCAAGATATGCCTGTGAGACGTGGACACTTAACAAAACAGCTGAGAAACAAATAAATCCCTTTGAATGTAAATGCTACAGAAGAGTTCTCCAAATATCATGGACACAAAAAAGAACAAATATATCAATACTACAAGAGCTTAATATTGAAGAAGGCTGGCTAGTAAAGAGAATTAAAGAGAGAATACTTAAATATTTTGGACACATTAAGCGTCATGATAATTTAGAGAAGATCATATTGGAAGGATACATAATGGGAAAAAGAAAAAGAGGAAGACCAAAACGAAGATGGCTGCAAGAAATCGTTGACGATCTGCAAATGGACGCAGCAGCAGCAGACCATCTTGCTCACAACCGAGAGGCCTACAGGAGTACTGTTTCGGAGGCAAAGTTCCGCAAGGGACATGCAAATGAATGAATTGTACAGTAATATTGATCATATTTCAGTGGTTTTGATATTTGTTGAGTAGTCAACACTGAATATTGTACGATGGCTTCTGCTCCGTCAACGTCAGATTTGCTGGGTATGGTGCAAGGCACACTGTTACAATTCAATAATGACTTGAGGTTCACCCATGTTCATCGGTCTCGCTCTGAGTGAATGTTGTAATGTGTGTGAGAAACCGATGTGTTATGATCAGATGAAAAACTTAATCATCTTCCATCTTGATCAATAATATGATAGCTCAGACCTTTACATTGTTATATATATATATATATATATATATATATATATATATATATATATATGGTGTGTGTACATATATGTGCCATCGAATTTATTAAACATATATTGAAATACATTTTTCAGAGATCCAGCGGACCCTCTAGGGATATCAAGCGGATCCTTGTGGATCCACGACTCACTCTTTTAGAAACCCTGGTCTATTGCTATAGGTATGAGGCCTATGGGCAGGACGAATATTTGAAGTTAGTGGAACTTTGCAACCGGAGGAAAGTGCATGTGTTAGTAATATGTATATGTAGAGGGAAAAAACGAGAGGTGAGGAAAAATATAGGAAGGAAGAGCCAGGTGGTTGCCTGGTAGAGTCTGGGGTTGCCAGAACCAACAGCTGACTGGCACAATTAGTGTTCATACTCTTCAGGTTACTGGAACAGAGAGCAGAGCGTGTATGGGTGTACGTCGACTGCGAAGATGCTAAATTCCTGGATTCAAGACCCTCTCAGTTTGAGGGCTTTCGGTCATTGAAACTTGAGACATTCTGTCGCAGTCACGCATTTATGCTGCCTGTCACTATACTTTCAGGCTGCCACTGGCGACAAGGCACACGCAGTTAATAGATACGTTTTGGTAGCTTATTATTATTGAATAGTTTTTGTTTGAAACATTTAAGCAGGTTACTTGGTGTTTTCTATCTTCTGCTCTTCTATGTGAAATGTAGAACTTGTTGTTCATCTCTCTGTGTAAATTTCCACTACTGTCCACTGGAATAATGTTATTTCTTACATTACTATTCTACGTTGTTTTGCGTATGTTTTGTTACCCACTTCACAAACCTACTTGCTCCCAGGTTCATTCTCTCTCTCAGTAGAAATAGTAATACAGAAGCAGCAACTTTACAGTTGAAATGACTTTAATGATGCACGGGGTGACGATGAGTCGATATGACGAGAACGACAAAGGCATCAACAAAATCCATGGACACAAGATTGGAGATCTCCACGATATAAATTCCGGCACACTGCTGTCGCCATCTGAACATCCTAACACACTCTATTCTACATCTATTTCTTAAACAGCAACATTTCTAACAGCCTAATCTACGTCTATCTCAGACGATACACAAAACACAACTGTCCCTCAGTCATATGATTTCTTTCTCACCTGACCTTTTTCCTGTCATTCCCCATCCGTGACCCTCGTGCAACCCGAGACAAAGGAGGCGGACTCTACTCACAAAAAGCTGATTACTTTAGAAGATAACTAATATTATACAAATGTTCCAATTCTCAGATGAGTTATCTATCTTACATCCTAACATTCAATATACTGCTATAGCATTAAAAAAGCAACCAAAACAAAAACAACGCGATGTGCTGGACGTAGAAACAACAGCAACAAAAACAGCAACAACAAAACCGTGGTCCTAATCGTATGAGGACAGAACGTGCGACCACGGCCCTATCCATAAAATTATAATGTACAAACTGTCGCCGAGTTAGAAACGCTCGACTTGCATACTACCTGTACTTAGGAAGGAACCAAGCAAAGCCTATTATCTTAAAAGTTCGAGTTAAATGCAATGGCTAGTGAACCATAGGGGCGGTACTCGTGCCCATCAGAGCATTGCACATTTACTGCAGCGACTGCAGAAAGACTTCATAAGAACCGTAACTCAATGAGTCGATTTAAGAAACAACTTAAGAACTGAGCTAGTTCTTGCCCTTGTTACCGTCAGTATGCATCTAGAGTATAGCCTAGACTAAAACTAGAATATTTATTATTATATATTTGATACACTTGACTGAATATTTAGATCACGCTATTATCAGATTTCTTTTCAAATTAGCTCCAAAGTGCATGTTTCTCTTCATAAAAAATAAACTAACTGAACACTAGCAAGTTTTGCATTTCGTAAGTACTATTTTTTCTTAGTCGGATCTTTTATGCATCAGTGGCTTTTGTCAAACGATATCACTTTGTCCTGTAGAGCGTGAAATATTAAGTTCAGATGTTATTAACAGAAAATAGATTCATCTGACACTCCTTCCAGAACATGTTTCAGGGCATAAAGCTGTGAATATTCCAACATATTATTCATTCATTCATTCGTCTGAATATCCCTACTCTTGTAGGCCTCTCAGTTGTAAGCAAGATGGCTTGCTGCTGATGCATCCATTTGCAGATCATCAACGATGTCTTGCAGACATCTTCGCTTTGGTCTTCCTCTCTTTTTTTTCCTTCCAAGACGGTCTTTTTCTAGATTATCATGACGTTTAATGTGTCCAAAATATTGTAAGTTTTCTCTCTTTAATTCTCTTCAATATTAAGTTCTTGTAGTATGGATATATTTATTCTTTTTTGTGTCTATGATATTTGAAGAACTTTTATGTAGCATTTGCATTCAGAGGTTTTTATATGTTTCTCAGTTTTTGTGATAGGTTTCCAGGTCTCACAGGCATAACGTTATTATCAACGATAATTATTATAATTTTAATGTAAATTATTCGAATAGTTTGAATAACAGAACTGTATCTTGTTACAGCCGTTCATTTCAGCAGTACAACAAGCTCTACGCCAACGCCCGTGATCTTTGGAAGGATGAGGTTTCTGAAGTATCTACTATTTTGTGTCCTGGTAGAACAGGTCACTGAAGAAAGTAAGACAAACTATTTTCTAGGACTGGTAGTCATTAGAGAAATAAAGACAAGATTTGGGCATAGAAAGTAATAAAAGATAACAGAGAATGACAGAGAGAAAAATGAAATAATGAACAGATAAATGGTAGGGAAAAATAAAATCATAGTTCCATGTTCATTTTTGGCAAAAGATGTCAGCAGTGATCACAGACATCGGTAGAAATGTGAAGTATTATGAGTTTCAAGCGTCGGAAATAATAATAATAACAAAATAAACATCTCTTACCCACTTCAGCAGATAATAATGTTTAAAACACGAAAAATAAAAGGTAATTTTAAATGTATTCTTGTCTGAATCGTCGTGGTAACACGCGAGAAAGCACAAAGTTCTCGCACAGTAAAAGGTTATGTCCCGTTGTTTCTTATTCTTCCAAACATAGTACACAAAAAAAAGCAGTACTGCACTTGATGTTTTGGGCTGTTCCGGCCCTAGCACTTGACTTCTTGTGATCATTGGCGTCCTTCTAATATAAATTCGTTTCTTACTGCTACTTATTTTTTAACGCAGGTAACTTTTCCCACGTGTTTCTTGTCGTATGTTGTTGTTAATTGTACAAGTTATCTGTCTTAATGTGTTCTAAACATACGTCTTTAACTTGAAGAACTTTGTGTGAATGTGATTTACTCCTTTTCTTATGTTGGTTCCACTACTTTATTTAAGCTCCATTCAGTTAAGTTTTTGTTTATAGCAAAATAAGCTAAGTACATATATATATATACATATGTATATATGCATATATATGTGTATATATGTGTATATATATGTGTGTGTGTGTACTTAGCTTGTTTTGCTATAAACAAATATATATAGACCTTAGCAAGCCGTGAAAATTAGTCTACATAAAATCCAATATTTACTCTTACTTTTATAGCAGAATTTGTTTTAAGTGTGTCGTGAACTTATAATATTTTCCACAGTTCCAACCTAACTAACAGCCACGTTGCCCGTCTCTTTATGCTGTCCAGGAATCATATTTTGATTAACAGCCTCTGTAACAGAATAGCCATTCTGTTCAGAGAGTTTTTGTGTATTGCTAATAATTGTGTTGCGTAGACTACGTCATTAGGAAAGTACGTGTGCAAAGAAGTCGTTAAAAAGGTCCGTGTGAAAAAGCCGGTCGTTAGGCAGTCTTTGAGTGAACGTTGAAGGGGAAGGACGTGTTTGGGCGAACGAGAATGGGGTAGAGCGAGTCTTGTTGTCAGAATTAGTTTAGTTTGTCTTTCTGTGTGGCTGCAGTCCTTGGTTAGCCTGTAAGTATGGTTTTTGGTATGAATAAATCATTGTAAGGTTTTCCTTGCCCATGTGGCGTAGATATTTCACGCCGGGCATTTGTTGCTGTGAATTTCTGTAATAAATGTGTGTTGTCTGATGATAAACTACAACAAATCGGCTTTGTGGAAATTCTCATTGTTGACCAGTTTGTTTTGGTCGGAAGACTGCCAAGTTATGTTCAAGTTGTTGTATTCGTACTAATTTTGTGGAGTGGAAAGCCTGGGTGTCTTGTTGTATTTTCTTAGTGTATAATACAGAAAATTAGGTGATGGTTAGAACACCAGCAACAAGAAGAAACTTATATAAGTTGAAACTGTACTCCACAAGAGGATTCAATCAATCCAGTAGTCTCCTTGTAAGGGGAATCCTGCTTCAGTGGCGCAGTGATTCTGTTTCACCTCTTGTACATCTTATGATGCTGAACATGCGTGTGATTCATTGTTGTTATCTTTTTATCTTCATTTGTTACGTTCAGTTTATTAACGTCTAATTATATAACGTCAGGATAAACATTAAGCTTTTTAGAAAATATGTATAGTGTAAACACTTTAGGAGACAACTGCTTATTTCAAAGAAACTTTGATATATTGGTCCATTTTTACTTTTATTTTACCTTGATTTTTTTACTGTAACATCTAAAGTGAATTTGAGTTTCCAAATCTGTTTAACTATTTTACTCTAAGCAGCACTGGCTGAGTTCGTAGATATTGGGCACTTTTGTGAATCAATGTTGAGAGTGATATTTAAGCACATTCTAATGAAAAGGAAAAGTACCACATTTATAACCCAGATCATATACACAGAAAATGTGTATTTTATATATAGTAAATTATACACCAACGTGTGACCAGTATATTTTTCTACTAAAATGTTGAATGTTTACAGAACTTGTCCTGACAGAGCATTCATCAGTGAAACAGTTTTGAACAATGAACATATAGAATTTAAAAAATGATGCAATCAACCAGTGTCAATGTAAGAAATTAATGAAAAAAGTGAATGCTAAAAGTGTAACTACTTTATGAACGCTATTCGTGGCAAGTCTTCATCAAGTTTCGTGTTGAGGAATTTTGTAAAGTACTTTCTTTCGTTATATCACAAACTACTGATACATTGGCTTATAATTTATGTAAATTTTGCTTTGAATGATTTAAACGTTTTTTTGTCTTCCGTCCTCTTCTTGTTTTCCTAACACTATACTGATTGTATCCCCTTTTACTGCCTTGTTTCTTCCGTCCTCTTCTTGTTTTCCTAACACTATATTGATTGTATCTCCTTTTACTGACTTGTTTCTTCCATATTGGAATAAGTACAGCTTTCCTCAAGTCCGCTGGGTTTTCTTGTTTTTCCCATATCAGTCCGGAAAGCCAAGCTATTTCAACGTCTTTCGCACATTGGGATATTCCAGCATATCCTTAGGCTTTGTTCATTGTGTCCTTTCTGATGGTTTCTCTGATTTCAGTTTGTAGTTTGCCTGGCTCCAAGTCACTGGGGCCAGCTGTATCATTTTCATGGTGTTAACATGCATCGGATGTTATATTGAGTAGCTTGTCGAAGTACTGTCTCCTTCTCTCAGGTAAAAGATTATAGAGACTATGGACCGTCTCCTAAAGGACGAAGCTTCCACGCAAGAACACCGTATAACACTACATGTATTATGTGAGGAGTATTTCTTATTACATAATGGTAAAAACAAAGACAGGATGGCCAAGGAAAAGAGGGTCACAGGACATCGTTGATGATCTGCCAATGGTTGCATAAGCAGCATGCTATCTTGCTTCCAACCGAGACACCTACAGGAGAGCTGTTAGGGATGCAAGGTTCCGCAAGGACGTGCAAATGACTGTCTGATTTCGTATTAAGTATCTTACTAATATACATCACAGTTTTCTTCTTCATATCTTTAATCTGCTGCATATAATAGCATATAATGCGTACACATCTGTATCCACCGTTAGTATTCCAAACGTTCATAATAGCCTTCCCATAAAGACATGACCTACATGCAAACTCTGATTTGAAGTACTGTAGTACCTACATCTGCTGTTAAGTCTAGAGTCTGGCTGCGTTTTATTGAGGCCAATTCCATTTCAGGACGCACTTACGGACCGCACATACTCACACTCACGTGTAATTTAGACACATTATTTAACTTAATGTGCACATACTCACACTCAAATATAATTAAGACACATTATTTAACTTAATGTGCACATACTCACACTCACGTGTAATTTAGACACATTAGTTAACTTAATGTGCACATACTCACACTCAAATGTAATTAAGACACATTAGTTAACTTAATGTGCACATACTCACACTCACGTGTAATTTAGACACATAAGTTAATTTAATGTGCACCTCTTTGGAACGTGGTAAGTTCCTGGAGAAAAGCTACACGGACATAAGCAGAACGTTCTGACTCAGCACAGACAGGAAGCCTGGGAAGAGAATCGACATTTTCTCCTGATCAAGTTTACAACAAAATGAGGCTGAAAGTACCGACATTAATTAAATGAAGACTTACTGTATTTCGATATCTGTTGTTTGGTATTCAGTGAGAGAGAGAAAGAGAGAGAGAGAATACATTACTTATAGTCTTTTTTTTCAAAATTATTTTCTTATGTGTTTTTGATTTCTATAATTTATTTTCCTAAAGTATATCAAATGTTACCCTGAAGTTACTAACAGCCATTGGTGCTTTTTCTCCGGAAAAAAAAAACAACATTAAACTGTAGGAGAATATTTCACAAAATATTTCTGTCGCGCATTCCTCGGTATTTATATTGCTTCTCTTTTCAGTGCTCCTGTTGTTTTTTTTTTGCTTTTATTTTCATTAATTACTAAAGGGACCTTAAGCATCAAATTCTTAACACTCTCCATCTGCACCTGTAAACAGTAATTAAAACAATATTTTGTTTATTCAAATATGAAAAAAAAAGATTTCCATGTACTGAGGATCGAAAATCTGGTTTCATTACGTATAAAACTACCACGTGACTGTCCGAGTTTGCTATCATGTAAGTCTTCTCCCAGCACGGCTATACTACCATCGTCACTTTATTTTAGTTATGAAAAATAGTTGCCAACAGAAAATCTTAAACTGAAAGAATATATAGAATCCAGTACACAAGAACTGCACACCTTAAAACCTGGTGGTACATTATGTGACACGAGAGAAAAGTACAATCAAGAGGCAGATGCTCCCATTGTGATGTCCTACCCACATAATCACATCACAATATTATACAGAACATTCTAAAATGTCCTCATGCAGCGCCGTGTAGATCTATATCAGAACAAATAAAAGGCAGGAAACTCTGATGTGTCTTAACTAGTTTTGGCTAAAGGAACGAGGTAGATATACAGTGGCTTGATATCGCATAATAATACTACACAGTATATACAGGGAAGTGCTGGAGAAGATAATAGCCAGCGAGCATCCTCATTTCTAGAGACTGCTGGACTACTACCAGAAACAGTTTCCACACGCGCAGAGACTCAACCATCGATGAACTTGGGGCATGATGTACATGAGAGATTTCAGAGAAAGGAAGAAAATGTGGTTGTGCCCCTTGATCTCGAATTTGCGTATAACAGAGTTGATTATACAACGCTGTTGACGCTAGCGCTGGAGGCTGGGGTTGACATATGGCTGCTACGATGGATAGCCCCAGAGCTATTCAGAAGAACAATTGTCTTGAGGTACTGATCATTGATCTTATAGATCACAAAACTATTGCTATAGGGCAGCCGCAAGGGTCTACATTGTCACCTGTGCTCTTCAGCATATATTAATGTCCAGGTAAAAATGTGTGCCTTTATTGAACTATTATGGTGTTGAAATGTTTATGTACGTGGCCAATTTCCAGACTACGAAAATGTGCAGGTGTAGCAGTTAATTTAATGTCATTTTGCCAGTGATATGACGTTTAAATTTAGTGGGCACCACCGGCAAATCTTCTTTTTTCTTAATTTACGGCCTTATAAAGCGTGGCACGACTTTTGCTTTGGCACAGACAGTTAGCAACTTTAAGCAAGTAAAACGCCATCTTCTGTTTCTATCGAACGGAAAACTGTTGGTTTTTGTCATGCCGAAATTGCCACAGGAGCGATGGCATGCTTTTTGTTTAATCTTAGCAATGGAATGGCGACCCGAGATGTTTCCTGACACATTCATTGTGACCCATCGACTATAATTATTCTGAACCAACGGGTTCAGGCACCTGGTACCACAAATGATAGTCCAGGGCTTGTCACCGTCGAATTCGAGATCATCAAAACCGTTGATACATCTCTGCAACCGTTTCCAAACGGCGACTATTGTCCACTAGTCCACACTTCTAGATATTTCAAAATGGCCAGTTGGTCAAGTTGCTTCACTCTCTTATTTCAAAACCGTGTGTAAACTGCGTCCTAAGATTATCAAATACGCGCCCCGTGTCAGTCTGTTGCGTCAAATCCGTCTATACAATTTTCTCATCAAGTATCAGGTGTTTGCTACACCTGACATTAGTCCAGATCTGTTTAAACAGTGTCCATCTTTCTCCGTTTGTTCTATTGTTATTTGAGTAAATCATCTTTGCCTGCCTTTAATGTCTGCGTCCTGTAGTAATATTACTACTAATACCATCTTTCGATTTTCCCATCATTTCTAACTTACTTTCTGCGTATCTGTAAAAATAGTAACTATAATAAAAATGTAGAAAGTAAGTCAGAAATTATATAAAAAATTCAAGAGACGGCAACGGTAGGACGCCGACAATAAAGGTAGACAAAGAGTGCTTACTCAGATAACAATAGAACAGACGGACACTGCGTAGACATATCTGCACTAATCCCCTATAGGCATCACCTCTCATCAGAGGGTCGATAGAAGACTTCAACAGAACAGAAATAGAACATTTGAGAGCTGACGAAATGAAGCATATTGACGACTGTAAAGCAGAGTTAAAATTCGAAAGAGACCACTTTGCTGGGGCATGAGAGGAATGCCAAGACACTGTGAATAGGATAACTTCACGTATATCATCATCATCATCAACATCATCATTAGGTGACGTGCCGACTGGCGTTGGTTATTATGCTTCTCCAGAGTACCCGATCCTTCATGCATGCCATCAGTTCAGTTGGTGATCTCCTCTCACACCATCCCGTCAGACTGTCCAGTATCATTTGTCTTGGTCTTCCTCTTGATCTTCTTCCTTCTATTTTTCCTGTTGTTATAATATTTTCTATGCCCCCTCTTCTCATTGCATGTCCTATGAAAGTACATTGTCTTTCTCTCTTATCTTTTTGACAAGGTTTTTGTCTCTCCAGCTCTTCTCATACATTCTTCATTAGTTATTTTTGCTGTCCAGGGGATTCGCAACATTCTTCTAATAAACCACATTTCTGCTGCTTCCAATGATTTTTGTGCAGACTTGCCTATTGTCCATGATTCACTTCCATATAACAAGATAGGTTCAATATAGCATTTTAGGACTCGTTTTCTAACATTCATTGATAAGGATGTGTTAGCTAATATGTTTCTCATTCTCTGAAATGCAGTCTATGCTTAGCCTATTCTGTTCCTAATTTCTGTTCTGCATTTCCCATCTGAAGATATTACTGTTCCATTATATATATAGCCACAAATATCATGTGCATTTCTGTTATAGCCCTAATTGTTGTGCTCGGATCTATATATATGTAATACGTTTTCTGACATATGTTACGGTAGCAGGTAATGCCTACATACTATCATGTCATCATATACAATACCTTAATACGTATTCTAATATTCAAGTTCAAAATATAACTGTTTCATACACAACTCTACATTTAGATGCACAGAAACTCTGCTGCAAAGATTTAATTAACAACACAACATCCCATATTCCACTGTCAGTCAACTTTTCGGGCCTTTCAATTTCTGTCTGTGGGGGAGGAGGGAGTTATCTGGTCACGATTGCCATAGGTCGATGATCTGTTGATTTACAATCCCTTATTGACTGAAATCTACTCGAGACATACTTCTTTGCTACTCCCCGATAACCAAGAAATATACTGTCCCCGCCATATTGTTCCCAGAGAGAAATTCTTCTTATATATCTATATCCCGACAAGTGATGCACATGAAAGGAAACAGAGAATAATTCCAAGAACAGGAATGACAGGATAGCCTTTATCAGTGGCCTATGCTCTCACGGGAGTGACAGACGATGATGATGACGATGATGATGATGATGATATGATGATGATGATGATATATGTATATATACTCTGTTTCACTTATATGTTTTTCTTTTTCCTTATACTATACTCGCATAGAGTAGGCTGTGTCGTCAGTTATCACTAAAATGGTGAGTGTATTGTTTACGTTTACAGTCGCCTACACTTTCAGTCACATGAAACCTAAGGTCAGTTTAATGCTAAACATCGCAGAAACATTAATCGAAAAGAAAAACACGATTGAGGACAATTCAAAATAATAAAATAAATCAGGATGCATATTTCTCCTGTCATTTACGATTTCCCCCATTTTTATATCTTGTTCTGTATTGTCCTCTTCCGTCTTGTCTTATCTTCTTCTTCAAATATTGTTTCTCAGCTGACAGGAAACAGACTTCTTGGCTTTATAATGGGATATTTAATGTATCTGATCTCTCCTCCATCCACCTCTTGCTTTGGCGGGCTCTGCAACTGTTTCACGCAGTTCTTAGTGTAGTGGTGGGAGTTCTAATCCTGGGGATAAGAGGAGAGAGTTGTCGCTGTGATGATGAGTGGCAGTAGAGCTTTGTAGCAGACAGAATGGATAGTAGAACGAGGACTTTCCACTTGTGGCTTCTACTAGAAACCAAAGATTTGGGACTTTTGTCGCGTCCGGCGTCTAACCATTTAATAGAGGATACTGAGATACTTAACCCCTTTGTCCCTACCTCACGTCGTAGACCAAAAGAGACATATTCTCAAGTGTGCTCCCCACTCCAGTACAACAATAATAAATACACCAGATAGAAAGGATCGTTGCCAGATGAACAGTACAGACCTGTAACCAGTGTAGTCAGAAACTCTTTATGTAAACGTATGACTATTGCCCATAATTCCGGACCATTTCTAAATGATAGCTCCTGATCATTTGTACAAGAGTAGTAATCTCCTTACAAACACAACAATTTCTTTCTCAAAAGCATAGTTATCGTTTCTTGACAAATATAAATTGTCTTCTCCGCCCATACATGGTTATCTTCTCCTTAAATATATAGGTTATCTGCTCCTCAATGCACTATAGTCTCACTGTAAGGAAACCTAGGACAGTTACTGCAAGCTATAATATGCAGGAAAAGTTCTGAAAATAAATCATATGCTAGAAAAGTTTATATATGATAATTTTAGTTCAAAGAATCACATGCCTGAAGTACAACAGAAAATACCATAATCTCGACACCTATACGGTCTCTATTACTATATGGTCGAATCTATCTTTTCATACTTGATAAATAAAATTATCAAAATATTGTTTTATATTATCATCGCATCATCACCATCATGATAATTATAACTATGATCATTTTCACCATCATTGCTTCTCACCCGTTTCTTAGCATAGGGCACAGATAAATACTCTCAACTGGTCTCTGTTCTTAGATTTATTCTCTGCTTTCTTTCATGTGTACTATTTGCCCCTGAGCACTGTCATAATTTCCTTTCTCCAAGTATTTCTAGGCCATCCTCGATTTTTGATTCCCTGGGATTTCTTGGCAGTGGCTGGTTTGTTATGCTGGTGTCAGGTTTCTTCAATGTGTGGTCATTACTGTGTTCTATAGCCTCATTTAAACCATTAGATAAATATCTAGGGGGAAATTAATAAGAAACACTTCATAACATTTTAGAATGCCCGACTACTGTGTCACATTTTAACTCAAAATCAAATGAACACTGGAAAACTATATCAACAAAAGATATTGATCTTACACTAAATAGCACAACGTAACTAAGGTAATTAGATCAAAATATTATAAATACACAAAGTGGGCAAACATATTGTAAGTAAAGATCGAATGTGCACTCTTTTAGTGGAGATCGACTTATAGTACGCTCATCAGTTGTAAGCCTAATACAAGTGTTGGCTGTTGCGCGTCTTTCCTTCATTCTGTCGGTTCGAGTTATAGAATTAATCTTTTCTTAGGCTCGACAGGATGTGAAAAGGAGAAAAGTCGCGTCTGGCCAAATCACGTATGATTGCTTTCCCCAGCTTTCGTACTTGCTTTACTTCGTTATATCACAAACATTTCCTAGTCTATAAAATAATTGAGAAAGATCGGCCGGCGAATTATCTCATTACAGTGAAATATACTCTTTTAAACTTAAAAGTACACACACACATACACACTACATAAAATTATTATCAACAAGAACAATGCACGACACAATGTCCCCATCTCTGTGCTGTCAGTGCCAAACCCTACTATTATCAGCTAAATGTACAACGAAAATTAACACCAAAATAATGAGAAGTTTGAGATGAGAACTAAATGTAGCAAGAAAGAAGAAAATCAGAAATAACATGATCAGTGCCAATTGGTGTTACATTTATTTATAAAATTGAATTGTGTGTTAAATTTACCAGAATGTTTGTTGGCTTAATTAGAATAATTATGTCACATAGCAGAAACACGGACATTATGTGCTACATATAAACCGCAACAGATATTTGGGAAACGTGCCTCTTGATGCCCAGGAAAGAACCAGCCTTGTGCCTTACGAAATGATGCTCAAGTCTGAAAAGTAAGTTATTTGTCTCATTCTTTACAGTCCAATATGATATAGGGCCACCTTCACCCGTGTTCCAGTCAGTATAATCTGGGACTTGATTTTGACAGACATGCAGGTGTATACACGATAATTGTATTCGTTGTAGCCTCAAAGATCAACGCAAATCTTCTTCACTGTGTCCATTCGTAATGATTCATAGTCTTGGTTCATCTCAGATTTGTTTTCATGGCACCAACCTACTGTATGGTCTATCCCCCCTCCCCCATATGTGTAGTTTATTAACTGTCTGTTTTCTGTTAAGCGTGTACTCTCTCTTTGAATTAATAACAAAGTTCTGCTCATGTTATTCTCGCTGAGAATGCCTTTGGCTCTGATATTTTATGTCACTGAAATACAACAATTAAAATAATAATTCATTCTCCCTCCATTACGATCAGAATAAAACAAAGAGATACACTTTTCTCTTAATCATCGATTTATTTATGTTGATTTCAAACTTGGATAGTATATTTTGTATCATCTATCAAGGAGTATAGTTTTACTGTCCATATTTTCTTTGAGATGGTAGCGCAGAAATCGATGATGTGGTCAGCATCAAGTATGGCCACTCTTACTTCCTATCTCTGTAAGGAGACTGGAACTCTTACCTACTTCCAGGTTGCTGGGCGTCCCTGGCTGGTGATTCGAATCACCGATCTTCGTCACGAGAACCGAGGGCTCTAACCATTCCTTTGCTCGCGAATCCATCATGATAATTATTGTACCAGAGACAAAAACATCGCCTGCCAGTTTCTCTTTCCTCGTAACACAATATAGGACAGAACTACTAACACTCACACGTGTAAACTGTTTTCCTTCTGTAACACAAAATATATACATATAAATATAGATAAACAACATTGTTTTTTTCTTTCTTTCTTTATAAACAGGTGCCCACTTATAGATGCTCCAGATAACTACGCAAGTTACTGTGACAAGCAGAACGCTGGAAGCAACAAATAAAACGAGTAAAATAAGAAACAAAAATATCTGCAAAATAAAAATCAGATGCGTAATCTTCAATAGTTAAGTTGTTGTCTCGAGTGATGAACCTTTTGTTTTCCTTATTTACTGGCCGTGGAGGTCTTGTGAGTGTTAATCTTTGTTGTTACTAGTTGGAAATCCAGCTGACATCTTGCCATGCTGTAAGTGTTAGTTCGCCAGATATTGATTTGTAATGACTGGACGATTATTCTACGTGCCACATATAATTACAGAGCGCACATTTCACAGCATTATGTTGGTGGTGAAAACTAAGATGGAGTAAGATACTGGGTTTCTTAAGTTCAGTTTCTAGAGTTTCCTTCCAGAGCTCAGTTGTAGACTGGAAATAATGGATCACCTACAAATCCTGGTCTTCCTGTAATTCTATTGAATTCTACCGGCAGAGCCGACAATATTCGGCAAGTCTACAAGTGGCCATTATTTGACTTGCCCCATAGCTGCCTTCCATTCTGCTCATTGAATCATGCATATAAAATCCAAAAAAGTTTTTTGCATGTGAGAGAGAGAAGGACAATTTTATTTTATTTTATTTTATTTATTTTAATTCATTTCATTTTTTTATTTCAATACCATGGTTAATAAATTTACATTTGAACATACAAGTAATCTGAATACATTTTAAAACAGAATGTCTATGAGTGCTTTAGTCCTCATTTAAACGTGTTAGCCGGAGCAGTTTTAGACCTTGAGAATTGCTGCAAAGATTGCCTAGTCAGTCAAATAGCATCTATAATGATATTTCAAAATTTACACAAGTTGCCTTCAAAGCTTATTTAAGTAAAGATCGAAATTGCATGAACTGTAAATGAAGGGATTATCACAGTTCTTGTGTTACTATGAGAATTTGAGCTACTTACTTGGATATGTCTAACTTGAAAATAAGACATGAGTATGCGCAAGTGAAGTAATACCTCAGGATTACCGGAAAGCAAATCACTCTCCATTCTAGCAGAGATGAACTCAGAAAAAGACAATCACATCAAGCCAGGGAGGTCATGGATGGCAGAGACGGAAGAAACATTATCAGCAGTCAGCCACCCGAAGCAGATCTCAATAGAACTAGAGTGGACTAACAGTTCACACATACAGAACGTAATGAAGGTTGTGATCCAGCTTGGCCGTGAATACCGAGACTGAGCTCAGTCTAAAAGAGAAGTCCAGGTACAGGAATTTATTTTCAGCAACACTCTAAAACACATGACTCTGTGATCTTCACAGACGGATCATTGGCACGAGGCCTAAAAGGTGGATGGGACTAAGCTGTATACCGCATGGGAACACTGTTTGCCAGTAAATCAGGAGCATATGCAACAACTAGTTCACGCAGGGGAATGGAGGTGCAGGCTGCATCAGAAGATATTTCCTGGTTGTTGAAGTAGGACAACTCGCATGGGATCTTTGTAACAGACTGCCAAAACATGTTGGAGAGAATCGAGAGACATTTCTTCCGTAGAAAGTGGGTCTTCTACTGGTCTCTAGGTTATCCATTTTGACCTGGATCTACTGCCCAGGTTATGCGGGAATCAGAGGCAATGAGAGAGAGAGAGAGAGAGAGAGAGGTCAAGATGACAGGCAAGGCATCAATTCAGGGCACTCTAAAAATGGTCCTGAATAGGCCGCGTATGGAGGACAGCACTCACATCAGGAGGATGATCGAATTTCTGGAGGAGAGGGGAATTGAATAATTTTTTTTTAGAACGAAGTGGCTTAGCGCCATTATATAGAACCAGCGTGTGACTAGCTCCATCAGCAGCCACACACTTTAGCGGGTGTTGGAACAGACGCGGAGCACATATGGGAATACCCGGGGTGCGGAAATGCCAGTCTCTGATTACAGGTGTGAAGAAAACCAAAGCAGTCTGGGGTCATCACTGATCAGAAGCAGGATATCATCAGATTCAAACATTATTTTGTTTTCATCCATCCATCCATCTATCCATCCATCCATCCATCCATCCATTCATCCATACATCCGTCCGTCCGTCCATCCATCCATCAATCCATCCATCCATCCATCCATCCATACGTCCGCCCGTCCATCCATCCATTCATCCATCCACTCATCCATTCATCCATCAACTCATCCATCCATCCACACAATCATCAAAGCATCCATCCATCAATCCATCCATCAATCCACCCATCCATCCATCCGTTCATATATACATACATACATACATGCAGGCATATATACATTCATACATACATACATGCATATGTTATTTTGAGTATGATGAAATGCACAATGAAACAAATGTGTGTGAAAGAAAAGTAGGGCATAACAACATTATTCATATCTTACAATGGTGGCAATTAGCTTACTTCTTTTTGTTTCCCTGTCAATGAAGTTGCTGGCTATTGTTCAGTACCTGCTTTTAATAAAGTTTTCACAGACCAAGGTGATTTAGTCCATCCACCTTTTTCATTATGTTTCTCATAGATTAAAATGTTCTAAATCGAATATGTCAAGCACAAACCTGGATGAGTATAACTCCATAGTTCAGGTTGTTAACATTTTATTTGCTCAAGTTCAGATATTTCTCGGCGGCTAGTATTTCAAATGATAACATTTCCAAATACTTGACTCCAGCATATAACAGGTCTAGAATTTCTAGATAATTTAATGGAAAATGAAAAGTTCAGTAACAAACTTAGTTTACATGGATTACTGAATGAACTGTGATGGAAGTAATATGTTTTTAAATGAACTGTGGTGAAAGTGATAGTTTGTAAAATAACCTTATTAAGTGTATGTTGATGCTTATACCATGAGTAGACTGCATGATGATACATATTATGGGAAAACACCCGCTGAAATCTGTTAATTTACAGGTTGATAATCTTTCATATATCTTACATTTATATAACGTCATTTAAGAAAACACTTTTGGAAAAAAGTATTCCCGACAAGTCGAGATACCTCTTGTCTTGTTGAAGAATTAAATGATTTTGTAATAGACTCGATGTATTGTAGTCTCATACAGTCACTTTACCTGTCATACAATGAAAGCCTTCAATACACGTTACGCTGCAGTTCAGTTCTCCATCTATATGTGGAAAGTCATGATGTCTATCACAAAACAAAGTCATGATGTCTGTCACAAAACTAAGTCATGGTGAATAATGATCTTACTATATCATAATGTAGTCTTTTCTTCTCCCACGAGACAATCACTTCTCCCATCCAGAGCAATGTCTTGTAAGATACAGTTTCTAGCGGGAGTATAAAGTAATGTTAAATCATATATTGTTCCTGAACCTGAAATTCTGCACATTTTTGAAGACGAGTGAAATCTCTGCATCCTATAACTTAATCGAATATTTCTCCTTAAAATGGACACATCGAGGAAGCCATAACAAGAGCCTTTTTTTAATATGAACTGGCTTTTCCCAGTTTTTCTATAGTTTAATATGTAAGACCTTCGTGACCAATGTAATCTAACTTTCTGTCTTTCAACTGGAATGGATATATCCAATGGTTTATATTCCAACTGAAAGCACATTTCTTGTTTCTATTAGAAAAATCTCGTGATGCATCATCAAATTCTTCAGATTCATTACAGCCACATTCACCATTATGAAGCATACATAAAAGTAAACCTGCTGATATTTCTGTACTGGTGAGCCATAGTGCACACAAAAGTTTGAGAGACAAACTGTTGAGACTGTACACCAGAATACCATATGAAACTTTCAGATCAGAATTATAGCTTAATCATTCATCACTTTCACCGTTTTATTTACTATAGGCTATAATGTCAGCAGTAGCCAAATGTTCTCAACGTAAGTACCGCAGAAGATACAATTCATATTTCTAAGAGCCACTAAATATAAACAAATATTATACACACGTGTATATTCCTGACTACCTATTTTATACATTTGAATGTATTTACCACGGTAATGAGATCAGGAAACATATAAGAAAAAAATATGTATGTGCCTTTCATTAACATTGCCTGATACAGACGCATTAAAAAAAAATAAACAAAATATGTAGACCACAGTTTTAAATAATTATTCCTTTTAACAAAAATATCGTCATAAAATAAAGAATAGTATCTACACCAATAACATCAGAGATATTGTAATTGGATATCACCTTACAATATTACATTCTAATCAGAATAATTTTATGACACAAAAAGACATTTCCACAAATATCAGAATGTATACTGCTTGTAGGTGTATTTTAAGTCTCCATCTTGATTAGGATTTGTTGAGAATCAAGCTAATATACTGTAAAACTTGTGCGAATTATCTTCGTCTGATCTTCATTTTTAAAGATTGTGGAACATTATGTGCCAAAGAGCCGCGTGTGATGCGTGAGCCTCAGTTCGCCCATAATTGCTACATGTATTCGTCGTTAGAGCATAAACTAGAGGAATAATAAAACATTTCTTTGGTTTTCGAAATTCAAACACTGGACAATAACATATTCAATGCGTCTTTTATTCTTTTGACACTGACACTGTACTGGCTTGATTAAAAATATATAAAACATTCCAATCATGGTGAAAATGCAAAAGCTGTTTATATAAAAGCTGTTTATTTTGTCATCTCCGTGAGTCCTCTACTAGTACGTAGGATGGCCTTGTAAGTAAGAATTATATTATTATTATTATTAATGTGATGATTATTATTACTACTAGCAATTTTATTATAGTTACTATTATTACAGAATCGTAGAAAGTGGGTCAGCAAGATGGGAAATTCGAGAGCCGGTATTAGTAGTAATATTACTGCAGGAAGCAGACGATAAAGGCAGACAAAGAGGATTTACTCAGATAACAATAGAACAGACAGACACTGTGTAAACAGATCTGGACTAATTTTAGGTGTAGCAAACACCTGAAACTTGATGAGAAAATTGTAGAGACGGATTTTGAAATACGGGAGTGAACAGACTTGACCAACTGACCAATTAGAAAGATCTAGAGGTGTGCCCTAATTCACATTTGACTTACGACATATAAGTCAGGCGGACAAATAGAGAACATTCAGATAGACACAAACACACAAGGAGAAGTAGAATACACACAGGGAGGACAAAATACGTATATACTCATGAAAATCAATTTAGAACCAAAAGTAGTTTTAGGACAGACTGATGTTTCAAGTCATTATGAAGATATGACAATTTTGAAACTTTGAACACATTTTGTGTAGAATATGCCAGTTAACAACGATTGTGTGCTTCAACGACGAAATAAACGAATGTTATGGCCTATTGCATCTTATTCCAAGTTATGTTGTCAACAATATTTATTTGACTTTATTTGTCACCATTAAAGACATTCAGTGAACTTTTCATCGGGCTTCTAGAATGTTATAAGATTTCTGAAACCTATTCTAGACCACATAAAACTGGAGGTGTGTGAAGATAACGTGGCCATTAATCAAAGAACATCTTCAATCTTCTTCAATAATATGATAGTTCACAACCTTACTTTGTTATATGTATATGTATTTTATATGGAGTGTTGATCAATAGTGGTTGATAGTGGTTAATATCATTAGTGGTCATTATCAATAGTGGTCAATAGCTACGCTTGAAACAAAAGAGAGGGTTGGGATTTAATCATTGTATGCATTCTTTCTGGTGGTGAAGACGCCTGCTCTAGGAAGCAATCCTGGCCCCATAGCTGATATGCCAGCGTCAGAGGTAGCGAACTATAGATGACCTTGCCCCACTTCTCCGTGGTACCAGGCCTAACCTGGCTAACTGGGCAGGGGCCGTCATAGTCCAAATGGTGGTGAAGTCTGCTAATGAAACATTGCACACCCCCTGCTTCTTAGCTGTACTCCGGGATTGAAAAGGTAGCTGCCATAACCTGCTCCCACGCCGTTACGATGATGTGCCTCAATACCTCTACAGCATCGGCTGCAAAGAGCAACAGCTCGCAGTCACAGGGAGTTCGAACAAGTACAAGAACAAGTACAAATGTATTCTTTCTTTTCTGCCCCTAATAACGCCTTTCATTTCTTTCTGTGTACAGGATTACAGCAAAACACTTTATGTTTTCGACGTCATCTTTTCGATTAGGTGACAACAATTCCATATTTTCCCCCTCTAGATTCGCAGTCAGTGACACACTTGTGACTTCTGCCCAGGTTCATGTAGGAGATCCTTTCCTGACCCTCGGGTGGCATGGCCGGGCGATGCTTTATTTTGAAAAGGGAGGGAATTTTTGCTTGCGCAGGGCCAGGTCAGTCGGGGACCAGCCGCTGGAGTGTCAGGTCATGGTCAAGTCGATGAGGGAGGTAGTAGTATGCCTGGCCTGTTTTTGTTTGGGGATAACATACATCCACATACCACATATACTTACAATAAATCAATGCTGGGCACAATGACAATGCATATACTTCAATATCAAGAAACAACCGCATCCAGAAAACCACACTATGGCTCACCCACCGAGACATATCCCGAACTAACTGGAAAATATCCTTGGAACAACTTGTATACTAAATAGTGTTCACAGCTTAATGTCCCGTCTCTGATAACAGACTGTTATTACTAGTTACACTCCCAAGGCGATGATGATGATGATGATGATGATGACGATTGTGATGAAAATAGTGCAATATATTTTATAATTATTAATCAAATAAGCAAAATTTCAATTTAATACACTCGCCAGACCTGTCACCCTTTGCAAGTTTTGGGACTCACTTCAAAACAACAGATTTTCCTTCCAGTCTAGCAAGGTTAGCATATTAGAAGAAAAGAAGCATCTCTTAAAATGATATATGCAGAAATACAAATGTGTAATCAATCAAACACTTTCAAAGTGAAAACTTAAAACCAATCTCTAGAGACAACAGTGAGACATGATTCAGAAAAAAAGATGTATTAAACAAATCTTGTTGAGTTATATATATATATATATATATATATATATATATATATATATATATATCTGAACCTTAAGTGCCCAGCCCACATGGGGCTTCTGCAAGGGTTTTCCAAAAATGCCTGTCCTTCGCCTTTTTTTCTGCTCTTGCCCAGGTGAGTCCTCTATTGCTCAGCATCCTTTCTGTTGTTCTTCTCCATGTCTCTTTTGGTCTACCCTTACTTCTGTTCCCCTGTGGTGTCCATCTTAGTGCTATTTTTGGTAGTGAGTTGTCAGTCATTCGGAGCACATGTCCCAACCATCGCCAGCGTCTTTCCTCCATAATTGTTGTCAGTGGCTTCATCTGCATTTCTGCCAATAAGATGTTATTTCTTATGGTGTTTGGCCAAAATATTTTTCTAATTCTTCGTAAACATTTAGTCAGGAAAGAATTCAACTTGTTTTCTATGGTTTTGGTGATTTTCCAGCATTCACTTCCATAGAGTAGTACACATAGAACATTACTCTTAAATATCCTTATTTTCATATATATGCTTATTTTTTTAAAATTTCCATATAGTCTGCAGCATTTCAAAAGCCTGGTGTGCTCTAGTAAGTCTGCTGTTGATGTCCTCTGTGCTGTCTCCATTTTCTACTACTCTGCTGCCAAGGTATACAAATTCTTTGACCTCCTCCATTAACTTGCTATCTACTCTGAGTACATTTCTGTTGTTCACATTTTGCTTCATTAACTTTGTCTTTCCTACGTTGATCTTTAGGCCTATGTTGTTTGCATTCTGAGTTACCTTGTTTATTTTATCTTGCATATCTTTGTGACAGCTTGATAATAGACAAATATCGTCCGCAAAGTCAAGGTCCTCCAGCACTGTGTCAAGGGTCCATTGTAATACTCTGCGTTTGTCTGATGTTGCCTCCTTCATTAACCAGTCTACTGCCAAGATAAATAATGTTGGTGATAGTACACATCCCTGTTTCACTCCTGTTTGTACCCTAAAGCTGCTGGAGGTATGTTCTCCACAGATCACTTTGCACTGAAAACCCTCATATAGGGCTTTGATTACATTTACTATCTTGTGGAGGAGGCCATGCCATCTTAGGATTTTCCACAGTGCATCTCTGTTGACACTGTCAAAGGCTTTCTCAAAATCTATGAATAATGCATATGTTGTGCTATGCGACTCATTTGCCTGTTCTAATATTTGTCTAATTACAAATATGTGGTCTATGCATGATCTTCCTTTCCTAAATCCTGCCTGCTCTTTCCGAAGTTTTTCCTCAAGTGTTGGTACAATTCTGTTGATGATTATTCTGCAAAATACTTTACTGGTGAGTGGTAGTAGGGTAATGCCTCTCCAGTTCCCGCAATCTCTGAGGTCACCCTTCTTTGGTAGTTTTACTATAAGCCCAGTTTTCCACTCTTCTGGGGCTTTTTCTAGATCCCAAATTTATTGTAATACCCGGCAAAGTTGTTTTGGTGTTTCTGTTTCTTCTGCTTTCAACATCTCAGCAGTCACTTCATCTTCACCTGGTGTCCTATCTGATTTTAGATTCTTTATCGCCTCCTTTACTTCACTTATTGTTATTGGTCCTGTATAGATGTTTAGTTCCGTTTTTGCTTCAGGTATGTCTATTGTTTATGCTGCTTGTGTTCTGTTTAGCAGGGTGTTAAAGTGTTCCCTCCATCTTTCATTTTTTTTTCTCTTTCTCCACTGACCAGTTGTCCATTTTGTGTCCTTACTGCACTTTCACATCTTGTGTTGAAGTTACCTGTCATCTGCTTTGTGATTTTATATATGGTTTTCATGTCATTTGTATATGCTGCTTTCTCTGCTGCTTCTGCTAAGTTGTCATAGTATTGATGTTTATCTTGACGGCATGATTCCTTCACTTCTTTGTCTTTTTGTGCATACTTACTTAAAACTTGTTCTTTAAGCCGTTGTGATTTGGTGTTCAGTTATTTATTCTTGATTTCTTTTCTGTTCCCTATATTTTCCAATATGGTCTTGCTTATCCATTCCTCTATTCTCCTTTTCCGATATCCCAGCAATTCTTTTGCTGTTTCCTGTAGTGTTTTATTGAACTCTTGTATGGAAATTTCTGCTTCATCTTGTAGGACACTGAAGCGGTTCTTAAATACTATTGAGAATTCATTTCTTGTTTGTTGGTCTTTCAGTTTTTTTGTATCAAAACGTATCTTTCTGTGTTCTCCAATTTTGGGTTACCTTAATTTTAGTTTTATTTTTGCTACCAGAAGTTTGTGATCACTTCCTACATCTGCTCCTTTCCTTGCTCGCACATCTTGTAGTGACCGTTTCCACTTGTTGTTTATTAGTATGTGATAGATTTGGTTTTCTGTGGTTTTATCTGGTGACCTCCAAGTCACCTTCTGGATGTTTTTATGTCTCTCCAACGGTCATCATGTTTTCTTCACAGAAACTGCACAGTCTTTCTCCATTTTCATTTATTTCTCCGATTCCTTCTCTTCCCATGATTCTTCTTCTATCTTCATTTCCTTCACCTGCTTTTGCATTAAAGTCGCCCAAGATAAGTAGGATATCATGCTTGGGTATTGTTTCTACTGTGGCTTGGAGGGTGTTGTAAAGATTTTCTTTTAATTCCTCTTCAGCTGCTTCTGTTGGTGCATAACAAACTATAATAGACAGCTTCGTGAGTTGAACCGTGGATATAATAACCTCTCATTTATTGGGGTCCATTCCAGCAATGCTCTTGATGCTTCTTTTGTTATAATCAATGCTACTCCTCCTTCATGAAGATCTTCTTTACCTGACCATATTATTGTATCTTCTGTGTGATGTGTTGTTAATTTCCTTCTGCCTTGTCCTGTCCATCTTGCTTGTTGTATTCCTAGTATGTCTAGTTTGTATCTGTGCGTTTCCTTTATGGTTTGTGCTAGTTTTCCAGTCTGGTTAAGTGTTCTTACATTCCAGCTGCCTATTTGCATCTTGTGTTTAGGTTCCAGTAGGTCTGCAGTCGGGCTGGGGACTTCCAGTGGCTGGCTTTCATCCACAACCTTCCTGGACTCAGTTTCCTGATACGCATTTCTCCTTCCACCTGCATTTGTTTTTTTTTCCCTTGCTTCCGTTTCTGCAGCAGTCTGATAGTTTTTTTTTTACCTGATAGGGTTGCTGCCCCTATGTCGAACCCTCCTTAGTCGCCTTTTACGATCATGCGTGGTAGGGTACAGTGGTCCTATTCTTTGCAGATCCCGGGTACCACACGGCGGTTGAGTCATATACATAGGTATAATTATCTATTGAAATGTAAGTCCTGACGAATTTTTCCTATAAGTTGCTCGACAGCTATATAGTGCATACTTCTATATATTGTATAATGTATACTTTTATATAATGTATACTTCTATATGCTGTATGCTACTATATAATGTATACGTCTATATACTTTTGTATATTGCATATTTCTATATACTATATAAATCTATATGCTCTAAAATTCTATATGATGTATATATATATATGTATATATATATACATTAATGTATACATTTATATGATTTAAACGTCTATGTGCTCTCTCTCTCTCTCTATATATATATATATATATATATATATATATCTGTATACTTCTATATGCTTTAAACTTATATGTGCTGTGTATATACTGTATACTTCTATATACGGTGGAAACAAACGAATTAACTATTTTTGTTTGTCCTGACCTTACATTGTGTCATTTTAGACCTGCTGAAAAATACGACTGCATCGTTAGGTTTTTTTTAAATTATTCCTTTGGGTTATAATATTATTCATGAGAGCTTTGAACAATATTCTGTAAGTTGACATCTGGCTCACATTAGAACACATAATTTAAAGAACATATTTGCATAAGATTTGAAAATTCTCCCCACGGTCCTTAGACACAGGTGGATCATAAATGGGCGTCCAAATGTCAAGTACCATCTGTTGTTCCCTGTTTTCAGAGATACATCGCTCATGCTGTCATGATCTATTCCACTAGGCACGGCATCTTTGATCTTTCTTATTCGAGTGCATTTTAATAGAATTTATGTTAACAAATTAACTACTAAAAATAAACATTAATATATTATTCCACGTATTCACTCGTTAAGCTTCAGGCCAGGCTGGATGGTTTTATTTGACACACCCTAAGGGAAATTATAACTTGCCGTTCACGTGAGATCAGGTTCAAAAGATGGCTTGTCTAATATCGTTGGTCGACTCACCATTAGTCGCTGTCCTTCCTTTCTCTCTGTTTTCATGCTGCATTATCACGATTGATAGTAATGTTCAGCTGTTGAAGTTTTGGAGCTCCACTACTGTTTACACGTGTCCCACAAACAGCGTGAATTTTGTCCTGCTGTTTGATCACTGTTTTTCAGTGCATATGTTTTTGTTCTTTTCTTTTTCATCCCTGTTTCTGACATATTTCATATGTTAATGCTGGAACAAGACTTCCCAGTTTATGTGGAAACCATTCTTGATTAACCTCACCACATATGTCTTACCAGGTCATTTTACTGCATTTCGTACACATGAAGACGTGTTCCTTTGGTCTGTGCATTTAGTCATATTAAAATGCTGTTTCTTTGCGAAATACACTGCAATATCTGGTGATATTTCGTTATCCCTGGTAAATGTTTGATTTCCTGCTGGATTCACTTCATGAATTCAAACTTTTGCTCCGTCAAGAACCGATGATATTCAGATAATATTTCCACAGTTTTGATGCTCGCTAATTTCCTGAGGTCAGCAGGAGTATTTAGGCACAGTCAATACTCTGTCTGTCTACAGTATCTCTCAGCTTCTGTAGCAGGTTGTAATGATCCGATCATTGGGGGCGAGGGCCGTCGGATTAACCACTGTCCCGTGACTAAACAGGCCCCGACAATGAAGTCACAGAAATGTCATATTCTAAATATTTCTTGTTCATATGAGTAATCTCTTCGATGTAAATTGTCAAACTGGTAAATCTTATTATTATGACTTTTCGTTGAGCATCCTAAATGAAATTACTTCTTTATTTTCTGACCCGTGTTCATGTGTGTCTTCTTTATATGTTTCAACAATTTAACACATGCATATTTGTAAAACTATATATAAATAATATTTCTTTCAGAAACTCATCATATATTTTTCGAAGACAATTTACTGAGTCGCTTTACATGTTCATTTGCACAGTATTAAGCAGAGGAACCCAGAAATTATAACGATGGAAACATATCATATCACAGACCAGTCTGTGCGAATGAGTGAAAAGCATGATGGGTGAAAGAAGAGACACTAAAATTATATTAGCACACAGTCGCATGTCTTGTAATATACACTATATCAGTGGGTTTAGAAGTGGCTGTGTTGAAACCCAAATCAGGTTTAATGAAGACTTAGAGGCAGATATAAATCTTGAATTGCAGAACAGTAAATAGCATACATTATAATGATCTTGTCAGTGAAAGTTATCTGTTCTGTTTTAATGTATGGTGCAGCAACCCCATTTCTGTGCAGAAAGATGGAGAGAACGATTAATGTAGCAGAAATGTGGTTGTACCGGAAACTAGGTCCATAACATGGGGAATGACAAGAGCAAATGTAGAAGTTTTAGAACAGCTCCAAGTGCATTGTGAACTTCTCAAACGAAATAAGGATGAAGAAAAGAAAATACTTTAGCCATATCAAAAGACATAACAATATGCTGAAGACTATATTAGAAGGAAAGGTGCAAGGACAAAAGAGCAAGAGGAAGGCAGCGATGTAGATGGGAAGATAACATACGATAATTGAGAGAAACAGGAGACAGCTAAACTTTATATAACATAGATAAGAGGCTAACTGGTGCTATTACATATAAAGAAAGACCAATTCTTAGCAAAACTGGAACCCTATTAACATCAAGTAAAGACCAAAAGCAAAGATGGGCTGAACATTTCCATGAACTACTTAATCGACAACACCAAAAAGAATTGTTAAACCTTGAAACTGACTTACCAGCCCCAAAACTAAATGTCAACCTAGATGAAATTAAATTACATGAAATTAAAACAGCAGTGAATCTAATGATTAACAACAAAGCTGCAGATGGAGATGAAATAACACCCGAAATGTTAAAAGCTATCAATAGTGACAACATGAGACAACTACAGAGAATGTTTAATAAGAACTGGAAAGAAGAAAAGGTCCCTTCCAAATGGAAAAAAAGGAATCATTGTTAAAATACCAAAAAAGGCAACCTTAGTGACTGTAACAATTGGAGAGGAGTAACCTTAATATCAGTTGTGTCAAAAGTATTTTACAAAGTATTTTGAATAGGCTTAAAGATATAGTGGATATAACAATGAGAGAAGAACAAGCAAGATTTCGAAAAGGGAGAAGCCGGCTCGACCAGATCTTTACTCTAAGAATATACTTGAAGAACATATTGAAAAACAGAAACCATTAATACTGAACTTCATAGACTTTAAAAATGCATTTGATAGGGTACACAGAGATTCATTGTGGAGAACTGTAAGTCTATATGGAGTACCATCTAAAACTGTCAACATCATTAAGGACTTATACAATGGATATGTTTGTGCAGTTAAAACAGAATAAGGGATGAGTGAATGGTTCTAGATTGAAACAGGCGTGAAACAAGGATGTATACTGTTTCTTTTCTTTTTGGAATTACAATAGACTTCATAATAAAAAAATGCTGCACAGGTAACACATGTGTTGAGTGGTTACATGAGACCCAACTAGAAGATCTTGATTATGCTGATGACATAACTCTTATCAGTAACAATGTGAATCCCATGCAATAAAAAACAGATAGCTTGTCTTTACTGGGTAGCAAAATATCGCTTGAAATTAACAAGGAGGAAACAAAATTAATGAAACTTCCCATTAATAAAAATGGAAAATTACACATAGAAAGTACAGATACTGAAGAAGTCAATCAGTTTGCATACTTGTCAGCTACATAGATCAGTATGGTGACACCAGAAAGGAAGTTAGAATTAGAATTGCAAAAGCAGCATCGATCTTCAAGAATCTTGAGAACATATGGAATTCAAAAGTTATAAGCACAAAACCAAGTTAAGATTATTCAATTCAAATGTAATATCCACCCTCATTAATGCATGCGAAAGCTGGAAATCAACTAAAGAAATAGACAAGAAATTAGACTCTTTCAAAAACACATGCTTACGGAAAATACTCGGCATCAAGTGGAACGGATTCAAAAATAATAAGATGATCACATAACAACAAGTCTCATGGGTGATAAAGAAAAGGAGATGGACATGTGTTGGTCACGTGATGAGAATCCCAAAACAAGCTATCAAGTGGAACAAAACAGGCCAAAGAAAAAGAGGCAGACCGCGTGAAACTCTAAAGAGGACATTATTAAGAAAGACCAAATTAACAGGCATAAAATCCCTTGATGAGGTTCAAAGACTCCCCGAGGACAGGAAAAATTGGCGAAATACCTTGCATGCCCTATTTGACGTTTAACGGCACGGAAGAATATAAGATATAAGATAAGATATTTAAAGAAATATTCACATACTAATTTTACTAATCTCATATTCACGTATACACCTTAAAAATGTCATATTCGCATATACATTCCAATAACGTCATTATCATATATATATATATATATATTACTTATACCATATTCATATATATATATAATTATCTCAATAGTATCATATTGACGTATGCATCTTACTAATTTCCCATCCACACACACACAGACACGCCTGTCTACACCCCTGTAAGTATATACACCTGTGTATATTTATATACACATCTTACACATATCATATTCACACATTCAGCTTTCATTCATTCATTCCTTTGCATGTCCCTTGCGGAACTTTGCCTCCCAAACAGCACTCCTGTAGGCCTCTCGGTTGTGAGCAAGATGGCCTGCTGCTGTTGCATCCATTTCCAGATCATCAACGAGGTCTTGCAGCCATCTTCGTTTCGGTCTTCCTCTCTTTCTCTTTCCCATTATGTATCCCTCCAATATGGTCTTCTCTAAATTATCATGACGTTTAATGTGGCCAAAATATTTAAGTTTTCTCTCTTTAATCCTCTTTACTAGCCAGCCTTCATCAATATTAAGCTCTTGCAGTATAGATATATTTGTTCGTTTTTGTGTCCACGATATTTGGAGAACTCTTCTATAGCATTTACATTCAAAGGCATTTATGTGCTTCTCAGCTGTTTTGTTAAGTGTCCAGGTCTCACAGGCATATGTTGCGATGGGAAAGATGCATGCCCTTAAAAATCTTATTTTTGTGGTTCTGTCTGCTCCTCTCCACAGATTCTTTATTTGTTTTACTTTCTGAAGAGCAATAGATGTCCTCCTTTTAATTTCCCTCATTGTATCTCCATTATTAGTTAGTAGTGATCCAAGATATTCAAAACTCTCCACTTCTTCCAGTTTTTCCTCATTGATACATATTTCAGTTGCTTTGTTTGTTTTATCAGTTGTCATCACTTTAGTTTTCTTTGCATTAAGATAGAGGTTCTGCTCTTCGCTGTTCTTGCGGACTGACATAATCAGTTTTTCCATTCCTTCTTGTGTTGTGGACAGCAATACTGTGTCATCAGCATATCTAATCTCTGGTATTTCATAACCTCCAACTGTTATGGCATCGTAATATTCTTTGTCTACATCTTCTCTAACATTCCTCATTATATTTTCAGTATACAAGTTAAATAAGTAGGGTGACAATATGCACCCCTGACGGACCCCTTGTTTTATGTCAAACCAACTTGTTGTTTCACCATTTATTCTTACTGCTGCTTGTTGGTCTAAATACAGCAGTGATGTTAATTGTATCAAATGTGTTGGAAATCCCATTTTTTCCATTATTTCCCAAAGTTTCTGGTGTTGTACACAATCAAATGCCTTTGAGTAGTCTATAAAGGATAAATATAGATTCACATTAAACTCCCTGCATTTCTCTATTATTAATCTTAGATTGAATATATGATCTCTTGATCCTCTTCCTTGCCTGAAGCCAGCTTGGACCATATTGACTTCTTCTTCTATTTTCTTTCGAAGTCTACCCATTATGATTTTTAACAGAATTTTACTGGCATGACTAATCAGGGCAACAGTTCTGTAGTTGGTGCATAATTTCAGGTTACCCTTTTTTGGCAGTGGAATGAATACAGTTCTTTTCCATTCTTTTGGCCAAATACCTGAATGCCATATCTTTTTACATAGTGCATGATAGATTGTTGCACATTCCTTTCCTCCTGCTTTAATAAATTCAGCTGTTATCTCATCACATCCTGGTGATTTACCATTTTTCAGACTCTTTATTGCCCATAAAACTTCTTCCATTGTCGGCTCGGGTTCTTTCTCCTGCAATAATAATTCACACTGTTGATTTCTGCTTCCACAGTCGGTTGTTTCATATATTCTTTTGCAATAGTCCTTCCATCTTTCCAGAATTTCCTCTGTCTCTGTCAGGGTATTCCCCATCTCATCACAAATTACATTTAGCTTAGGTGTGACATTTCTCGTCAATGTCTTCATTTCTTTAAACATTTCACTATCTCTTCCACACCTCTGATGTTCTTCTATTCTTTCACAACAATCTTGTATGTATTGTTTTTTGACATTCAGCTTATTAGTATCATATTCACACACATATACACGTATATGTATATATATATATAATATTCACATTTACATCTTACTAATATCATATTCACATATACATCACACTAATATCATATTTAAATGTACATCTTACTAATATCATATTCACATAAACACACTACTAATATCGTATTTACATATACAACTTAATAGTAGTCTATTTCCAATACACCTTACTAATATCGTCTTCACATATACATCTTACTGATATCCTGTTCACATATACATATTACTAATATGATATTCACATATGCATCATATTAATATCACATTCAACTATACATTTTAATAATAACGTAATCGTATATGAATCTCACTATTGTCACATTACATACAGATCTTATTAATATCATATTTACAAAACTATCTTACATAAATCACTTTCACACATACATATCAATAATATAATATCGATATATACATCTTACGAATATCATATTCACATAAGCATATTACTAATATCATATTCACATATACATCTTACTAATATCACATTCACATATATATCTTACTAATGTCATATTCACATTATATCTTACAAATATCGTATTCATATATATATTGTAACCAATATCATAATCACATGTACATCTTACTAATATCATATTCACATATGTATCGTACTAATATCATATTCACTTTTGCACTTACTAATATCACATTCACATGCACATCTTACTAATATCATATTCATATAGACATCTTACTAATATCACATTCACATGCACATCTTACTAATATCGCATTTGCATGGACATCTTACTAATATCGTCTTCACATATACATCTTACAGATATCATATTCACATACATGTTTTACTAATAATGTGTTCACATATATATCTTACTAATAGCACATTCATATATATATAATGGAGTCTGTCTGAGCTATTTGATAGAAAAACAATATCATCGGCGTATCTAATTCCTGGGATCCGGTGGTCCTCGATGTTGAAAGAGCCACATTTAGCTACTTCCTGTTCATGCCCCTATATATTGACATATACATCAATCTAATATTATATTCTCATAAAATCATCTCACTAATATCGTGTTCACATGTGCACTTAAATAATATCAAATTCTCATATGCATTTCACTTATGAATACGTTTGTATTCAAATGCTTAGCTCATGGGCGAATCTAAATGGAAAAAGAAATGAAAAGAAAACATTTTGCATCCAACTGTGCGGATGCTGGGTACTGGATAAGATCATGCTCTGCTGATGATCCTCTTGAGCTGCTTCATTGCGTCATTACACTTGGGGCATGCACATAATCGTTGTACATGAGACTTCATGGTGTCTTGTAGTGGTTTTTTTCTGATATGAATCGAATGTTGTATTGGTTATAAATTGCGCGTGCTCAGTCGCACCTCCAGTTCCTCTGAACTGTAAGGTCGCGAGGCGCGCGTGGTACGAACTTTACAGGTAGGTTTGTTTTCTTTTCTTTTAAATGAATCTTCCATTTGCTGTTTGAAAGATTCATATATGTCTTTTTGTCGAATTTGATGTTTGCATGTGGTCTAGCCACTTGGTGGTAGTTGATCAGCCTTTTCGTTGCCAGCAGCTCCTGAATGCCCCAGAGAGTAAAGTCATGTGATGGTTTGGATATGAGATTTAGATGTTATGTCCAAGTATTCTCTTCTTATACGGTACATTGTTCTATTGTTTTTTCCTTTCTAGACTTTGAAAGTCCGTGGCGGCGTCTCTAGTTCGTTGTACTTGCTGGGGTATCAGCCATTTCGTGGCTTGGCCAACGGCTCCGCTTTCCATCCTCATGCTGGATCAGGTGGCGCTCTAAGCTCCAGATTTGATCTTGAGAATTCTACCTCCAGGATCTGCTGCGAAACCCCATCCGCTTTGTTTACCTTCGTGAACCGTCCGTGCAGATGATGTCTTCGAGGCTTCGAACGTTTCGTAATGATTAATTTAATTCTGTGCTTTTCCTGTAGGCCAGTCCTGACATTCTCTGGTCACTGCGATGCGCGTTTTGGTTAGATTTTGGTACAATAAAATATTGCAATGAATCCAGTCAGTGTCTGGTAATATCTCAGTGTCTGGTAATATCTCAGTGTCTGGTAATATCTCAGTGTCTGGTAATATCTCAGTGTCTGGCAATATATCAGGGTCTGGTAATATCTCAGTGTCTGGTATTATCTCAGTGTCTGGTAATGTCTCAGTGTCTGGTACTATCTCAAGGTCTGGTAATATCTCAATGTATAAAATTGGAAAAAAGTAGGAGCAGCTTTATTACTTAACGATTACAAAGTTGTGACGTTTCGGCGTGAGCCTTAATCATACAAAAACATACAGGACGAAGAAATAGGCAGAGGAGATAAAGTATAGATTTACATGAACACTGTAAAAAAAAAAGTACTTAGCTGTAAATTGCAAGGTGTGGCTTGTCTGGCGGTGTGTGTCAGGAATGGATCTGGTAGGACGTGGAAATTGTTTAAATAGAGACCTGTGACATATGGTCGGTGGGTTGTAACTGGGAGTGGTGGATGGGGAACCGGGGAGGGGAGAGAGAGTGACGCACTACTGGCCTAGCTGGGAGAATTTGAAACAGGTGATTGGGGAAGAGGTGTTGCAGAGAAGAGGGGTTGCAGAGAAAATAGCGGGGTTGCAGAGTGATGCTGTGAGGAAGTTTGAAAAGTTGGATACGGTTGAAGCTTTATTGGCACAAACAGGCTTGTCACCTCTGTATTTTACAAGCCCACCGATAGCCACACCTATTTGCTTTACACCTCTTCCCATCCTGAGGCCTGTAAGAACTCCATCCCATATTCCCAACTCCTCCGTCTTCGCCGCATATGTCAGGATAATTTGGACTTTTTAGATCAGTCCAACAAGTTATTAGAATATTTCCGTCATCGCCACTACCCAGAAAAGGTCCTTCGTAAAGCCTGCAACCGTATCCAACTAGTGAGCCGCAAAGAAGTATTCAGGAAAAAGCTTGTTACTCCATCTGATAGAGTTAAGGTAGTACTGCCTTTCCACCCACACGGTCAGATGGTTAAGAACATCCTTTATCGTCATCTGCCGATAATCCAACTCGACTCCGACACTCGTAACATTTTCTCTGAAGCACCCCTATTGGCATACAAACGTGAGCCAAACCTTAAGGACATCCTCGTCCACAGCCACTTGAAGCAGAGCCTTACGTATGTTGGCACCAGAAAATGTAATCGCCCCCGCTGCGTTACCTGCCCTGTAGTTTGGGAAACGAAAACAATCACCTTTCCCAAAACTATCCTCACTCTTCATGAGGGATTCACATGCGAGTCCCGCAATGTGATATATGTCATCGTGTGCAAAAGATGCAGGATAACATATATCGGTGAGACTGGCCTCAGATTAGGGGACCGCATGCAAAAACATCTGTACGACATCACCCAGCATGCTTCGAAACCAGTCCCAAATCATTTCAATGGCCCCAACCACAGAGGCAAATCGGATTTTCTGGTAACAGCCATTAAACAATGTCACGCAGATGACACAAGCCGCCTGTCACTTGAGAACCGCTGCATTCAAAATTATGGGACGCTGGAACCACATGGGTTAAACTCGCTGTTTAGTTACACGTAACATCATCTTCTTCAATCATTATAGTACCTCTCCACTAAATCACCCCTTCTTACTTTTCAAACTTCCTCACAGCATCACTCTGCAACTCCGCTATTTTCTCTGCAACCCCTCTTCTCTGCAACACCTCTTCCCCAATCACCTGTTTCAAATTCTCCCAGCTAGGCCAGTAGTGCGTCACTCTCTCTCCCCTCCCCGGTTCCCCATCCACCACTCCCAGTTACAACCCACCGACCATATGTCACAGGTCTCTATTTAAACAATTTCCACGTCCTACCAGATCCATTCCTGACACACACCGCCAGACAAGCCACACCTTGCAATTTACAGCTAAGTACTTTTTTTTTTACAGTGTTCATGTAAATCTATACTTTATCTCCTCTGCCTATTTCTTCGTCCTGTATGTTTTTGTATGATTAAGGCTCACGCCGAAACGTCACAACTTTGTAATCGTTAAGTAATAAATGGAGAAAACTGAGTGGGGAGGGATAGTATAAAACCCACTCACGATTTAGTAAAAGAGAGAGCCTTACTTGTTTTGTGTAGCAAGAGCCTTACTTGTTTGTTGTAGCAGGAGCCTTACTTGTTTGTGTTGTAGGAAGAACATTAGTAGTTTTGATGTAGATGGAATCTCGTTTAGAAAGAGTTTCTAGCAGTGGCAATTTGTTGGTAGTTAGTTGGAGGATTTAGTTATTCTTGTGATGGCTGAGGTTTTTGGTTGGAAGACTGCCAAGTTATGTTAAGTTGTTGTATTTGTATTATTCTGTGGAGTTGGAACCATGGGTATCTTGTTGTATTTTCTCAGTGTATAATATAGAAAATTAGGTGGTTTTAGAACACCAACAACAAGAAGAAATTTATAAGATGAAATTGAACTCCACAAGAAGATTTAATCAAACCAGTAGTCATACCATTTCAGTGGTCCCCTTTGAACAGAGAAATAGCAAATTCTGTTAAATTACTAATCTTAACCTGTGCAGACTTTTGGCGGGTCTGTCAGACCCAGGATGTATCTGACAGCAGCTATTGGTGTGTTTCTGGTGCATCTAAGTACGAACCTCTTTTCACCATTATGTACAGCATTTCTTGGAAATCGTGTATTTAATAGAGTCAACAACCCAATGCCATGGTCTGTTTTAGATAGAGCTAATGTTTCTATAAAGGTCTTCTTCTTCTTCTTCGTTCGCACTGTCTGTTTATATTTGCAGTCCTGTCTATTGGGCAAATTTCACTGGTTTTTTATAATTCATGTATGAAACCGTAGAGCTTATCTTCTTTAGTGGTTTCACTAGGCCATTAATTACTTCTCAGTGTCTCGTAGTTGGTGCAGTTTTGGAGGATATGTTCCACAGTTTGGGGCACCTGGGCACATGTACAAAGATTGGTAGTACCAACCTTAAACTTTGTATACATATGACTTCGGGGTCGACTGTGTCCTGTTAGAAGACAGAAAATGGTGACATGTTCCTTTCTGTTTAGCATGTGATAGTCATCATGTGCTGGAGTTTGTGGTTTCCTGTAGGTTTTTATCATGCTTTTCGTCTGATTATATGTGATTGGTATGTCTGGCTGCTCCATTTCAGTGCCCTCTTTGGCCAGACGGTCAGCTTTCTCATTGCCTGGTATCCCACAGTGGGAGAGAATCCACTGCATGGTGACTCCGTGTTGTAAGCCGATTTTTGACAAGGCGTCCTTAAGGTCTGGTAGTTTGTTGCACTGAAGAGCTTCCAGTACTGATCTTGCATCTGTGAGAATTACTAGAGAGCATTTATCAGTTCTGGAGTCTGACAGTTTTTCAACTGCAGCAATAATTGCCCTAACTTCTGCATCATAGTTGTTGCAATATTGTCCAGTCGGTATGGAAATCTTGTCAGTAGTGTTGTTTGGATATTCAATATGTGCTCCTGCCCCTCCATTCTTTATGGCACTGTGTACAGATCCATCTGTATACACACGTATCCAGGAGTCACATGGATATTTGTCATCTACCAAACTAAGTGCGTCCGTTGATCTTACAAGACTGCTTTTTATCTCACCATTCTGCACAACCTTCACTTCAGTTTGAATAGTTATTTATGTATAATCTGCTTCTTTCATGGTGTATGCTCTGGTACAGATGATAATGGAGCAACTACAGTTGGAAGGTCAGGTATCAGCTTACACATACGCTTGGTCTGATGAATGAAGCTGGTTTTTTAAGCCTTCTTAGCGCCAAGTTATTGAATCTCTCCTTCAGGGGATGGCTTACAGAGCTGATGAATTTCTCTCCCATGGTCATGACCTTTGTGTCTCTACGTTCCTTTAGCGCTTGAATACCAACTATTTTCTGCATTTCTACTATCGGTGGCATCTGTGATAATCCGTAGTGAATGATTTTGTACCTTGTCTAGATTTTGCAGCGTAGTGTTTGATGTTGTGCACCAAGATGTTGAGCCATATTCTAAATGTGGTAGACTTCTTTGCTGATATACATTCTTGAGGATTCTTTCACTAGCTCCCCATGTGGTTCCACTCAATTTTCTTAATATGCCTAGTTTTATTCTGGCTTTTGCTTCTGCACTGTTGATGTGTTGTTTCCAGATCAGTTTTGAGTGCCTATCGCTCTAAGGGCGTTAACAATATCCGTTCGATCTAGTGATTGACTATTTGCGATGATGGCAGAGTTAACCAACCTATCAGCTCTTTCATTTTCCTGGATGCCCACGTGACCAGGAACATAGATGAAGGTGATTCTGCGAATCGTTGATTTTTGCATTGACTCAAGTCGGAACTTGCATCGGCCTTCTAGATCATACTCATTGAATCATTTGTTATGTAGACACAGATGTAGTATTGTAACTCCAGGCCGACGAAAGCTTTCGTTACCTCTATCATGTCCATCGTCGTGCTGCTTGTGGTCATAGCGAAGGCTGCCTGGATTGTAAATGCCCAGATATTTCTTTGATGTCGTACAACGGTTCGACACATTAACACAAAATTAATGCTGACTATCATTCCACAAACGAAATGCCAATTCTACAAATGCATTCCCAGACATACACGTCCGAACACTACGACAATCAAGACTCAATAGCCCAACATTTAACACTACCAGCCAACATTCACACGGGACAGAACTTTCCAGATGTTTTGATATGACCACAAATCGAGTGGAAAATGTAAACTATAAATAACATTCGTATTCGTGCAGAGGTGCAGTTAAAGCACGCTTCCATTTTTCTAAAAATTTAACTAGAGGTACATCTCTTTGATCAACGAAAGTCCAACGGTAATAGTAAAACTCATCATCAGTCTAAAATAAAACTACGAGACCAACAATACAGTTGAAGAGACTGGAGAAAATCATACTGTACAGAAAGACAGGCATTACTGAACAGCACAATGGCATTATACGAAACATATACAGTGCTGAAGAGAAAGAAAGAATAGATGGACAGTGGACAATGTTGAAAGAAGCCATACAACAGCCGTGGAAGAAAATAATACGAGAGAAGACCAAGCAAGCTGAACAGAAATGGGTAGGAGATGATATTTTTCAGTTAACGGAAGAAAGAAGAGAAGTGAGACAGGACTACAAGTAAATTCTAATGGATAAAAAAGGAAATACGAGGTAAGTGCTACAGAGCCAAAGAAGGATGGCGAGATAGGAGATGCAAGTAATAGAAGAACTCCACACAAATACAATGTGGATTTGTTTAAACAAATAGATAATCTCACGGGCAGAACGACAAGCCACAGAGCATAATGTCTATAAACATAAGAAGAAAATATCATTTTGGACAAGGAAGAAATAAAGAAAAGATAGGATGAATATGTAAAAGATCAATACATAAAAAGAGATGACTTAGATATTGGCGACAACATGGACCGACTATGAACACGTGAAATAGAAGAACCTATTGAGATCATAAAATATGGGAAACCCTCAGGACCAGAAGACCTGACAGAAGAAAAATGGAAAACACGAGATCTTGGAGTAGGGATAATAGCGATAATATTAAATGATATCTATAATATAGATTACATTTCTGACGACCTGCCGAGATCCGAGTTCATTGCTGTACCAAAGAAACCAGCAACAATAGACCGTGAAGACCATAGAACCAGTAGTCTCAAGAGCCAGGTCGTCAGGATACTGCTGCGAAAATAACGAAAAGAATAAGGAATGATATAACCTTTGAAATATCAGAAGATCAACGCAGATTTATAGCAGGAATGGACACAAAGAATACTATCTTCATGTTGAGAACAATGACAGAAAGGGCAATAGAAGATAATTAAAACAGATTTATGCTTCATTTATGCCTTTATTTAAGGCGTTCGGAAGATGTAGACCCTGAAGTGGTAAAATATGTTGAAGGATATAAACGTTCCGAGAAAATTTGAGAATCGTCATGAGAATGCTCTGGGAACAACGGCAGCTGTCACAGAGGAGGGGCAAATAGGCGACTACCAGAAACTTGACCACTTCACATTTTACAGTAAAAATATAATGAAACATACGGAAGACATGCCGTGAGTAGCAGTTGGAGTGTCTGTGTTAACAACTCGAGATACCCAGACGACACTGAGTTGATGGTCAAGAATGAAAGGGAGTTTCATCTCTACTTAATATAGTCATCAAGGAAAGTGAGAAAAAGGGAGCTTCAATCTATACTTAATATAGTCATCAAGGAAAGTGAGAAAAAGGGAGCTTCAATCTATACTTAATATAGTCATCAAGGAAAGTGAGAAAAAGGGAGCTTCAATCTATACTTAATATAGTCATCAAGGAAAGTGAGAAAAAGGGAGCTTCAATCTATACTTAATATAGTCATCAAGGAAAGTGAGAAAAAGGGAGCTTCAATCTATACTTAATATAGTAATCAAGGAAAGTGAGAAAAAAGGATCTTCAATCTATACTTAATATAGTCATCAAGGAAAATGAGAAAAAGGGAGCTTCAATCTATACTTAATATAGTCATCAAACAAAGTGAGAAAAAGGGAGCTTCAGTCTCTACTTGATATAGTCATTAAGGAAAGTGAGAAAAAGGGACTCAGTTTTATCGTAAAGTTGGCAAGTGTGATCGTCATCTCAAAACCAGTACTTTCACCCCACCCCCTACCCTCAACCTCCCCTCCCCCCACCCCCAAAGGTTCACATTACAAGCCTAAGGTACAACATTAAACCATGTAAACAGTTTAAAATAATTAAGCACCTTACTAACATGACGTGAGAGATGTATCACTGAAGCAAAAACGAAGAATTGCACAGTTCAAGACCCCCTTTAAAAAAGATGAAATCCATAATCTGCAATAAGTCAGTTCTATGAGAGTCACGAGGAGAGTGGTACAGTGTGACATTGAGCCAACCCTTCTCTATGGATCAGTAGCCCGGAAGGTCAGTTAACAGATACGTAAGAGGGCTGGAATCACTTAAAATGTGGTTATTAAATAGAATGCTGAAGGTACAACGGACAGAGGGCTGGAATCAGATAAAATGTGGTTATTAAATAGAATAATGAAGGTACAACAGACAGAGGGCTGGAATCAGATAAAATGTTTTTATTAAATAGAATACTGAAGGTACAACGGACAAAGGGCTGGAATCAGATAAAATGTGGTTATTAAATAGAATACTGAAGGTACAACGGACAAAGGGCTGGAATCAGATAAAATGTGGTTATTAAGTAGAATGCTGAAGGTACAACGGACAAAGGGCTGGAATCAGATAAAATGTGGTTATTAAATAGAATGCTGAAGGTACAACAGACAGAGGGCTTTAATCAGCTAAAATGTGGTTATTAAATAGAATGCTGAAGGTACCGCAGACAGCGAGAAAATCGAAAGAAGAAGTTCTGAAAGAGGTGCAATAAACAAGAACAGTTATGTCGAAGAAAAGAAAACGACAAATCCAAGATTGTAGGACAAGTTTAGAAAATAGGTGGGCTACAGCACGGAATGGCAACAGGGAAGATCGAAGGTAGAAGAGACAGAAGAAGACAGAGAGAAAGGATTGTTGCTGGTTGAACATCCAGGCAAATGAAATTCTAAGTGACAAGCGTGATGAAATACACAAGGGATAGAGGGTGGTGGAAGGACACGATATCCCACCTTGAGAGAGAGAAATAAATGGGGAGGAGGTGGGGTGGGGGTGTGGGGGCTTGAATTAGGCTATATATCACATGATGAACGGTGTAGTTTTGTCTCTAGCAACGTTTAGTGTAGGCCATTGGGACTTCTGTGATGGTTAATCCGTCATTGACAAAAGATTACTAGTTTATATACACACAGTGCCAGAGTGTCAGAGATGGATGCGGCTTTTACGTGATGAATATATGTTATGATACTGCCAATGGCTAATTAGAAAATTAGATGTAAAGTAATGATGATGGTAAAAATAGTTCATTCTGTCAGATTTAAAACTATAATGATGCTGATAATAGAATTCATCATTAGATTTAAAGTTATGGTGGTGATAATGAAATGGATATTCTTATATGTAAAATTACGATGATGATAATGATGAATGCTATTGTTAGATGCAGATTTAAGATGATTATTATGAAAAAAGAGCATATACCATTTTAGGCATTTAAAATACTTGGAGTAATTAAGTATTCCTTCTTAGAAATTTTAAGCGTGTTTTTTTTTAAGCTTGGATATGTATTCTGCAAGTAATAATTGCTGTCAAATGGATGTAAAACAATTAATTAAATTTTGTAGCTTCTTTTACTAAAAATAATTGTCTGAGAAAAAAAAAGAGATGACGATATGTTCAGCGTAATCACGTGAGGGCAAACAGGGGACATAATGGACATTTAATTCAATTATAAAGTAAGTGTTTACAGTACTGCCTCCAGTAAAACGTTAAATGTTTTATAATATGTATTTTTTACTATATGGTTGAATCGATCTGTTATCCATTTCTCATTTTAAATTAGTTCTCTTTTGGAAGTTATTTATTCCATCTCTGTTATTAAAAAATAAATTTTAAAAAACATTTTAAATATTTAATAAAATAACACTTCAGTTAGTGAAGCCCTGTGGATACATTACATCATCCAGTTTTATTATTTAAAGTCATCTTGTTAAGTAGAGCATGACATATCATGAGCAGGTATTATCATAACAAATATGGTGTCTAACATTACTTCAAGAATAATAACCTGTTCTTAAATATTAGGGTACTTGCATCAAGCAACATTACATCGCTGATGTTTGTGACAAACAGAATAAAGTCACATGCGTTTTTAAATCACCAGTGATAAACTCGTAGATAAAGCAGTTCAATTATATGCATGATATAACTATATAATTTCTTTATATAACAGCATTTAACAAGTATAACAAGTTCTACACCGTTGTTCATGATGTCTGGAAGGGTGTGGTTTCTGATGAATCTACTATTCTGTGTCCTGATAGGACAGGCCACTGTTGAAAGTAAGATATGTTTTATTGAGGGTCTGATAATTATTTGAGAGATAAATAAAATGTAAAAAGACACAAAAGATAACTGACGGTAACTGAGAATGACAGAGGTAGTGAAGTATATTACAGATAGGTCCGACAGAGAAAAATATTCAGGAACAAAGAATGTGATATTCCTGACTTAATAGTCGCCAAACCATGACAATGCTGAACATAGAAAAAGGATGAAAGATGACTATGAGTTTCAGGCGACCATACAAAAATGAGATTAGTTAAATAATAATCGATTCAGCAGACATACATATCTAAACACGAACAAAACAATGAAAGAACTGATAACAGTAAACTTAAAAGTACATACGTGATAACGACCAGCTGAATCTTCTTATTAAGACATCATAGGAAGAAGAGAGCGTGTTATCATCCTCCTACTTGTCATCATTGATGTGAGATTAATGTGTACCCGTTTGCTAGTTTATGTTCTGTATGAAGGTGATTTATTTTAAACTAGTCTAATGTCGCATTCTTTTGTTAATCTTGCTGGTTATCTTTCTTAATCTGTTCTAAATATATGTCTCTGACTTGTAAACATACTTTCTTTGTATTGTTTTGTGCCTTTTGTCTTTACGTTCCCACTAGATTATTTCAGTTGTATTCAATTACGTTTTGTTGTGTTAAACATTCATATATATACATATTAACCTAAGTTTTAAGCGAGAGTTATCTGCATAACATCCACTGTTTGCTTTTATTTTCATCATACACTTTAGCTAAACAATTTTTGTACATATGTTGATGCTCTCCACTAACGTTCACTTTAATTAAACAATTTTCTTGTCGACAAGAAAACAGTTCTTTCAGGAACACATCATGCGGGTACAACACAAGTTTCAGGAAATTGAGAATGTCACATCATGTGGAACCTTCACAAGTTTCAGGGGACTAAGAAGGTCACTTCATGTGAGAACGTCACATGATGCCGGTACACCACAATGTTCATGAGACTGGGATTGTCACATCATGTGGGTACACCACAAGTTTCATTAGACTGGGAATGTTACATCATGCGAGTATACCACAATTTTTATGAGACTAGGAATGTTACATCATGCGAGTACACCACAATTTTCATGAGACTGGGAATGTCACATCATGCGGGTACACCACAATGTTCATGAGACTGAGAATATCACATGATGTGGGTACACCACATGTTTCATGAGACTGAGAATGTCACATCATGTGGGTACACCACAAGTTTCCTGAGACTGAGAATGTCACATGATGTGGGTACAGCACAAGTTTCATGAGACTGAGAATGTCACATCATGTGGGTACACCACAAGTTTCCTGAGACTGAGAATGTCACATGATGTGGGTACAGCACAAGTTTCATGAGACTGAGAATGTCACATGATGTGGGTACACCACAAGTTTCATGAGACTGAGAATGTCACATGATGTGGGTACACCACAAGTTTCATGAGACTGAGAATGTCACATGATGTGGGTACACCACAAGTTTCATGAGACTGAGAATGTCACATGATGTGGGTACAGCACAAGTTTCATGAGACTGAGAATGTCACATGATGTGGGTACAGCACAAGTTTCACAAGGCTGGGAAAGTCGGGGACGCACGGATAAAGGATGTAAGTTACAATGTCCTGACAAATCTCGTGGTCTGAGTTACACACTCTTATCTTATTACATTTCTGTTCCTCAAAAATTCGAAGTATTTTTAGAAGTATGCAGTGCGCTTGTAAATTTAAAGCGTGTAAGAACATATGTTTTATACTTTAAAAATTAGACCAAGTATTCGAGAACACGATAACGTTCGCTATTTTTACGCTCAGGTGCTACAAAGACTGAAACGATTCTATTTGAGTTGCTCAACGGTAAGTATAGCAACTCGAGACAAGACACGGGACCAACTTCCAGTAGAGATCGTATCTACACTGTTTTCTGTCCAGTTCGTGTTCAGGCTATAAGTTCAGTAAGTCTATCTATCTATCTATCTATCTATCTATCTATCTATCTATCTATCTATCTATCTATCTATCTATCTATCTATCTATCTATCTATCTATCTATCTATCTATCTATCTATCTATCTATCTATCTATCTATCTATGTCTGTCTGTCTATCTATCTATCTATCTATCTATCTATCTATATCTATCTATCTATCTATCTATCTATCTCTATCTATCTATCTATCTATCTATCTGTCTGTCTGTCTGTCTGTCTATCTATCTATCTATCTATCTATCTATCTATCTATCTATCTATCTATCTATCTATCTATCTATCTATCTATCTATCTATGTCTGTCTCTCTCTAAAATGTATAAAGTGCTCTATTTATTTTATTTAAGGCGTTCGAAAAATGTAGACCTTGAAAGAGTAAAATATGCACACTCAGCAACATAATTGTCTCCCCTTATGTTTCTGTGATCAGCTTCATTATGCACACACAGCAACATATTCGCTCATGCAATTTTCTGTAACTACATGCAAATGATTTTTCTTTCAGAACCCTGTATTATTCTTTTTGGAGATAAATAGCTCAGGAACTGTACGTGCCCGGTTAAAAAGTGTAAAAGAAATAAGCCCAAATATTCTAAGCCTGGAAACATACAACATAGCAAGACCCAGTTTTTATCAGTGAGTATGTGATCATGTTATGGTATGGGGTGTGAGAGAAGAAGTAACAGTATCCTCTGTTTTTTCTGGTCAAGATATGTCTATAAAAGGAGTATAACAGTATTTGGAATCCCGTCAGTTACATCAAACACACTGATAAGAAATCATTAAATATTACACAACTTTTAAGAGATATGCATCTTATTCGACATGTTGTATAATCTCTTCAAATTTTGTGGCTTGACAGAAAGATTCATAGCATCGCTTCATATGACATTGAGGAAAATGTGCTCATTTTATTCTCCCAGAAGACCAACACGAAGGGAGCAGGCTGTCTCAGAATCCCCTTTCTGAAGACATTTTCACTTCGCTTGTGGAAGTCCGACATAAGGCTCGTGATGGATAAAAGGAAGACTAACACGTAGAGCTGTAGATTAACACGTAGAAATGTGGACTAACATGTCGAACTGTAGACTTAAAAGTAGAACTGTAGACTAACATGTAGAACTCTAGACTAACAAGCAGAACTACAGACTAACACAGTGTAACTTGAATTCCATTACTGAAGAAAAACCCTCTCTTGGGAAACGCTCTTTCCATTAAAAGCAACAATTCTTCAGTTAAAACTTCAAACACATTTTAAAAACACACAGGAAACGATTTTTAATTTTTTTTCTCAGAAGTAAATTGAAGACTTATTAAGAATACTACAAACAAAACATCCATGTTTGCTCTGTCTGACTATACCACTTAATTTGTGGGACAGTTTCATACATTTTATAAAATAAAACAAAAGTAATAAAAATAATAAATAACCGTAATAAAAATAAAAAACGTAATAATGATAAAATGTAATAATAATAATAATAATAATAATAATAATAATAAACCACAATAAGAACAATAATAATATTAACGTAGGAATCATAAAGGGTAATAAATATAATAATAATAATAATAATAATAATAAAAACGTAATAATAACGAAACGTACTAATAATAATAGTGTAATAATAATACAACGTAAAAAATATAAAAGTAATTATAATAATACGCAATAATAATAATAGAATGTAATAATAATAACGAAACGAAGTAATAATAAAGTGTACTAATAATAAAAATAAAACGTAATAGTAATAACAATACACCGTAATAATAATTATAACAATAATAATAGCAATAATAATAATAAAACGGAATAAAATAAAAACGTAATAATAATAAGATGTAAAATAACAATAATAATAAAAACGTAAAAATAATAATAAAACGTAATGGTCATAATAATACAACTTAATAATAATAATAAAACGTAATAAAAATAAAAAGTAATAACAATCAAACGTAATAACGCTAATAATAATAATACTAAAACGTAGTAATAATAATACGTAATAACGATAAAATGGAATAATATTAATCGAAATAAGAGATAACATGCCTACGATAATCCCAGCTGCTTCTGTATTCTTGAGAAGCCAGAGGACAGATGTTTTGTGCGAGACATTCGAATAACATATTACAATGTGTGAAATCGAACCAAGAAACTTCTTGTGTGCAAGCGAGTGCTCTAACAGTCACACCAGAACAGCGCCAAAATCAAACGTTAATGGTCCAGAATATTTAGTGTATTCAGTCTGACTGTTTAGTGTATTCAGTCTGACTGTTTAGTGTATTCAGTCTGATTGTTTAGTGTATTCAGTCTGACTATTTAGTGTATTCTGTCTGACTATTTAGTGTATTCAGTGTGACTGTTTGGTGTATTCAGTCTGAGTATTTTAGGTATTCAGTCTGACTATTTAGTGTATTGAATCTATTTAGTGTATCCACACTGATTATTTAATGTATTCAGTCTGACTATTTAGTGTATTCAGTATGACTATTTAATGTATTCAGTCTGACTATTTAGTATATTCAGTCTATTTAGTTTATTCATTCTGACTATTTAGTGTATTCAATCTAACTGTTTAGTGTATTCAGTCTATTTAGTGTATTCAGTCTGACTATTTAGTGTATTCAGTATGACTATGTAGTGAATTCCATTCTCCAGCAATGAGTTAATAGTCATTTTTTTGCTAAACTTGTTTCTTTCTTTCAGACAATATTACAGCTGTGTTTTCTCTGCCTCCGTATACATATAAACATTTGTTGCCCTCTTTTCTACAAGTTTAACATTAATATTTTGTTCAATCCAGCAACTTGGACACGGCTTCCGTACACTCCTCTGTGAATAATGACACAGGATGATGATGCTTATTTTACCAATTATCACACTGCCGAGAGTAACTATATTAGTGTGAGGGTCACATTGCAGAGAGCAACTATATTAGGGTACAGCTATAAGAATCAGATATGCTGGACTGTTCAACACCCTTTCCTACCTTTCATTCCATGCCCCTATAAACAGCTTCATGTAAACCAGTATATTGGGACAAGGGACAATGATTGTGGAGATTCTCATGGTGGTGGAACATGCCCAGAAACGTGATGTTATTTTTTTCATTTTGGTTTACTGTAAGTTTTCTCAGTTCGAATATCAATGACCATATCAACCTCATCAGATTTTATGATCACAATATTCACTGATTTGTTGAATGTGACCATCGTAATCTCAGGTCTTGGTAAGGGAAACAACTGTAACATCATTGCCTTTAAAGTTTAGCTTGGGTTCGTCCCATCTTCAACAATAAACGCGATTGTTTTTATGTACAAAATGTTACGTGTTTTCTTTGAGCATCTCATGCGGCATATAACACGATGTTGAACAAGATACTTCACCTAATATATGTATGTACTTATATATATATATATATATATATATATATATATATATATATATATATATATATATATATATAACAATGGACACCTGACACAGTGCTGAAGGACCTTGACTTTGCAGACGACATCTGTCTACTATCAGGCAGCCACAAAGATATGCAAGATAAAATAAACAAGCTAACTCAGAATCCAAACAACATAGAACTAAAGATCAACGTAGGAAAGTCAAAGTTAATGAAGTAAAATGTGAACAATAGAAATGTACTCAGAGTAGATAGCAAGTTAGTGGAGGAGGTCAATGAATTTGTATACCTTGGCAGTAGAGTAGTAGAAAATGGAGACAGCACAGAGGACACCAACAGCAGACATACTACAGCAAACCGGGCTTTTACAATGCTGCAGACTATATGGAAATCTAACAAACTAAGCATGAAGACGAAAATCAGGATATGTAAGAGTAATGTTCTAAGTAATGATCTATTGAAGTGAATGCTGGAAAATCACAAAAACAATAGAAAACAAGTTGAATTCTTTCCGGACTAAAGGTTTACGAAGAATTAGAAAAATATTTTGATCAAACACCATAAGAAATAACATCTTGTTGGCATAAATGCAGATGAAGCCACTGACAGCAATTACTGAGGAAAGACGCTGGCGATGGTTGGGACATGTGCTCCGAATGATTGACAACTCACTACCAAAAATAGCACTAAGATGGACACCACAGGAGACTGGAAGTAAGGGTAGACCACAAGAGACATGGAGAAGAACACCAGAAAGGATTTTGAGAAATAGAGGGCTCGCCTGGGAAAGAGAGGGAACAAAGGCAAAGGACAGGCATTTGTGGAAAACCCTTGCCGAAGCACCATGTGATCTGGGCACTGAAGGTTCAAATATATATATATATATATATATATATATATATATATATATACATACATACATACATACATACCCATAGGCACATGGCTCATAGATTTGAATTCTCAGAATTATTTGGTGGTGATTCCATTGCAGTGACAGTTGTAAAAACAGCTAGACAGACAGCAGACATCATACAGACAGTCATATGTGGATGGATAGACGTACGGACAAATAGATAGATAGATAGATAGATAGATAGATAGATAGATAGATAGATAGATAGATAGATAGATAGATAGATAGATAGATAGATAGATAGATAGATAGATAGATAGATAGATAGATAGATAGATTAGATATTGCTAAATTTTCTCTCCTCAGAGGGTATTCACAAGTTTGTAACAGAACGGAAATAGAGAGCCTGAGACCTGATGAAATTAAACATATTGATGGGTGTAGAACAGAGTTCCAGGTTGATGGAGACCACGTGTCAGGTGGTTGGGAGAACTGCAGAGACACTTTTCACGGGGTGACTCTACACATATAATCACTAAATTCAAGTTGTCATATTGTTGCTGTTTTTTCGCATCTATATTAATTTAGTATACATGTTCTAAATTATCTTTTCTAATTATATTTCAACATACTTGCTTACCTACTATCATATCCACATCTTCCACCTCCTTTATATCATCATCATCAGGTGCCGTGCCGACTGGCGTTTTCTATTATGCTTCTCAAGAGTACACGATCCTTCAAGCAGGCCATCAGTTAAGTTGGTGATCTCTTCTCACACCATCCATTAAGACTGTCCAGTATCATTTCTCTTGGTCTTCCTCTTGATCTTCTTCCTTCTATTTTTCCTGTTGTTATAATATTTTTAGTTCCCCCTCTTTTCATTGCATTTCCTATGAAAGTACATGGTTTCTCTCTTATCATTTTGACAAGAGCTTTTGTCTCTTCAGCTCTTCTCAGACATTCTTCAATAGTTATTTTTGGTGTCCAGAGGATTAGCAACATTCTTATAATAAACCACATTTCTGCTGCTTCCGATTACTTTTGTGCAGACCTGCCTATTGTCCATGATTCACTTCCATATAACAAGATAGGTTCAATATAGTATGTTAGGACCCATTTTCTAACATTCATTGATAAGGATATGTTAACTAATATGTTTCTCAATCTCTGAAATGCAGTCTTTGCTTGGCCTACTTTGTTCCTAATTTCTGTTCTGCATTTCCTATCTGAAGTTATTACTGCTCCAAGGTATTTGAATTTCTGCACCTACTTTAGATTAGTTTTAATTTTATGCTGCATGCTGGTGGATTCTGTTTCTTAGATTTTGATGTTCAAAGTAAGGCCTTTCTGTTTACTTTCTTAGGCGACTTTATGCAAGAGATTTTTCAAAAGATTTTGATTTAGAATAGTTTCGTTTAAATTTATACTGCATGTTGGTGGATTACGTTTTTTAGATATAACCATAGTCTCTGTCTTTTTTATGTTTAAAGTAAGACCTTTCTGTTCACTTTCTTTGGCGACTTTATCCAATAAATTTTGCAGGTCTTGTTAGTTCTCAGTACTGTGTCGTCAGCATACCGAAGTTAATATTGTATCCTCCAATTTGTTTGCCTGGTTCTGTGGTGATCGTTCTTAGAATGTTCTTGCTTTACAAAGGAAAAAGGTCTGGAGACAGTACACATCTTTTTCACACCCGTGGTTTTATACGTTGATGTTTTCCAGGTATATTTTCAACTCGAGTTGCTACTTCTTGCTGCTAGTATAGATGTTTTACAATCATCAGGATGTGATGTCTTCAATCATTTTAATAATTGCCTTATGTTTCACCTTGTCGAATGATTTGGTGTAATCATTAAAGCATAAGTAGAGATCCTTATGTACTTCTAAAGCTCTTTCTGTTAGTGTTCGTAAAGCATAAATGGCACTGTGTGTTCCCTTTCTTTCAGTAAATCAAAACTGTTCATCTACTGTTTCCATTTTTATCTTTTTCCTTGTTCTTCTCATAATGATTCTCAGAAGTAGCTTCGTTATGTGACATAAGAGGCTGATAGTCAGGTGGTCATTACATTCCTTTGCACTTTGTTACTTTGGTAGCTCTATAAACGTGGATTTAAGCAGGTCACTGGACATTTAACCACTGTTGCAAATGTCATTCAGTAATCTGGTTATTATTTTTATTCCTGTCTCCTCTAGTGCCTCTATTTCTTCTATTGTTATATTATCAGGCCCAGTCGCTTTTTCTTTCTTCATGTGTTTGATGGCATCTATGATTTCATCTTCAAGTATTGGTGGTCCATCACAGTTTTCAGCATCTGGTGTTAATTCTGGCCTTTCTCCTCCGTATAGCTCACCGATGTACTCTGTCCACCTGTCCACTATGTCTTCTTTTTCCCATTTACATTTTACCTTCTTTAGATTTCAGCCATCCTGTGGCATATTTTGTTTTCCTGCCTGTGAGTTCACTAATTCGTTTGCGTATGTTATTGTTGTCGGTAATGCATTCCGGAATCTTTTGCTGATTAATATGTAATCTATATGATTAAAAGTCTTTACACAATTTATACACTTTCTAAAATGCAACCCCCTAATCACCCAAACATCATGTTGCAGAGAGCAAAACAACAACACAACACCTGTTTCCTCTCTTTAAAGTTCTAATGTTTTCAATTTTCAATGAGAAAAAGGTGCCTATAATTTAAAAATGTAAGCAATAGCTAATAATGTTTTATTATTGTGACTCTCATAATCAGCCGCACTGGTCTTGATCCTCGTAGAAATAGCTTCCTACCTCCTTGCTTTTATTTCTGGTGCTTGTTTGATGTCCTGAACTAAACAACAAAGTTAACGTGCATGCCATGTTGTCTATTCAAACACTTCAAAAGAACGAAGTAAATGTTCGACAGTGTGGCCGGTCCTATCCTTCAATGTTTTTGTTGATGAAACTGCTAGCAAATGTTTTGTGCTTGGCGACCAGGATTATCTTGGAAATACCTGACAGTGAAATGAAAGTGATCGGTAAAATCCGAATTATCAAATAAATCCTAGAAAGCTTCCACTACATTACTCGAAGGAACAAAGACCAACTCTGGTATCTTGCGAATCGAAGCGCACACTAAGTGGAATGTAAGAAGTCACAGCTCATCTTTACTGTTTCAGAGAACTTATGTCTCTGTTCCGTTAAACGCAAATTGTCACGGCTGGAAAATATCATCATATAAGTATAATAAAGTAAAAGCTTTTGCTCCGAATCATAAAAACCTTCTGATCAGTACCATCACCATAAACATGTCCAACCGCGCCAAGTATCGGAAGATGTCCCATGTCAGGTAGGAAGGGTGGTAGTTGAGGTTCTTTACTAGCAAGTCTTATTTTCTTCAATGCATCTTTCCATGGGAACAGCTTTCCCGTAGGCTCGTGCTATAAGAGTGAAGATGATAGTTCCTGTTTTCTTTTTTAATGTTAACATATTTACCAGCTCAAACTTCTGCCTTCACGTGGTTAATGTTAACATATTTACCAGTTCAAACTTCTTCTTCACGTGGTTTATTTTAACACGTTTACCAGTTCATACTTCTGCTTTCATGTGGTTAATGTTAACATATTTACCAGGTCAAACGTCTGCCTTCACGTGGTTAATGTTAACATATGTACCAGTTCAAACTTCTGCCTTCACGTGGTTAATGTTAACATATGTACCAGGTCAAACGTCTGCCTTCGCGTGGTTAATGTTAACATATTTAGCAGCTAAAACTTCTGCGTTGATGTAGTTAATGTTAACATATTTAGCAGCTAAAACTTCTGCGTTGATGTAGTTAATGTTAACATATTTAGCAGCTAAAACTTCTGCGTTGATGTGGTTAATGTTAACATATTTAGCAGCTAAAACTTCTGCGTTGATGTAGTTAATGTTAACATATTTAGCAGCTAAAACATCTGCGTTGATGTAGTTAATGTTAACATATTTAGCAGCTAAAACTTCTGCGTTGATGTGGTTAATGTTAACATATTTACCAGCTCAATCTCTGCCTTCATGTGAACGTCCACTTTTTTTTTTGTTTGCTCTATGTTCTCTTGGGATTGATCAAGATTTTATTTACGCACTGTTTTTTTTTCTTGTGTTATCGTGAGGTCGTATAAGACATAATAAGATAAGATAAGACAAGATACATTAAAATAAGATAAGATAACGTAAATAAATCCATAAATCAAACTTTGCAATGGATGTAAAAGTATGGGAAATAATTAACACACAGTTCGAGGGGCACGAAAATTATATCCCGGTGCTAAATATGTATGTCCTGTTATACTTATCAAGGTACTTGTTACGTTAAAATCTTCAATTAGTTTAGTTTTCTGTATTAAATTAATCAAGATCCTTGTTAATTGACTTATGCCACGTTAAATTGTTCGTTTGATTATTTAGAAACATTATGTTGTATTGCAGAAACACACGTTTTATGTGGTAAATGCAGACTGCGACACAGTCTCTGTAGAGATGCCGCTCAACGCACCGGAACAAGCCAACCTTTTGCCTTACAGATTTGAGCGCTTTTCTGAAAAGTGAGTGTCTTTATATTCTCTCTTCTAAGTCCGCATAATTCATCGCTGAGTTCAAATACAGGCAGACCAAACATGTTACGTACAGTAATCTTACCTGTCGTTGGCTCAGACAGAATCACACATCTCCATCTCAGAAGTTGCATTTCCTCTGTAGTTCTACTATCGCCGTATAGTTTCTCAAGTTGGACATTGAAGTCTGGGAAGGAAATGTACTTAACTGTCAAATGTGGAAGATAAGTTATGCTATCTGTGCTTCTTGATAATGATTCGCTGTCTATCAGTTTTTCATAATCATCGCTCTCTCTCTCTCTCTCTCTCTCTCTCTCTCTCTCTCTCTCTCTCTCTCTCAAGGCACATGGGGTTTCCGCAAAGGTTTTCCACAAATGCCTGCCCTTTGCCTTTTCTTTACCGCTCTTGTCCAAGTGAGCCCTCTATCTGGCAACATCTTCTCTGTTGTTCTTCTCCATATATTATTAGGTTTACTTTCCTCGCTGAGAACAGTCATCACTAACATCACTGACTACAGTCATTAATAACATTAGCGATATCTGCTTACTTTACCAAGTTTCTTGAACAATGAAGGAAAATAATGTTTGTTAGGTTACAAAATGTGATCAAGTTTCTAAATGTTTTATTCTTCTCATTGTTGAATTCGTCAGTCTAGGGATCAGTTCTATGTTGCTCTAGTAGTTCTTATAGTCCCCTTGACTTCACTTCAATGTCTGATATCATTAAACCTTACTTCTAGATCTGTCACAAGCGGATATATCGGGTCATAGCGGTTCATTGACTAATGAAGAAGTTAGTTAATGCCTTCTTTAACTATGTATTACATGTAGTGGGATGGATTTATTTAAGCAAAGCAGATGATGATAGTAACAGGAGACGACGTTGTCTCCGAAGGATATTTGTTCCTATAAATGTGGCTCAAATCCTCGCTCTTTACAACCAAATATATTTGTACAAAGAGAAACACAGTTTGGTTCGTTATCTAGGAATGTCATGTTTGTTGCATACTATAATCAGCTATAGTTCTGGGATATTTATCAATAGCAATAAATACACAAACAAAATAATGGATAACTCAACAAACAAAACACCCACACAAGACTAGTATAGTGGCTACTCTGCAACAGAAAGAAGAAGTCAAAACAAGTTACTATCAAAACTGTGAGAACATATAAGAGATGATGCTATTACATCCTTTCTCATCATTTTCAAGACTAAAACTCTTTTGTCGCACCTCCTGACCTCTGCCATACTTTCACTCCCTTTCTCCCTCTTCATTGTGACCCACAAAAGCCAATGTCCAAGAAGAATTGTCAAAGTTTACGTGTACTGAGTCCGGTCAAAAAGTAACCTGACATCGCGGAATGTAACCGTTGAAAAAACAACCATTCAGTTCATACTGAAACTATATTATATATGTAACAAATCAGTATGAAATAATATTTGGTTTTTTATTACATATATGAAGTATACATATAGTGTTTCACATGTCCTACACAACAACAGAATATAAATATGTCATATATATATATATATATCTGTGTACATAAACAGGTTTCCACTTATAGATCCTCCAGAGAACTACACTCGTTTATGTGACAAAAAGAACGCCTAGAACAACCAAGAGAACAGATGTTTTTTGTAGGATGTACACTGTCTCTTTTGCTTTTTTGGAATTACAATATACATTATAATGAATACAGGTATTGAGTGGGTACATGGGACCCGACTATAAGATCTTGATTTTGCTGATGACATAACTCTTATCAGTAACAATGTAAATTCCATGCAAGAAAAAACAGATAGAGTGTCTTCAATGGCTAGCAAAATAGGACTTGAAATTAACAAGGACAAAACACAAATAATGAAAGTTCTCATTAATCAAAATGGAACAATACACTAGAAGGGGCATATATTAAAGACGTCAGTCAATTTTCATAACTTGGCAGCTATACAGACCAGGATGGTGACAACAGAAAGGAAGTTAGAATTAGAACTGCAAAAGCAGCATCGGCCTTCAAGAATCTTAAGAACATATGGAATTCAGAAGTTATAAGCACAGAAAACAAGTTAAGACTCATCAATTCAAATGTAATAACCACGATTATTTATGCAACAACTAAAGAAATAGACAAGAAATTAGACTCTTTTGAAAACAAATTCCTAAGGAAAATACTCGGCATCAAGTGGAACGAATTCAAGAACAATGCAGAGATAAGACAGATGACTGAACAACAACCAGTCTCATGGGTGATCGGGAAAAGAAATGGTCATATGTTTATCACGTGATGAGAAGAAACGATCAGAGAATCCCAAAACAAGCTATCAAGTAGAACACAACAGGCCAAAGAAAAAGAGGCAGACCGCTTGAAACTCTGAAGAGGACATTGTTAAGATAGGCCAAATTAACAGGCATACAATCCCTTGATGAGGTTGAAAGACTCGCCGAAGACAGGAAAAATTGGCCAACTACATAGTGAGTCCTAAGTGACGTTTAACGGTACGGGAAGGATATAAGATATATAAAAGAACAATCAAAAAAGAAGTTATAAATAACCAGAATATTACTGGAAAATAAACACAGAGAACATACCTGCATTCTTAATTTATGAAACCTGATGATGATTTTATTTTCCAATTGCTCACACAAAATATATCTTAGATTGAAATGATGTGTAGATTGCGTTTTTTTTTTGTTCTCATTAATAAACAGAGCAAGCATCAAAGTGTCAGTGTTTTATTGTTTTTATCACGTGGTTGGCTATGTGAAGAGTCCTTCAAACATGGACACAAAAAAAGAACTAATATATCCATACTAAAACAAGGTAAAGATAATCCTGTCATGCCTTAGAGGCACATAGTGATATAGTGTTAGCGCCTATATTTTCCTTGATCTGTCAGCACACTAAAGAGTGATATAGTCAGCCTTTCCTTCCCCAACTCCAGAAGAAGTCGGGTACCCATTTCTACAGCTGGATGACTGGGGTGCCTCCAATCGGACTCAAACCCAAGATCTGTCCCACCTCTCCATGGTACCCCCAGTAAAAGACCTAGCCTATCTAACTGGGCATGGATCGCCATAGTCCCCATGGTAGTGAAGTCTGCTAAAGAAGCATTGCACAACCCCAGCTTTTTAGCTGTAGTCCGTGACTAAAAAAGTAGCTGCCATAACCCGCTCCCATGCCGATACGATGGTGTACCTCAACATCTCTACAGCATCGGCTGCAAAGAACAACAGCTCTCAGTTACGAACTCCCTGCTCACGACTGTCGATATGATCCCCGTACAAGTTCTAAGTGCAGTTAGCGTTTGTGGAAGAGATGGAAGTTTAACTAAGAAAAGTCAGAACTTTACTGTAGACGATCTGAAACAGTGAAGTAAAGTCTACGAGAGGTCGAAGCTACCTTTCTACTGGTGAAGTCGAGATATTTGATGTAGAATACAGGGAGTTTTCATTTCTCCTGCGGTTACAATCACAGTATTACATATTCTTACAGTTTATGTAGAACCTAGTACATAGGGGTGCACACGTTAAACCATGGTCATTCATTTAACGTAAAAGACAGGAAAAAGACAAAAGACTCACGAGGCAGATGATCTCATTCAGATCTCTTACAGCAATAACAAGGTCACAACATTAACAGAACATTCTAAAATGTCAAATTCACACAATGTAAAACTGTGTAGCAAAGATACAAAAAAGGAAGCTCTCTGTTGTAAAGACCAAAAGGCAACAACACCTTCTCAGATCATCAGAGGAGAATTCCCCTCCACATTGTTCAAAGATTTAGCCCTTTCCATTTCTGTGATACACGACAAATCAATGTACAAATATACACGTCTAAGTATATAACCATACATAAAGCCACTGCAGTAAAGCTGTGATAACACAATGTACAACGAGGAGAAAAGTAGGAACGTATTTATTAATTAACGAGCACACAGTTTTGCCGTTTCGGTGTGAACCTTAATCATACAAAAACATAGGTGTAACAGAGTTGCGAGTTCAAACCATCTGGTTCCGGTGGACCCATATTCCTGAATGTAGCGGTTCTCAAGCCCTAGACTGCTTCTGTCATCGGCGTGGCATTGCTTACCAGATTCTCAAGCTATGGACGGCTTCTATCATCGGCGTGGCATTGTTTACCAGATTGCAACCCCTCTACGCCAAATGCAGTCACCTGTCCCATCCTCTACTGGCTAGACTGCCATATACCACTCTCTCCGATTTCTTTGGTTCCATCCCCCCCCCTTACTCCTTTACGACACACCTATCATATATCACAAGTCACCATTTGAACATTCTCAACAATCCACCATGTTCATTTTAGGGCACAGTCTTTTAAACGTCACAGCGAACTGCTCCATTTATTTTATTTTATTCTATTTTGTCCATTCCTACTTTTCACGTGGCATTCATTGGAACTGATATTTTATCTTTGTAATTTATTTCTTCGTCCTGTATGTTTTTGTATGGTTAAATTTCAAACCGAAAATCACACCTTTGTACTCGTTAAGTAATAAAGCTGTTCCTACTTTCTTCCTTGTTTATATACTTTCAATTTCTGACGCTATAATAGAAGTGGGCCCATATGGGCTGAAGATAATACTCAAATGTTCACTTTGTAACTTACCAAAGTCCCTTGCTGTTTGTTCTGCGGATTCTGTATTCGTTCTTATTTGAATGATAACATACGACCTATGTATGCAAATGTGCATAAAGGGAAAAAGCAAGGGCAAAGGCATTCAAAAGCCTTTCACAAAACAGAAGAAAAAGGTTCATGCTGGCTGTGAAGTATGCGAAATAAGCACTGAGAAAATAAATGTCGTTTGTCACAACCAATACCAGTCCTCCGTAGCTAAATAGTTAAAGACGCACTTCAAAGTGCAGTGCCAACTGGAAGATATGGGTTCAATCCCGGGACGGGAAATAAAAGCAACAACTCACAAGACCTCTGGGAGTCATGACCCAGAGGGGCCAACCCCCCTTAGAGTGTCAGGAGTTTAATAGGGCCGAAACACTTTCATGAGGGGGGTACTTCCTCTGATGATCTGAAGGCGTTGTGTTGCTGTTCTGCCCCCTACAGTAGAGAGTTTCCTGCATACAGAAAGTCTTCTGGTGTGCTTGACCACTCTTCATTTTTGACGATCTTGCTTGCGCAGTCCAGCTCGTTTGATGACGTTTATTGACACACCCTATGGGATGTAGAAACACGAGTCACCTTGTTGCCCATTGAGATGGTACAAGAAGGTCTCGCATTGACCTTTGTTGCCGTAGTGTATAGTGGTTGGGTCATCGCTAAATCACGGGGCAGTGGTCCATTGTTCTCCATGTTTGTGCCATATCCAGCAAGAGGTTCTTACTACGTTTTCTGGAAGACTTTTCAGTGCACTTGTCTTTTACTTTTATGCCCAGCTGTTTACACATGTCGTAACCCGCTGTCAGCCATGAATCCTCTTGCCTTCATATTTGCAGCAATCACACTACATTCTCTACATTGTACATGCATTACCTGTTAGACCAGATCATTGTATTCCACACATTGAGCACATGTTATTCTTCTGTTCTGGACTTGTGGGAGAGTACACTACAGAGACTGTGTAATAGAATGCGAGCGATCAAAGGTAAATAACTGTCTAAAATGAAAGATGAAAAGCACATGCAGGTTTGAAGTCCTTGATTTATTGTTTTTAATGCCCAAGTTCATCTGTCACGAGTGAGAACATATCAGCGGATGTTTCTTGTGAGAGAGATTTGTTGTGAAAGTCGTGTAGGTTATGAGCGAGATTCGCAGTTTTATAGGAGAATCCTGGACGAGTTGATGGAGAAAGTTGGATTGTGGGAAAAGTGATTTGAATCTAGAATAATGATACAGTAAGATATTTTTTGCAGACTAATAGGGGTAAATAGAGGTACATGGTGTAGTTTTACAAAGAGGTAGAGAAAGTGAGTAAAATGAGGGAAAAAAAAGACTAGAAAGTATGAGAGTATGATGAGATTGTATACATGAAAAACATAAAACATCCAATATTTCGGCGTGATAATTTTTTCCAGGATCACATACACAAACAAGACGACATATAACTTATCTTAATGTCGTCCTCCTGAATAGGAAACAACACAAGAATGTATGTCCCTCAGACTGGCCGTTGAGAACACATGGGGTCACAAATGAAACCAGAAGAAGCCAATAGGAAGTAGAAGTCTGGGAAAAGGAGATACGGAAGGACAATATATACCTTACCGCAGGTATCGGGGGGAGGGGAGGGGAAGGGGAAGCAGAGAGATAATGAGATAGGAGCGAGCAGAAGGTGCCATAAACACACGAAGCACTCTCAAGAACGAAATCTTGTGTTGCGAGGGAACCAGGGAGATAATAAAACTATAACATATGACCGGGCTTGGAGGGGCAATAAACACATTTATCTCTTCCCCTGTCACAGGAAGAAACGTGGACGTTCAGTTAGGTGCCAGAGTAAAAACGCGGGTCTTGATATATATACTGGGTATAGCTGTAAAATGGAATGGACAATAGTATTTCAATGTATTTCCGTGTACTTATTATGTTTCAAGGTATAACTAAATGTATGAAAATTTCACAAACGCAGAGGTTTTAATGTGATGTTTTTAGACATTGATTGTGCCCAGCTCATCATCGGCTAGGTCTAGATCTACACTACTTACCATCTGAGATGACTAGATCTACTTGTCGATCTCGTATTGTGACTCCGTATTGTATTTCCGCTGAATGAATGTCTGAATTAACCTCCTAACTACTCCTAACTACTTCCCCAGTCGTCTAATATGTCTAGATCTACTTGGGATACATTCAAGAGCAGTGGGGTGGTCACAGGCCATGTCCATACCCCTATCTAAGTCATCAAGAATTGACAATTTTCGATGTTTCTCTTCCTTTTTCTCACGGCATCGCTCGTAACTAAGGACTCTTTCATCATTTTGAAAAGTGTCACCGGAAACGCGGTCGAATTATGTACAATCTAAATATTACACTGGTTGTTTTATTGAAACAAACCAAGAGTCACTATACCGACCATTGGCACAAATCGGAAAACCGGAACGGTCGCTACAGCGACCAGCGGCACGGCAAGCCACCAGAGAAGGTGGAAGTGGGAAGCTAGGAGAAAGAAACAGGAAAGTAGAGTATAAATGGCAGAAAAAGTGGAAAACTAAAGAAGTTAAAGAAAGGTGAAGACATTGTTAATTCAAGCTGGGTAGAGACAACCCGCCTGGAAAAGAAGGCGCGGTTCTAGGACACTCCTAGATAGTACATCAGCAGAACAGTTCTACTGTCAAATTAGGAACATGAAGGTTCAGCTGACAATAAAACGTGTTGTGCTTTGCCAACATTTCTTTAAATTTCGGTTTATTTTATGTGTTATGTTTTTATTATTAGAGAAAATAAACATAAGGTTACTTTAAACCACGACAGGAGGGACAATATCCTGTTTCACAAAGAAAAGTAAGGACGGGAGTGATAAAATCACCGTGTGGGGACAATATGAAACATGTCTCAAACTCCCTAAGAAGTCATCACTTTTAAAATTCAGTCAACAAATATATGTCTCCCTCTGCTAATACGTGTCGCCCTTAGCATACAACGATAGTAGAATCTTCCATTCAAAACTTGCCACTCACAGTATTAGCATCAATTAGTTGTTGCATTTCTTAAACTTAGCACTTGAATTCATCAAATTTCTGATTCATTCAGTTAACACAGTTCTTCACTAGTTCTTGTTTTAACATACACAAGGAGAGACATAAATTTGTGTTCCGGTAAAATAGAGGAGTGCACTGGATATTCTTCTTTCCAGGCTCGATTATTTATCTTCCAGGGCAGGTTTTACTTTTGTAGTGCGAAGACATATTCCTACTATCCCTACTATCCCAGTCTCAGAGAAAACAACAACACTTAGTGTCTGCTAACCGCAATCCAAATAAATCTGCAACAACATTTATTTCTCAGGAAACATTCACCTGATGGTCTCCATATTTAGTTGCATCGTGAAGGAGTTTCATATTTTCATGTTTTCTTATGTCTTCTTCATGTTTGCTTCAAGATCTAGAGGAGGACCCGATGGTAGTGAGTCTCCTTTGTGGAGCACCAGGGCACCTGAAACATCAGCAACAACATCGGACAGAACCGCAAGGGAAAAAACATAAAAACATGCTCTTCAGCAGCAACTGCAACACCATCGTCAACGCGATTAAGAGAGAGAGAGAGAGAGAGAGAGAGAGAGAGAGAGAGAGCCAAAGAAAATAATTAATAAATATCACAACTATAAAGACGGTAGACAAAAAAAAAACAACTAAACAGACATACACATAAAGAAATAATAATTATCACTGGAATTCTGATCTTTGTCATCTGTTTATTCATATTCATAGTTTATTGTACATTGTAAATTAATTGTAAATAATTAGTATATATTGTCCTGTGAGGAAATGGTGTCTGCGTGAAATGTTATTCATTTTGGATATATTGGACCCAGTCCAGTCGATTAACTTGAGGGGTAAATGAGAAATTATTTCATCATAATTTTCTATTCTTTCTTCTCAGTTCTCGGCACTTTTTATGATCTATAATAATAATAACATACTAATAATTCTATTAGAAAAACTATATACACCTTTTCATGATTAGACTAATGTGTAATATGTTACATTGCATATCGAGATTTTGCCTTTGTGATAAATTAAATGACAACCATCTCATTACATTTTATGTTTTAAATATGACAACCATCTCATTACATTTTATGTTTTAAATATGACAACCATACATTAGACTTTATGTTTTAAATATGACAACCATACATTAGACTTTATGCTTTAAATATGACAACCATCCCATTAGACTTTATGTTTTAAATATGACAACCATCTCATTATAATTTATGAAATTTACCCTATTAGTTTTTTTAAGGTAATTCTCCCCCCCCCCTCCCGCCCTAGGATGGAGAGAGAGAACACAGAAAAGATAAACGGATTCTATGAATGAGTGACGTGTGAGGTAAATTGTATGTAATTTAGGAAAAAAAATGAGTGCATCATTGGACTTATGGGATCTTGTTCTTCTACAGAAAATATGTTCCAGCATTTTGCGTGTTATTCAGTTCATCCTATTGGTTGTCCACGCCGGTCTGTTTGTTGCAGATACTTTTGTAGTTATCTGGAGCATATATAAGTGAGCACCTGTTTATTAGTTTAGAAAAAAAACAGTAAGTTAAATATTTATAGTTCATTTTTACGTTATAAAAAGAAAACAGGACACCTGAAAGCGAATCAAAAACTCATTTCTCGATACAGTAAAATGTCGCTTGTCCGACATCAGGGCAAGTTTCTTCGCTGTAGGTCACATGTCCCAGAATCTTACAATAGAGCAAAAATAACTAAATCCGAGAACGGGACATAGATAACATAACCGGACCTCTCAAAATCAATAGCCTTCCTTACGCAACACGTGTATCTCATGTCTCGTGTAAACAATACATGGCTAATACAGATGCACTACATCATTAATGACTGACTTACTTAGTATATAACATTGTTTTCTTACACCACATTCCCAAAACTACTATTTCGTAGAACCTATCATTGAACATTATGCGGCATTTTTTCATTGGTTATATCCCTTGATTTTCATGTACATTTTATAACACCCGCGAACATATAAGTGTTGGTAACTCTGTCGTTGCTTACTGGGCTACGAGGAAAAGGACAGAGAGTAGTCGATGTTCTTGTGTAAGATCTGTCATGATAGACACTAGAGTAGAGAGTGTCCTTTTTTCTGGCGAACCGGTGATTGGAAATCAGACAAATGAGCAATAGTCATCAAACTGTAGGAAAGGGTTCCAGCCTTCTTCTAAAGTTGAGTCAAGAGAAGATGGCAGTGTGATGTTGACCATGTTATCAACTTGTATGTTACCAGGTTAAGGACATTATGCGCACTAAATATGCATCACTAGGAGCCTCTATGGTATGAAAAAAGGTACAAAATATACCTTCGTAAATGTAAATCGTCGTAAATAGACCTGTAAATTAATGCATTAACAGTAAGGAAGGAAACGAATTTAACCTTTGGTATATTTTATGTAATAAGAGCTGTTATTCAACTAACAATCAATCGTTATTTAACTATATTGGCTTTCATTTAAATAGAACAATATATACACTGATCTTCTTCTTCTTCGTTCGCAACATACACTGATGTTATTTACTGCTATTTATAATAAAACATGTTACACAAGGCCCAATCAATCATTCTTTTACCATCTTGTCTATCACTAAACTAAAATAACAATTACACTGACGTTCTATTTGATAGCAAGTTTGAGCAGGACTTTGCTATTATTTAACTGAGTGGTTATACCCAGTTATGCCACAGGTAAGAATTATAAAAAAAAGAGTTGGATCACTCGGTAGAATAGTGGCAAGGCTGTGATTGATTTGTCAGTCAACCCAGGGCTTCTGTGTTAAAAGGTCCAGCTATACACATCTCCACGCCTGTCGTGAGGTTGTGAAGGATTTAATTTGAAACATCTTGAGTCAGGCTTGAGATAAATGTGGCACTGCATTCTGCTTTGCTGAGCACGGAGTTTACACTTGAGACACACAGCAGTCCAGAATAGAATATATTATAAACAAACTAGACACACATCAGTCCAGGATGGGATATCTTATAGACACACTAGACACACAGCAGTCCAGATGGAATATCTTATAGACACACTAGACACACAACAGTCCAGGATGGAACATCTTATAGACAAACTGGAGACAACGTCAGTCCAGGATGGAATATTTTATAGACACACTTCTAGACACTAGACACTAGCTTCCACTATATTACTCGAAGGAACAAAGACCAACTCTGGTATCTTGCGAATCGAAGCGCACATTAAGTGGAATGTAAGAAGTCACAGCTCATCTTTACTGTTTCAGAGAACTCATGTCTCTGTCCCGTTAAACGCAAATTGTCACGGCTGGAAAATATCATCATATAAGTATAATAAGGTAAAAGCTTCGGCTCCGAATCATAAAAACCTTCTGATCAGTACCATCAGCACAAACATGTCCAACCATGTCAAGTATCGGAAGATGTTCCAGGTCAGGTAGGAAGGGTGGTAGTTGAGGTTCTTTACTAGCAAGTCTTATTTTCTTCAATGCATCTTTCCATGGGAGCAACTTTCCCGTAGGCTCGTGCTATAAGAGTGAAGATGATAGTTCCTGCCGTTATTTGTTGTTTTCTTTTTAAAGTTAACATATTTACCAGTTCAAACTTCTTCCTTCACGTGGTTTATGTTAACATGTTTACCAGTTCATACTTCTGCCTTCACGTGGTTAATGTTAACATATTTATCAGCTCAAACTTCTGCCTTCACGTGGTTAATGTTAACATATTTACCAGGTCAAACTTCTGCCTTCGCGTGATTAATGTTAACATATTCAGCAGCTAAAACTTCTGCGTTGATGTGGTTAATGTTAGCATATTTATCAGCTAAAACTTCTGCCTTCACGTGGTTAATGTTAACATATTTATCAGCTTAAACTTCTGCCTTCACGTGGTTAATGTTAACATATTTACCAGTTCAAACTTCTGCTTCGCGTGATTAATGTTAACATATTTAGCAGCTAAAACGTCTGCGTTGATGTGGTTAATGTTAACATATTTATCAGCTCAAACTTCTGCCTTCACGTGGTTAATGATAACATATTTATCAGCTTAAACTTTTGCCTTCACGTGGTTAATGTTAACATATTTACCAGGTCAAACTTCTGCCTTCGCGTGATTAATGTTAACATATTTAGCAGCTAAAACGTCTGCGTTGATGTGGTTAATGTTAACATATTTATCAGCTTAAACTTCTGCCTTCACGTGGTTAATGTTAACATATTTACCAGGTCAAACTTCTGCCTTCGCGTGATTAATGTTAACATATTTAGCAGCTAAAACGTCTGCGTTGATGTGGTTAATGTTAACATATTTACCCGCTCAAACTTCTGCCTTCATGTGAACGTCCACTTTTTTTTTTGCTCTATGTTCTCTTGGGATTGATCAAGATTTTATTTACGTACTGTTTTTTTTTCTTGTGGTATCGTGAGGTCGTATAAGACATAATAAGATAAGATAAGACAAGATACATTAATATAAGATAAGATAACGTAAATAAATCCATAAGTCAAACTTTGAAATGGATGTAAAAGTATGGGAAATAATTAGAGAGAAATTGGCACGAAAATTATATCCCGGTGCTAAATATGTATGTCCCGTTATACTTATCAAGATACTTGTTACGTTAAAATCTTCAATTAGTTTAGTTTTCTGTTTTAAATTCATCAACATCCTTGTTAATTGACTTATGCCACGTTAAAATGTTCGTTTGATGTATTAGAAACATTATGATGTATTACGGAAACACACGTTTTATGTGGTAAATGCAGACTGCGACACAGTCTCTGTAGAGATGCCGCGCAACGCACCGGAACAAGCCAACCTTTTGCCTTACAGATTTGAGCGCATTTCTGAAAAGTGAGTGTCTTTATATTTCTCTCTTCTAAGTCTGCATAATTCGTCGCTGAGTTCAAATACAGGCAGACCAAACATGTTACGTACAATAATCTTCCCTGTCGTTGGCTCAGACAGAATCACACATCTCCATTTCAGAAGTTGCATTTCCTCTGTGGTTCTACTATCGCCGTATAGTTTCTCAAGTTGGACATTGAAGTCTGGGAAGGAAATGCACTTAACTGTCAAATGTTGAAGATATGTTATGCTATCTTTGCTTCTTGATAATGATTCGCTGTCTATCAGTTTTTTATAATCATCTCCCTCTCTCATTCTCTCTCTCAAGGCACATAGGGTTCATCAAAGGTTTTCCTGCCCTTTGCCTTTTCTTTATCGCTCTTGTCCACGTGAGCCCTCTATCGGGCAACATCTTCCCTGTTGTTCTTCTCCATGTCCCTTTGGTCTACCCTTTCATAACCATAAGTATTATTAAGTTTACTTTCCTCGCTAAGAACAGTCATCACTAACATCACTGACAACAGTCATTAATAACATTAGCGATATCTGCCTACTTTACCAAGTTTCTTGAACAATGAAGGGAAATAGCGTTTGTAAGGTTACAAAATGTGATCAAGTTTCTAAATGTTTTATTCTTCTCATTGTTGAATTCGTCAGTCTAGGGACCAGTTCTATGTTGCTCTAGTAGTTCTTATAGTCCCCTTGACTTCACTTCAATGTCTGATATCATTAAACCTTACTTCTAGATCTGTCACAAGCGGATATATCGGGTCATAGCGGTTCATTGACTAATGAAGAAGTTAATTAATGCCTTCTTTAACTATGCATTACATGTAGTGGGATGGATTTATGTAGGCAAAGCAGATGATGATAGTAACAGGAGACGACGTTGTGTCTGAAGGATATTTGTTCCTATAAATGTGGCTCAAATCCTCGCTCTTTACAACCAAATATATTTGTACAAAGAGAAACAAAGTTTGGTTTGTTGTCTAGGAATGTCATGTTTGTTGCATAGTATAATCAGCAAGAGTTCTGGCTTATTTATCAATAGCAATAAATACACAAACAATAGTGGATAACTCAACAAACAAACACCCACACAAGACTAGTATAGTGTCTACTCTGCAACAGAAAGGAGAAGTCAAAACAAGTTACTATCAAAACTGTGAGAACTTATAAGAGATGATGCTATTACATCCTTTCTCATCATTTTCTATACTAAAACTCTTTTGTTGCACCTCTTGACTTCTGCCATACTTTCACTCCCTCTCTCCATCTTCAAAGTGACCCACAAAAGCCAATGCCCAAGAAGAATTGTCAAAGTTTACGTGTACTGAGTCCGGTCAAAAAGTAACCGGAAATCGCGGAATGTAACCGTTGAAAAAACAACAACTATTCAGTTCATACTGAAACTATATTATATATGTAACAAATCAGTATGAAATAATATTTGGTTGTTTATTACATATATGAATTATACATATAATGTTTCACATGCCCTACACAACAACATTATATAAATATATGTGTACATAAACAGGTTTCAACTTATAGATCCTCCAGAGAACTACACTCGTTTATGTGACAAAAAGAACGCCTAGAACAACCAAGAGAACAGATGTTTTTTGTAGGATGTACACTGTCTCTTTTGCTTTTTTGGAATTACATTAGACATTATAATGAATGCAGGTACTGAGTGGGTACATGGGACCCGACTATAAGATCTTGATTTTGCTGATGACATAACTCTTATCAGTAACAATGTAAATTCCATGCAAGAAAAAACAGATAGAGTGTCTTCAATGGCTAGCAAAATAGGACTTGAAATTAGCAAGGACAAAACACAAATAATGAAAGTTCTCATTAATCAAAATGGAACAATACACTAGAAGGGACATATACTAAAGACGTCAGTCAATTTTCATACCTTGGCATCTATACAGACCAGGATGGTGATACCAGAAAGGAAGTTAGAATTAGAATTGCAAAAGCAGCATCGGCCTTCAAGAATCTTGAGAACATATGGAATTCAGAAGTTATAAGCACAGAAAACAAGTTAAGACTAATCAATTCAAATGTAATATCCACCCTCATTTATGCAACAAGTAAAGAAATAGAAAAGAAATTAGACTCTTTTGAAAACAAATTCCTAAGGAAAATACTCGGCATCAAGTGGAACGAATTGAAGAACAATGCAGAGATAAGACAGATGACTGAACAACAACCAGTCTCATGGGTGATCAGGAAAAGAAATGGACATATGTTTAACACGTGATGAGAAGAAACGATCAGAGAATCCCAAAACAAGCTATCAAGAAGAACACAACAGGCCAAAGAAAAAGAGGCAGACCTCGTGAAACTCTGAAGGGGACATTGTTAAGATAGGCCAAATTAACAGTCATAAAATCCCTTGATGAGGTTGAAAGACTCACCGAAGACAGGAAAAATTATCCAACTACATTGTGAGTCCTAAGTGATGTTTAACGGTACGGGAAGGATATAAGGTATATAAGAGAACAATCAAAAAAGAAGTTCTAAATAAAAAGAATATTACTGGAAAATAAACACAAAGAACATACCTGCATTCTTAATTTATGAAATCTGATGATGATTTAATTTTCCAATTGCTGACACAAAATATATCTTAGATTCCATTGATGTGTAGATTGCGTTTTTGTTGTTTTGTTTTTGTTCTCATTAATAAACAGAGCAAGCATCAGAGTGTCAGTGTTTTATTGTTTTTATCACGTGGTTGGCTATGTGAAGAGTCCATCATACATGGAAATAAAAAAAGAACTAATATATCCATACTAAAACAAGGTAAAGGTAATCCTGTCGTGCCTTAGAGGCACATAGTGATATAGTGTTAGCGCCTATATTTTCCTTGATCTGTCAGCACACTAGAGGGTGATATAGTCAGCCTTTCCTTCCCCAACTCCAGAAGAAGTCGGGTACCTATTTCTACAGCTGGATGACTGGGGTGCCTCCTATCGGATTCGAACCCAAGACCTGTCCCACCTCTCCATGGTATCCCCAGTAAAAGGCCTAGCCTGGCTAACTGGGCAGCGATCGCCATAGTCCCCCTGGTAGTGGAGTCTGCTAAAGAAGCATTGCAAAACCCCAGCTTAAAGCTGTAGTCCGTGATTGAAAAAGTAGCTGCCATAACCCGCTCCCACGCCGATACGATGGTGTACCTCATCATCTCTACAGCATCGGCTGCAAAGAACAACAGCTCGCAGTTACGAACTCCCTGCTCACGACTGTCGATATGATCCCCGTACAAGTTCTAAGTGCAGTTAGCGTGTGTGGAAGAGATGGAAGTTTAACTAAGAAAAGTCAGAACTATACTGTAGACGATCTGAAACAGTGAAGTAAAGTCTCCGAGCGGTCGAAGATGCCTTTGTTACTGGTGAAGTCGAGATGTTTGATGTTGAATACAGGGAGTTTTCATTTCTCATGCGGTTACAATCAACTATTACACATTCTTACAGTTTATGTAGAACCTAGTACAGAGGGGTGCACACGTTAAACCATGGTGATTCATATGACGTAAAAGACAGGGAAAAGACAAAAGACTCACGAGGCAGATGATCTCATTCAGATCTCTTACAGCAATAACAAGGTCACGACATTAACAGAACATTCTAAAATGTCACATTCACACAATGTAAAACTGTGTAGCAAAGATACAAAAGGCAACAACACCTTCTCAGATCATCAGAGGAGAAGTCCCCTCCACATTGTCAAGAGATTCAGCCCTTTCCATTTCTGTGATACACGAAAAATCACTGTACAAATATACACGTCTAAGTGTATAACCATACATAAAGCCACTGCAGTAAAGCTGTGATAACACAATGTACAACGAGGAGAAAAGTAGGAACGTATGTATTAATTAACGAGCACACAGTTGTGCCGTTTCGGTGTGAACCTTAATCATACAAAAACAGAGTTGCCAGTTCAAACCATCTGGTTCCAGTGGACCTATATTCCTACATGTAGCGGTTCTCAAGCCCTAGACTGCTTCTGTCATCGGCGTGGCATTGTTTACCAGATTCTCAAGCTATGGATGGCTTCTATCATCGGCGTGGCATTGTTTACCAGATTCCCAAGCTATGGATGGCTTCTATCATCGGCGTGGCATTGTTTACCAGATTCCCAAGCTATGGACGGCTTCTATCATCGGCGTGGCATTGTTTACCAGATTCCCAAGCTATGGACGGCTTCTATCATCGGCGTGGCATTGTTTACCAGATTCCCAAGCTATGGACGGCTTCTATCATCGGCGTGGCATTGTTTACCAGATTCCCAAGCTATGGACGGCTTCTATCATCGGCGTGGCATTGTTTACCAGATTCTCAAGCTATGGACGGCTTCTATCATCGGCGTGGCATTGTTTACCAGATTCCCAAGCTATGGACGGCTTCTATCATCGGCGTGGCATTGTTTACCAGATTCTCAAGCTATGGACGGCTTCTATCATCGGCGTGGCATTGTTTACCAGATTCCCAAGCTATGGACGGCTTCTATCATCGGCGTGGCATTGTTTACCAGATTGCAACCCGTCTACGCCAAATGCAGTCACCTGTCCCATCCTCTACTGGCTAGACTGCCATATACCACTCTCTCCGATTTCTTCTGTTCCATCCCCCCCTACTACTTTACGACACATCTATCATATACCACAAGTCACCATTTGAACATTCTCAGCAATCCACCATGTTCATTTTAGTCAGATATTTTTTGCAGACTAATAGGGGTAAATAGAGGTACATGGTGCAGTTTTACAAAGAGGTAGAGAAAGTGAGTAAAATGAGGGAAAAAAACGACTAGAAAGTATGAGAGTAAGATGAGAATGTATACATCAAACACATAAAACATCCAATATTTCGGTGTGAGAATTTTTTCCAGGATCACATACACAAACAAGACGACATATAACTTATCTTAATGTCGTCCTCCTGAATAGGAAACAACACAAGAATGTGTGTCCCTCAGACTGGCTGTTGAGAACACATGGGGTCACAAATGAAACCAGAAGAAGCCAATAGGAAGTAGAAGGCTGGGAAAAGGAGATACGGAAGGACAATATACACCTTATCGCAGGTACCGTGGGGAGGGGAGGGGAAGGGCAAGCAGAGAGATAATGAGATAGGAGCGAACAGAAGGTGCCATAAACACACAAAGCACGCTCGAGAACCAAATCTTGTGGGGCGAGGGAACCAGGGAGATAATAAAACTATAAAATAGGACCAGGCTTGGAGGGGCAATAAACACATTTAACTCTTCCCGTGCCACAGGAAGAAACGCGGACGTTCAGTTAGGTGCCAGAGTAAAAACGCAGGTCTTGATATATATACTGGGTATAGTTGTAAAATGGAATGGACAATAGTATTTCAATGTATTTCGTGTACTTATTATGTTTCAAAGTATAACTAATTTCATAAACGCAGAGGTTTTAGGAAAAAAGAAGTAATGTGATGTTTTTAGACATTGATTGTGCCCAGCTCATCATCGGCTAGGTCTAGAGCTACACTACTTACCATCTGAGATGACTAGATCTACTTGTCGATCTCGTATTGTGATTCTAGATTGAATTATCGCTAACTTAATGTCTGTAAAAACCTCCTAACTACTTCTCCAGTCGTCTAATATGTCTAGATCTACTTGGGATACATTCAAGAGCAGTGAGGTGGTCACATGCCATGTCCATACCCCTATCTAAGTCATCAACAATTGAAAATTTTCGATGTTTCTCTTCCTTTTTCTCACGGCATTGCACGTAACTAAGGACTCTTTCACCATTTTCAAAAGTGTCACCGGAAACGCGGTCGAAATATGTACAATCTAAATATTACACCGGTTGTTTTATTGAAACAAACCAAGAGTCACTATACCGACCATTGGCACAAATCGGAAAACCGGAACGGTCGCTACAGCGACCAGCGGCACGGCAAGCCGCCAGAGAAGGTGGCAGTGGGAAGGAAGGAGAAAGAAACAGGAAAGTAGAGTATAAATGACAGAAAAAGTGGACAACTAAAGAAGTTAAAGAAAGGTGAAGACATTGTTAATTCAAGCTGGGTAGAGACAACCACCCTGAAAAGAAGGCGCTGTTCTAGGACATTAATAGATAGTACATCAGCAGAACAGTTCTACTGTCAAATTAGGAACATAAAGGTTCACCTGACAATAAAACGTGTTGTGCTTTGCCAACATTTCTTTAAATTTCGGGTTATTTTATGTGTTATGTTTTTATTATTAGAGAAAATAAACATAAGGTTACTTTAAACCACGACAGGAGGGACAATATCCTGTTTCACAAAGAAAAGTAAGGACTGGAGTGATGAAATCACCGTGTGGGGACAATATGTAACATGTCTCAAACTCCCTAAGAAGTCATCACTTTTAAAATTCAGTCAACAAATATATGTCTCCCTCTGCTAATACATGTCGGCCTTAGCATACAGCGATTCAAAACCTGCCACTCACAGTGTTAGCATCAATCAGTTGTTGCATTTCTTAAACTTAGCACTTGAATTCCTCAAATTTCTGATTCATTCAGTTAACACAGTTCCTCACTAGTTCTTGTTTTAACATACACAAGGAGAGACATAAATTTGTGTTCCGGTAAAATAGAGGAGTGCACTGGATATTCTTCTTTCCAGGCTCGATTATTTATCTTCCAGGGCAGGTTTTACTTTTGTAGTGTGAAGACATATTCCTACTATCCCTACTATCCCAGTCTCAGAGAAAACAACAACACTTAGTGTCTGCTAACCGCAATCCAAATAAATCTGCAACAACATTTATTTCTCAGGAAACATTCACCTGATGGTCTCCATATTTAGTTGCATCGTGAAGGAGTTTCATATTTTCATGTTTTCTTATGTCTTCTTCATGTTTGCTTCAAGATCTAGAGGAGGTCCGGATGGTAGTGAGTCTCCTTTGTGGAGCACCAAGGCACCTGAAACATCAGCAACAACATCGGACAGAACCGCAAGGGAAAAAACATAAAAACATGCTCTTCAGCAGCAACTGCAACACCATCGTCAACGCGATTAAGAGAGAGAGAGAGAGAGAGAGAGAGAGAGAGAGAGAGAGAGAGAGAGAGAGAGCCAAAGAAAATAATTAATAAATATCACAACTATAAAGACGGTAGACAAAAAAAAAACAACTAAATAGACATACACATAAAGAAATAATAATTATCACTGGAATTCTGATCTTTGTCATCTGTTTATTCATATTCATAGTTTATTGTACATTGTAAATAATTAGTATATATTGTCCTGTGAGGAAATGGTGTCTGCGTGAAATGTTATTCATTTTGGATATATTGGACCCAGTCCAGTCGATTAACTTGAGGGGTAAATGAGAAATTATTTCATCATAATTTTCTATTCTTTCTTCTCAGTTCTCGGCACTTTTTTATGATCTATAATAATAATAACATACTAATAATTCTATTAGAAAAACTATATACACCTTTTCATGATTAGACTAATGTGTAATATGTTACATTGCATATCGAGATTTTGCCTTTGTGATAAATTAAATGACAACCATCCCATTATACTTTATGTTTTAAATATGACAACCATCTCATTACATTTTATGTTTTAAATATGACAACCATACATTAGACTTTATGTTTTAAATATGACAACCATACATTAGATTTTATGCTTTAAATATGACAACCATCCCATTAGACTTTATGTTTTAAATATGACAACCATCTCATTATAATTTATGAAATTTACCCTATTAGTTTTTTTAAGGTAATTCTCCCCCCCCCCCTCCCGCCCTAGGATGGAGAGAGAGAACACAGAAAAGATAAACGGATTCTATGAATGAGTGACGTGTGAGGTAAATTGTATGTAATTTAGGAAAAAAAAATGAGTGCATCATTGGACTTATGGGATCTTGTTCTTCTACAGAAAATATGTTCCAGCATTTTGCGTGTTATTCAGTTCATCCTATTGGTTGTCCACGCCGGTCTGTTTGTTGCAGATACTTTTGTAGTTATCTGGAGCATATATAAGTGAGCACCTGTTTGTTAGTTTAGAAAAAAAACAGTAAGTTAAATATTTATAGTTCATTTTTACGTTATAAAAAGAAAACAGGACACCTGAAAGCGAATCAAAAACTCATTTCTCGATACAGTAAAATGTCGCTTGTCCGACATCAGGGCAAGTTTCTTCGCTGTAGGTCACAGGTCCCAGAATCTTACAATAGAGCAAAAATAACTAAATCCGAGAACGGGACATAGATAACATAACCGGACCTGGCAAAATCAATAGCCTTCCTTACGCAACACGTGTATCTCATGTCTCGTGTAAACAATACATGGCTAATACAGATGCACTACATCATTAATGACTGACTTACTAAGTATATAACATTGTTTTCTTACACCACATTCCCAAAACTACTATTTCGTAGAACCTATCATTGAACATTATGCGGCATTTTTTCATTGGTTATATCCCTTGATTTTCAGGTACATTTTATAACACCCGCGAACATATAAGTGTTGGTAACTCTGTTGTTGCTTACTGGGCTACGAGGAAAAGGACAGAGAGTAGTCGATGTTCTTGTGTAAGATCTGTCATGATAGACACTAGAGTAGAGAGTGTCCTTTTTTCTGGCGAACCGGTGATTGGAAATCAGACAAATGAGCAATAGTCATCAAACTGTAGGAAAGGGTTCCAGCCTTCTTCTAAAGTTGAGTCAAGAGAAGATGGCAGTGTGATGTTGACCATGTTACCAACTTGTATGTTACCAGGTTAAGGACATTATGCGCACTAAATATGCATCACTAGGAGCCTCTATGGTATGAAAAAAGGTACAAAATATACCTTCGTAAATGTAAATCGTCGTAAATAGACCTGTAAATTAATGCATTAACAGTAAGGAAGGAAACGAATTTAACCTTTGGTATATTTTATGTAATAAGAGCTGTTATTCAACTAACAATCAATCGTTATTTAACTATATTGGCTTTCATTTAAATAGAACAACATATACACTGATCTTCTTCTTCTTCGTTCGCAACATACACTGATGTTATTTACTGCTATTTATAATAAAACATGTTACACAAGGCCCAATCAATCATTCTTTTACCATCTTGTCTATCACTAAACTAAAATAACAATTACACTGACGTTCTATTTGATAGCAAGTTTGAGCAGGACTTTTCTATTATTTAACTCAGTGGTTATACCCCAGTTATGCCACAGGTAAGAATTATAAAAAAAAAGAGTTGGATCACTCGGTAGAATAGTGGCAAGGCTGTGATTGATTTGTCAGTCAACCCAGGGCTTCTATGTTAAAAGGTCCAGCTATACACATCTCCACGCCTGTTGTGAGGTTGTGAAGGATTTATTTTGAAACATCTTGAGTCAGGCTTGAGATAAATGTGGCACTGCATTCTGCTTTGCTGAGCACGGAGTTTACACTTGAGACACACAGCAGTCCAGAATAGAATATATTATAAACAAACTAGACACACAGCAGTCCAGGATGGGATATCGTATAGACACACTAGACACACAGCAGTCCAGATGGAATATCTTATAGACACACTAGACACACAACAGTCCAGGAAGAAACATCTTATAGACAAACTGGAGACAACGTCAGTCCAGGATGGAATATTTTATAGACACACTACTAGACACTAGACACTAGCTTCCACTATATTACTCGAAGGAACAAAGACCGACTCTGGTATCTTGCGAATCGAATCGCATATTAAGTGGAATGTAAGAAGTCACAGCTCATCTTTACTGTTTCAGAGAACTCATGTCTCTGTCCCGTTAAACGCAAATTGTCACGGCTGGAAAATATCAGCATATAAGTATAATAAGGTAAAAGCTTCGGCTCCGAATCATAAAAACCTTCTGATCAGTACCATCAGCACAAACATGTCCAACCATGCCAAGTATCGAAAGATGTCCCATGTCAGGTAGGAAGGGTGGTAGTTGAGGTTCTTTACTAGCAAGTCTTATTTTCTTCAATGCATCTTTCCATGGGAGCAACTTTCCCGTAGGCTCGTGCTATAAGAGTGAAGATGATAGTTCCTGCCGTTACTTGTTGTTTTCTTTTTAAAGTTAACATATTTACCAGCTCAAACTTCTGCCTTCACGTAGTTAATGTTAAAATATTTACCAGTTCAAACTTCTTACTTCACGTGGTTTATGTTAATATGTTTACCAGTTCATACTTCTGCCTTCACGGGGTTAATGTTAACATATGTAGCAGCTCAAACTTCTGCCTTCACGTGGTTAATGTTAACATATTTACAGCTCAAACTTCTGCCTTCACGTGGTTAATGTTAACATATTTATCAGGTCAAACTTCTGCCTTCGCGTGATTAATGTTAACATATTTATCAGGTCAAACTTCTGCCTTCACGTGGTTAATGTTAACATATTTATCAGGTCAAACGTCTGCCTTCACGTGGTTAATGTTAACATATTTATCAGCTCAAACTTCTGCCTTAACGTGGTTAATGTTAACATATTTATCAGGTCAAACTTCTGCCTTCGCGTGATTAATGTTAACATATTTATCAGGTCAAACTTCTGCCTTCGCGTGATTAATGTTAACATATTTATCAGGTCAAACTTCTGCCTTCACGTGGTTAATGTTAACATATTTACCCGCTCAAACTTCTGCCTTTATGTGAACGTCCACTTTTTTTTTTTTGCTCTATGTTCTCTTGGGATTGATCAAGATTTTATTTACGCACTGTTTTTTTTTTCTTGTATTATCATGAGGTCGTATAAGACATAATAAGATAAGATAAGACAAGATACATTATTATAAGATAAGATAACGTAAATAAATCCATAAATCAAACTTTGCAATGGATGTAAAAGTATGGGAAATAATTAACACACAGTTCGAGGAGAGAACTTGGCACGAAAATTATATCCCGGTGCTAAATATGTATGTCCCGTTATACATATCAAGATACTTGTTACGTTAAAATCTTCAATTAGTTTAGTTTTCTGTTTTAAATTCATCAACATCCTTGTTAATTGACTTATGCCACGTTAAAATGTTCGTTTGATGTATTAGAAACATTATGATGTATTGCAGAAACACACGTTTTATGTGGTAAATGCAGACTGCGACACAGTCTCTGTAGAGATGCCGCTCAACGCACCGGAACAAGCCAACCTTTTGCCTTACAGATTTGAGCGCATTTCTGAAAAGTGAGTGTCTTTATATTTCTCTCTTCTAAGTCTGCAAAATACATCGCTGAGTTCAAATACAGGCAGACCAAACATGTTACGTACAATAATCTTTCCTGTCGTTGGCTCAGACAGAATCACACATCTCCATTTCAGAAGTTGCATTTCCTCTGTAGTTCTACTATCGTCGTATAGTTTCTCAAGTTGGACATTGAAGTCTGGGAAGGAAATGTACTTAACTGTCAAATGTGGAATATATGTTATGCTATCTGTGCTTCTTGATAATGATTCGCTGTCTATCAGTTTTTCATAATCATCTCTCTCTCTCTCTCTCTCTCTCTCTCTCTCTCTCTCTCTCTCTCAAGGCACATGGGGTTTCCGCAAAGGTTTTCCACAAATGCCTGCCCTTTGCCTTTTCTTTATCGCTCTTGTCCAAGTGAGCCCTCTATCGGGCAACATCTTCCCTGTTGTTCTTCTCCATGTCCCTTTGGTCTACCCTTTCATAACCATAAGTATTATTAGGTTTACTTTCCTCGCTAAGAACAGTCATCACTAACATCACTGACAACAGTCATTAATAACATCAGCGATATCTGCTTACTTTACCAAGTTTCTTGAACAATGAAGGGAAATAGCGTTTGTAAGGTTACAAAATGTGATCAAGTTTCTAAATGTTTTATTCTTCTCATTGTTGAATTCGTCAGTCTAGGGACCAGTTCTATGTTGCTCTAGTAGTTCTTATAGTCCCCTTGACTTCACTTCAATGTCTGATATCATTAAACCTTACTTCTAGATCTGTCATAAGCCGATATATCGGGTCATAGCGGTTTATTGACTAATGAAGAAGTTAATTAATGCCTTCTTTAACTATGCATTACGTAAGTGGGATGGATTTATTTAGGCAAAGCAGATGATGATAGTAACAGGAGACGACGTTGTGTCTGAAGGATATTTGTTCCTATAAATGTGGCTCAAATCCTCGCTCTTTACAACCAAATATATTTGTACAAAGAGAAACAAAGTTTGGTTTGTTGTCTAGGAATGTCATGTTTGTTGCATACTATAATCAGCAAGAGTTCTGGCTTATTTATCAATAGCAATAAATACACAAACAATAGTGGATAACTCAACAAACAAACACCCAGACAAGACTAGTATAGTGTCTACTCTGCAACAGAAAGGAGAAGTCAAAACAAGTTACTATCAAAACTGTGAGAACATATAAGAGATGATGCTATTACATCCTTTCTCATCATTTTCTATACTAAAACTCTTTTGTTGCAACTCTTGACTTCTGCCATACTTTCACTCCCTCTCTCCATCTTTAAAGTGACCCACAAAAGCCAATGTCCAAGAAGCAGCAGAATTGTCAAAGTTTACGTGTACTGAGTCCGGTCAAAAAGTAACCGGACATCGGGGAATGTAACCATTGAAAAAAAAACAACTATTCAGTTCATACTGAAACTATATTATATATGTAACAAATCAGTATGAAATAATATTTGGTTGTTTATTACATATATGAATTATACATATAATGTTTCACATGCCCTACACAACAACATTATATAAATATATCATATATATATATATATATATCTATGTACATAAACAGGTTTCAACTTATAGATCCTGCAGAGAACTACACTCGTTTATGTGACAAAAAGAACGCCTAGAACATCCAAGAGAACAGATGTTTTTTGTAGGATGTACACTGTCTCTTTTGCTTTTTTGGAATTACAATAGACATTATAATGAATGCAGGTATTGAGTGGGTACATGGGACCCGACTATAAGATCTTGATTTTGCTGATGACATAACTCTTATCAGTAACAATGTAAATTCCATGCAAGAAAAAACAGATAGAGTGTCTTCTAGCAAAATAGGACTTGAAATTAACAAGGACAAAACACAAATAATGAAAGTTCTCATTAATCAAAATGGAAAAATACACTAGAAGGGGCATATATTAAAGACGTCAGTCAATTTTCATAACTTGGCAGCTACATAGACCAGGATGGTGACACCAGAAAGGAAGCTAGCATTAGAATTGCAAAAGCAGCATCGGCCTTCAATAATCTTGAGAACATATGGAATTCAGAAGTTATAAGCACAGAAACCAAGTTAGGACTAATCAATTCAAATGTAATAACCACGATCATTTATGCAACAACTAAAGAAATAGACAAGAAATTAGACTCTTTTGAAAACAAATACCTAAGGAAAATACTCGGCATCAAGTGGAACGAATTCAAGAACAATGCAGAGATAAGACAGATGACTGAACAACAACCAGTCTCATGGGTGATCAGGAAAATAAATGTTGATCAAGTGATGAGAAGAAACGATCAGAGAATCCCAGAACAAGCTATCAAGTAGAACACAACAGGCGGAAGAAAAAGAGGCAGACCGCGTGAAACTCTGAAGAGGACATTGTTAAGATAGGCCAAATTAACAGTCATAAAATCCCTTGATGAGGTTGAAAGACTCACCGAAGACAGGAAAAATTAGCCAACTACATTGTGAGTCCTAAGTGATATTTAACAGTACGGAAAGGATATAAGATATATAAGAGAACAATAAAAAAAGAAGTTCTAAATAACCAGAATATTTCTGGAAAATAAACAAAGAGAACATACCTGCATTCTTAATTTATGAAACATGATGATGATTTTATTTTACAGTTGCTGACACAAAATATATCTTAGATTCCATTGATGTGTAGATTGGGTGTTTCTTTTGTTTTTTTTTTTTGTTTGTTTTTGTTCTCATTAATAAACAGAGCAAGCATCAGAATGTCAGTGTCTTATTGTTTTTATCAAGTGGTTGCCTATGTGAAGAGTCCTTCAAACATGGACACAAAAAGAGAACTATTATATCCATATTAAAACTAGGTAAAGGTAATCCTGTCATGCCTTAGAGGCACATAGTGATACTGTGTTAGCGCCTATATTTTCCTTGATCTGTCAGCCTTTCCTTCTCTAACTCCAGAAGAAGTCGAGTACTCATTTCTACAGCTGTATGACCGGATTGCCTCCGATCGGATTCGAACCCAAGGCCTGTCCCAACTATCCATAGTACCCCAGTAAATGGCCTAGTCTGGCTAACTGGGCAGGGATCGCCATAGTCCCCCTGGTAGTGGAGTCTCTAAAGAAACATTGCAGAACTCCAGCTTTTTAGCTATAGTCCGGGACTGAAAAAGTAGCTGCCATAACCCGCTCCCATGCCGATACGATGGTGTACCTCAACACCTCTACAGCATCGGCTGCAAAGAACAACAGCTCGCAGTTACGAACTCCCTGCTCACGGTATGACCCTCTTACAAGTACAAGTCCTATGTGCAGTTAGCTTTTGTGGAAGAGATGGAAGTTTAACTAAGAAAAGTCAGAACTATACTGTAGACGATCTGAAACAGTGAAGTAAAGTCTACGAGAGGTCGAAGCTGCCTTTCTACTGGTGAAATCGAGATGTTTGATGTTGAATACAGGGAGTTTTCATTTCTCCTGCGGTTACAATCACAGTATTACATATTCTTACAGTTTAAGTAGAACCTAGTACAGAGGGCTGCACACGTTAAACCATGGTGATTCATGTGACGTAAAAGACAGGTACAAGACAAAAGACTCACGAGGCAGATGATCTCATTCAGATCTCTTACAGCAATAACAAGGTCACAACATTAACAGAACATTCTAAAATATCACATTCACACAATGTAAAACTGTGTAGCACAGATACAAAGCAGGAAGCTCTCTGTTGTAAAGACCAAAAAAGCAACAACACCTTCGCAGATCATCAGAGGAGAAGTCCCCTCCACATTGTCAAGAGATTCAGCCCTTTCCATTTCTGTGATACACAAAAAATCACTGTACAAATATACACGTCTAAGTGTGTAACCATACATAAAGCCACTGCAGTAAAGCTGTGATAACACAATTTACAACGAGGAGAAAAGTAGGAACGTATTTATTAATTAACGAGCACAAAGTTTTGCCGTTTCGGTGTGATCCTTAATCATACAAAAACAAGGTGTAACAGTATTGCGAGTTCAAACCATCTGGTTCCGGTGGACCCATATTCCCGAATGTAGTGGTTCTCAAACCCTAGACTGCTTCTGTCATCGGCGTGGCATTGCTTACCAGATTCTCAGGTCCTCTACGCCAAATTCAGTCACATGTCACATCCTCTCCTTGTTAGACTGCCATATAGTTCTCTCCCGATTTCTTTGGTTCCATCCCCCCACCCCCTAATTTACAACCCACCTATCATATATCACAAGTCTCCACTTAAACATTCTCAACACTCCACCATGTTCACTTTAGGACACAGCCTTTTACAAGTCACAGCGAATTGCTACATTTATTCTATTGTGTTCATTCTCATTTTTTACATGGCATTCCTTGGAATTGATATTTTATCTTCGTAAGCTGTTTCTTCGTCCTGTATGTTTTTGTATGGTTAAATTTCACACCGAAAAGTCACAGCTTTGTACCCGTTAAGTAATAAAGCTGTTCCTACTTTCTTTCTAGTTTGTACACTTTCAATTTCTGACGCTATAATAGAAGTGGGCTCTTTGGGGTGAATATACTAGTCGAATGTTCATTTTGTAACTTACCAAGGTTCCTTGCTGTTTGTTCTGCGGATTTCGCTGCTGGCGAGATTCTTCAGCTGCCGTGCAAGGAGCGGTGCTCCTCCCGCCCTATAAAGAAAAGGCAAACGGGGTTGTCGCGTGGCACCACTGCGGAAAAGGTGGTAGAAAGGATAAAGCGAAGCAAACAGTCAAATCACGGCACCACTGGTTTTGAGGTTGGCCACGTCCTAAATGCACTCATATCGGGACCTAACGAGGACCAAAGGCGTACATTCAGTAGGATCACAGTGCGGTCTTGGTCGTAGAAGGGAACGAAGAAGAAGAAGAAGAGGAAGGCACGGGAAGCCGCCAGAGAAGGTGGCGGTGGGAAGCTAAGAGAAAGAAACAGGAAAGTAGAGTATAAATAGCAGAAAAAAGTGGAAAGCTAAAGAAGTTAAAGAAGATGAAGACATTGTTAATTCCAGTTAGGTGGAGACACCCAGGCTGGAAAATAAGGCGCTGTTCTAGGACCCTCCTTGATAGTACATCCGCAGAACACTTCTACTGTCACATTAGGAACACGAAGGTTCAGCTGACAATAAAACGTGTTGTCCTTTGGCAACATTTTTAAATAATTCGGGTTATTTTATTGTGTTATGTTTTTATTATTAGAGCCAATAAAGATAAGTGTACTTTAAACCATGATAGAAGGGACATTATCATTATAACAAAGAAATGTTAGGAATGGGCGAGACAAAATAACCGTGTGGGGACAATAGGTCACATGTCTCAACCTCCCCAAGAAGTCATCAATTTTAAAATTCAGTCAACAAATACCTGCCGCCCTTAGCAGACAACGATAGTAGAACCTTCCATTCAAAACCTGCCGCCCACAGTATTACCATCAATCAGTTGTTGGATTTCTTAAACTTTGTACTAAATACCTCAAATTTTTTATCCATTCAGTTAACAGAGTTCTTCATTAGTTATAGTTTTAACATACACAGGAGAGACTTAAATTTGTGTTCCGGTAAACTAGAGGAGTTCACTGGGTATTCGACTTTCACGGCTCGGTTATTTTTCTTCCAGGTCAGGTTTTACATCTGTAGTGTGAAGACATATCCCAACTATCCCTACTGTCTTAACTATCCCAGTCTCAGAGAAAACAACACTTAGTGTCTGCTAACCGCGTTCCAAATAAAGCTGCAGTAACATTTATTTCTCAGGAAACATTCACCTGATGGTCTCCATATTTAGTTGCACTGTGAAGGAGTTTCATATTTTCATGTTTTCTTATGTCTTCTTCATGTTTTCTTATGTCTTCTTCATGTTTGCTTCAACATCTAGAGAAGGAGCCGGTGGTAGTGAGTTTCCTTTGTGGAGCACCAAGGCACCTGAAACATCAGCAACAGCATGGGGCAGAACCGCAAGGGAAAAAACATAAAAACATGATCTCCAGCAGCAAATGCAACACCATCGGCAACGCGAATAAGAGAAAGAACCAAAGAAAATAATTAATAAATAACACAACTATAAAGAGGGTGGACAAAAAAAAACAACTAAACAGACATACACATGAAGAAATAATAATTAACACTGGAACTCTGATCTTTGTCATATGTTTATTCATATTCATTGTTTATTGTAGATTGTAAATTAATTGTAAATATTTAGTATATATTTTCCTGTGAGGGAAATGGTGTTTGTGTGAAATGTTGTTCATTTTGGATATATTGGACCCAGCACACTCGATTAACTAGAGGGGTAAATGAGAAAATATTTCATCATAATTTTCTATTCTTTCTTCTCAGTTCTCGGCACTTTTTTCTGTTCTATACTAACAACATACTAACAGTTCTATTAGAAAAGAAAGCAATACAGAGCATTTCCTGTTTAGACTAATGTGTAATATGTTACATTGCATATCACGATTTTGCCTTTTTGATATTTTAAATATGACAACCATCCCATTACACTTTATGTTTTAAATATGACAACCATCCCATTACACTTTATGAAATTTACCCCATTAGTTTTATTTGTACCCCCCCCCCCCGCCCCAAGATGTAGAGAGAGAACACAGAAGAGATAAACGTATTCTATGCTTGAGTGATGTGTGAGATATATTTTATATAATGTAGGGAACAGAGAACAAAAAATGAGTGCATCATTGGACTTATGGGGTCTTGTTCTTCTCCAGAAAGTATTTTCCAGTATTTTGCCTGCTATTCAGTTCATCCTATTGGTTGTCCACGGCGGCCTGTTTGTTGCAGATACTTCTGTAGTTATCTGGAGCATCTATAAGTGGGCACCTGTTCATTAGTTTAGAAAACAAAACATTAAAGTTGGATATTTATAGCTAATGTTTACGTTATAACAAGAAAACAGGAAATCTGAAAGCGAATCAAAAATTCATTTCTTGATACAGTAAAACGTCGCTTGTCCAACATCCGGGCAAGTTTCTTCGATGTAGGTCACATGTCCCAGAATCTTACAATAGAGTCCAACTAACTTAATCCGAGAACGGGACGTAGGTAACATAACCTGACCTGGCACAATCAATAGTATTCCTTACCCAATACGTGCTTCTCATGTCTCGTGTAAATAATACATGGCTAATACAGATACACCATATTATTCATTACTGATTTACTAAGTATATAACATTGTTTTCTTACAACATCACAATCACAAAACTACTATTTCATAGAGTCTATCATAGAACGTTATTTTTTCATTGGTTATATCCCTTGATTTTCAGGTACATTTTAAATCACCCGCGAACATATAAGTGTTGGTAACTCTGTTGTTGCTTACTGTGCTACGAGGAAAAGGAGAGAGAGAGAGTAGTCGATGTTCTTGTGTAAGATGTGTCATGATAGACCCTAGAGTAGAGAGAGAGAGCTCTTTTCTGGCGAAGACTGGTGGTTGGAAATCAGACGAATGAACACTAGTCATCAAACTGTAGGAAAGGGTTCCAGCCTTCTTCTAAAGTTGAGTAAGGAGAAGATGGCAGTGTGATGCTGACCATGTTACCAACTTGTGTGTTACCAGGTCAAGAATTATATTGGCTTTCAGTGAAATAAAACAACACACACACTGATGTTATTTACTGATATTTATAATAAAGATGTTACACAAAACCCAATCAATCGTTATTTTACCATCTTGTCCATCACTTAACTAAAACAACAATTAAACTGACGTTCTCTTTGATAGCAAGATTGAGCAGGACTTTGCTATTATTTAACAGAGTGGTTAAATTATGCCACAGGTAAACATTTAAGAACGTAAAAAAAAGAGTTGGATCACTCGGTAGATTAGTGGCAAGGCTGTGACTGATTTATCAGTCAACCCAAGGCTTTTATGTTAAAAGGTCCAGCTGTACACATTTCCACGCCTGTCGTGAGGTTGTGAAGGATTTATTTTGAAACAACTTGAGTCAGGCTTGAGATAAATGTGGCACTTTATTCTGCTTGGCTGAGCACGGAGTTTACACTTGACCCACACAGCAGTCCAGGATGGAATATCTTATAGACAAACTAGACACAACGTCAGTCCAGGATGGAATATCTTATAGACAAACTAGACACAACGTCAGTCCAGGATGGAATATCTTATAGACAAACTAGACACAACGTCAGTCCAGGATGGAATATCTTATAGACAAACTAGACACAACGTCAGTCCAGGATGGAATATCTTATAGACAAACTAGACACTCAGCCCAGGATGGAATATCTTATATACAAACTAGACACAAAGCAGTAAAGGATGGAATATTTTATAGACAAACTAGACACACTGTCAGTCCAGGATGGAATATGTTATAGACACACTAGAGACACAGCAGTCCAGGATGGAATATCTTATAGACACACTAGACACAATGCAGTCCAGGATGGAATATTATAGACACACTAGACACACAGCAGTCCAGGATGGAATATCTTATAGACACACTAGACACACAGCAGTCCAGGATGGAATATTATAGACACACTAGACACACGTCAGTCCAGGATGGAATATCTTATAGACACACTAAACACACATCAGTCAAGGATGGAATATTTTATAGACAGACTAGACACACAGCAGTCCAGGATGGAATATCTTATAGACACACTAGACACACAGCAGTCAAGGATGGAATATCTTATAGACACACTAGACACACATTAGTCCAGGATGAAATATCTTATAGACACACTAAACACACATTAGTCCAGGACGGAATATCTTATAGACACTCTAGACACACATTAGTCCAGGATGGAATATCTTATAGACACACTAGACACACATTAGTCCAGGATGAAATATCTTATAGACACACTAAACACACATTAGTCCAGGACGGAATATCTTATAGACACACTAGACACACATTATTCCAGGACGGAATATCTTATAGACACACTAGACACACATCAGTCCAGGATGGAATATCTTATAGACACACTAGACACACATTAGTCCAGGACGGAATATCTTATAGACACACTAGACACACATTAGTCCAGGATGGAATATCTTATAGACACATTAGACACACATTAGTCCAGGATGGAATATCTTATAGACACACTAGACACACATTAGTCCAGGGCGGAATATCTTATAGACACACTAGACACACATTTGTCCATGACGGAATATCTTATAGACACACTAGACACACAGCAGTCCAGCACGGAATATATTATAGACACACTAGACACACGGCAGTCCAGGATATAATATCTTATAGACACACTAGACACACATTAGTCCAGGATGAAATATTTTAAAGACACACTAGACACACATCAGTCCAGGATGGAATTTCTTATAGATACACTAGACACACATTAGTCCAGGATGGAATATCTTATAGACACACTAGACACAAAGCAGTCCAAGATGGAATATATTATAGACACACTAGACACAGGTCATCGTCTTGTACTATCAACACCTATTTAAATAAATCCACCCCTACTACACATTATTAAATGATCAATGACATGCCATTAAAATTCTCATGAGGACAAAAAAGCAAAGACGTCAGTGTGCGCTTTGACATTATTGTTGTGATAGAGATGGGAAAAAAAAGATGACAGTCGGAAATGTCATGCCAAGAGCACAACACAACTACACATAATATAAAACTGGCCTCATCAGTCCCTGATCACTGACGGATTCAGAAATGAGAAGAGAGGAACATTTAATCAATCAAGTGCCATGCAGCGTAGCGTATGCGATCATTTCTCTCCACAATTCCCTGTCTTTAGACTTGATTATGAGATCCGCCGGTGAATTTTTTCCTAGCCTCACTGACCAGTAACTTCTCTTTCTGTCTCTTGTTCCCTCAGTTTTTTTCTAGTTGCCACAATGTGTTCCAATTTTCCTCTTCTTAGAAAATGTCCTTCAAATTTCATTTGTTGCCTCTGATCTTTGGTGTAATTTGCCTTTTAACTCCTGCCTCTCTTAAGATTTCTTCATTGGTTTTCTTAGCTGTTCATGGTACCTTCAACATCCTTCTTATGAACCACATTTCCATGGCCTCCATTTCTCGTTGTACTCTCTTATTTATGACTAATGCTTCACATCCATAAAATAAAATTGGTCCAATGTAACATTTAAGTACTCAGAATCGTGTTTCCATTGATATGGATCTGAAGCACAAGACGTTTCTCATTTTCTGGAATGCTGACTTGGCCTGGATACGTCTGCTTTTTATTTCGTTGAAACATTTCCCAACAACTGTTATAATTGTTCCTACGTACTTGAATGTATCACATTGTTTCAGTTCTCTTCTATCAATGGTAATGCTACATTTTGATGGTATTCTTCTATTTGAGATGACCATCACTTCAGTCTTCTTTATATTCAAGCTGAGAATGTTACTTTTACTTTCTCGAATCACGATGTCCAGAAGAGCCTGTAGCTGCCCTTCACTTTTAACAATCAGAACTGTATTGTCTGCATATATTAAGTTGTTAATGTTGTAACCGCTAATTGATATTCCTGGTAAACTCTACATTTCTCATTGTGTTTTCGCTGTACAAGGAAAAGAAGTCTGGAGATAGAACACATCCTTGTCTCACCCACAATTTTATGTCTTGAATGCTCCTATTTGGTTCTCAACCTTCAATGTTGCTGATTGCTGCAGAAACATGATACGATTTCATATGCGAATAAACATTAGTTTCAATCATTGTTCAAGAAACATGATACGATTTCATATCCCAGTAAACATTGTTTTCATTTATTGTTCAAGAAACATGACAGGATTTCATATCCCAGTAAACATTGATTTCATTTATTGTTCAAGAAACTTGGCAGGATTTCATATCCCAGTAAACATTGTTTTCATTTATTGTTCAAGAAACATGACAGGATTTCATATCCCAGTAAACATTGTTTTCATTTATTGTTCAAGAAACATGACAGGATTTCATATCCCAGTAAACATTGTTTTCATTTATTGTTCAAGAAACATGACAGGATTTCATATCCCAGTAAACATTGTTTTCATTTATTGTTCAAGAAACATGACAGGATTTCATATCCCAGTAAACATTGTTTTCATTTATTGTTCAAGAAACCTGGCAAAGTAAGCAGAAATCGCTGTCGGTGTTTACGACTGTTCTCAGCCATGAGAATAAATATAAATATATAAATGATGGCTACGATTATGGCATCAAATAAAAGATAACGAATAATTATTAAGCCCCACAGTAACTTCCAACGCTCGATCTACTAATTCGGTGATATGGGTTCAAATCCCAGGAGTGGGATTATTTTCTGGTACAAAAAATCTCCGGTGTCCGCCCAGCCTCTAAAAGCTGGTACCAGAGAAGTCTGGGAAGATACAAGCGGTCAGGCCTGGTACCAGAGAAGTCTGGGAAGATACAAGCGGCCAGGCCTGGTACTAGAGAAGTCTGGGAAGATACAAGCGGCCAGGCCTGGTACTAGAGAAGTCTGGGAAGATACAAGCGGCCAGGCCTGGTACTAGAGAAGTCTGGGAAGATACAAGCGGCCAGGCCTGGTACCAGAGAAGTCTGGGAAGATACAAGCGGTCAGGCCTGGTACTAGAGAAGTCTGGGAAGATACAAGCGGTCAGGCCTGGTACCAGAGAAGTCTGGGAAGATACAAGCGGCCAGGCCTGGTACTAGAGAAGTCTGGGAAGATACAAGCGGCCAGGCCTGGTACTAGAGAAGTCTGGGAAGATACAAGCGGCCAGGCCTGGTACCAGAGAAGTCTGGGAAGATACAAGCGGCCAGGCCTGGTACCAGAGAAGTCTGGGAAGATACAAGCGGCCAGGCCTGGTACTAACCACATCAGACTTTCATGTGCCGATAGATTTGGACATACGGGCTTTACACCGTATCTTGATTATGCTTTAATGTGATTTAAAGGGGAATACTAGCTTACATTTAGCTTCTAGAACATCTCCCAGACATTCCAGCTCCACATTCTACTCAGACAAAGGGCCTTGCCAGTCTTCAGTATCCTAAAAGAGAAACTAAAGGACGGAAGGAGAGCACTTGTGTACATTTCTTGGGGAGAGTTTTGTCTTCCTGTCCGAGCGAACGACGAGGAAGATTATCCTGTATAAAACTAGATCTGCCAGCAGTGTAGTTCAGCGACCGAATACATTCCCTTAGAATTGGGTTGTACATTGCTTTAGAATTGGGTGGTACATTGCCTTAGAATTGGGTTGTACATTGCCTTAGAATTGGGTGGTACATTGCCTTAGGATTGGGTGGTACATTGCCTTAGAATTCGGTGTTTAATTGGCTTAGAATGCAGTGGAAAACGTTGATATATTATGTAAGAATGCAAGTACTGAGACAAGGACACTTACTTTTCAGATATCAGCAATAGATCGTAAGGCACAAGGTTGGATTTTTCCGGGGCGCCATCTGGCACCACTCCAGCGATTTTGTCGCAATATACATTTACAACATACGACGCGTGTTTCTGCAATAAAACATAATGATTCTAAATAAACCGAAAACTAAACTGATCGCAACTGACAAAACAAATAAAGAAGCTGAAACATATATCAATGAGGAAATATTACAAGAGGTAGAGAATTTTGAATATTTTGGATCATTACTCACTAATAATGCAATGAATGAATGAATACTCTTTATTTTTAAAGGGTAAAGAATTGGGCACGCAGGCCTGTCTTACATTCTGCCCTTCATCACTCCATCTTCGCACACACTCGATTTAGTAAAAAGATACAAATTAAATTAGAGGAAAAGCATATCAAAAGAGTGTAAGATTAAACTATTATATTCAAAGTAAAAGAGAAGAAGTAATTCACCTAATAAAATAGTTCACACACATACACTCACACACAGACATAACATAAACATAAATACATTGTAAATACAGATATTCTAATATATATTTTTAACAAACATTAAAATAACTTCTAACAATATCTAACAAGTTATGTTTTCGAACTATGTCATTTTAGTACTTGATGGTTGGCGGGTTGTGGGGTGAGATATTGTTGTTTATTTTATGTATAGATACATTGAGGAAATTCAAAGGAGGACATCTATCGCTCTTCACAAAATAAAACAACAAAAGAAGCTGTGGAGCGAAACAGACATAATCACAAAAATAAGATTTTTAAGGGCATGCATCTTTTCCATTGCAACATATGCCTGTGAGACCTGGACACTTAACAAAACAGCTGAGAAACTCCACCTTTCACCCGGCGGTGATACACGGGTATCTCAAAACACATCGAGGTTTTCCGGTGAGAAGGTCCAACTCTGGCCTAGGTGGGCTACCGCCTCTCACCCAGCTGGGATGCACTGATATCCTAAACACGTCGAGGTCTTCCGGTGAGAAAGTCCAACTCTAGACTAAACTGGTGCAACGAAAACCACGGTGTCACGCAAACCGCTTCAGAGACCCACCAAGAATACAGGCTAAAGCCCTGCGATACTCTGAACCCCTTGTGGTCCTCTCGTGGATCTCGTGTGGTCCTTTCAGGGACCACACAGGAGACCACGGGACCTAACAAGGACCACAAGCGTAAATTCAGTAGGATCACAGTGCGGTTTTGGTGGTAGAAGCGAACGAAGAAGAAGAAGAAGAAGCTGAGAAACTGGTACATGGTACAGAAGAGTTCTTTAAATATCATGGACACAAAAAAGAACAAATATATCTATACTACAAGAACTTAATATTGAAGAAGCCTGGCTAGTAAAGAGGATTAAAGAGAGAGAACATAAATATTTTGGACACATTAAACGTCATCAAAAATTAAAGAGAGGGAACTACTGCCTCAAGGGAGACCACCGGATTGATGACAGGAAAGTTGTGTTGCTGATTTGCTCTCTGCAACTTTATATTAGGGAGTTGCGTTGTAGATTAGTATGTAGATATATATGTGACTCGATGGTGATCTGGAAATGGATAAATCAGTAGCAGACCATCTTGCTCACAACCGAGATGCCTACAGGAGTGCTGTTAGGGAGGCTAAGTTCCGTAAGGGACATGCAAATGAATGAATGAATGTAAGACATGGCGTTAGAAAACAGAAATAAGAGCAGGGTATTTAATTTTTTAAAGAAGTACAGTTTTTACAGTTACCACAGGAGAACATAAAATTAATAATTATGTATGTGATGTCACCCCGTTGTCAGCTCCACCACAAATCTGCCATGAACCAAAAAAGTGACCTTCGCTATATTCTAATTCTGCTTTACAGTCCTGAACATGCTCAATTTCGTCAGCTCTCAGATTTTCTATTTCTGTTCTGTTGAAGGTTTGTGGAGGACCTCTGAAGAGAGACAATTTTAGTATTAACGCTACAATCTATCTATCTATCTATCTATCTATCTATCTATCTATCTATCTATCTATCTATCTATCTATCTATCTATCTATCTATCTATCTATCTATCTATCTATCTATCTATCTATCTATCTATCTATCTATCTATCTATCTATCTATCTATCTATCTGTCTCTGTCTGTCTATTTCCTTGTCTTTATAACTACCATGACGAAGAAATCACAGCTAATTATAACATTCTCTCTGCTATGAACTGAAATCAGTGAAACATGTGGAGTTTTTTATGTTATTTTAACCAGTGTGTTCGAACTGAAACTGTGGTTGATCTTGTGGAACATTCTGTAATGTATCCCATAGGTTCCACATAGAAAACGTATCACAGTTGTTACATCAGTCTAATGTACATTTCTTGTTAAGTTCTCCTTTATGATCTGACAAACTCAAGCTGAAGGTTGTTCTCCTTCCAAGGAACAGAGATTAGGATGTTCATGTCAACCAAAGAAGTGAAGATGTTGAACACAAGAGTGGTTTAGAGCTGAGAAGATATGGAAGAACTCAAGCTTCTGCACATGGTCCACCACCACGAGAATCACTTACAAACGTCACATAGGGACTGCATGGTAGTTCGATAAGATTTCCGGTCTTCGGTTATTTTTTCAATCGCATCAACGGAACTGACCTCTCTTAAAATGTCCTCTTTAGAGTTTCACGTCGTCGACCTCGTTTTCTTCGGCCTGTTGTTTTCTAATTGATAGCTTGTTTGGGGATTCTCTAATTATTTCTTCTCATCACATAACCGACATATGCCCATCTTTTTTTTCTGATCATCCGTGAGACAGGTTGTTGTATGCTCACATGCCTGATCTCTGCGTTGTTCTTGAAATCGTTCCTCCATTATACCGAATATTTTCCTGAGGCATTTGTTTTAGAAAGAGTCTAATTTCTTGTCTATTTCTTTAGTTGTTTTCCAGCTTTCACATGCATAAATAAAGTTGGATATTACATTTGAATTGAATAATCTTTACTCGGTTTTTGTGATTATAACTTTTGAATGTCATATGTTCTCAAGATTCTTGAAGGTCAATGCTGCTTTTGCAATTTGAATTCTTACATCCTTTCTGGTGTCACCATCCTTGCCTATGTATCTGAGCAGATATGCAGATTGGTTTACTTCTTCAACAGCTGTTTCTTCTACGTATATCTGTCGCTAGTAGTTAATGAAACATTTCACTATTTTTGTTGTATACTTGTATATTTCAATTGCTATTTTACTAGCCATTGAAGACAGTTTATCTATTTTTTTCTTCCATTGATTTTACTTTGACACTAATAAGAGTTACATTATCTGCAAAATCAAGATTTTCCAGTTGGGTCTCACGTACTCAATTAATGCTCGTTTTTGCTGTGCAGCATATTTTCATATATGAAGTTAATGGCAATTCCAAAAAGCAAGGGATATAATATACATCCTTGTTCCACCCCGTTTCAATCTCAAACCATTCGCTCACTCTTTGTTTTGTGCTTAATGCACAAAATTATCCATTGTAGAGGTCTCTAATGGTGTTGACAGTCGTAGATGGTATTCTATATATTTTTAAAATTCTCCACAATGTGTAAGATAACAACTGCCTTTCTAAAGTCTATGAAGTTCAGGATTAACGGTTTTTGCTTTTCAATATTTCTTCCATTGTTATTCTTAAAGTAAACATCTGGTCGACAAAACTTGTCTCTTTTCGAAACCCTTCTTGTTCTTATCTCAGTGCAGCATCCACTATATCTTGTTTTCTATTCAAAATAACTTTGCAAAAAAATACTTTTGACACAAGTGATAGTAAGATCATTCCTCTTCATTTGTTGCAATTGCTTAAGTTGCCTTTTTAAAAAGTATTTTAACAATGATTTCCTTTTTCCGTTTAGAAGGGACCTTTTCTTCTTTCCAAACTTTTAAAACTTTCACTGTAGTTGTTTCATATTGTCAGTGTTAATAACTTTTAACGTTTCGGCGGTTATTTCATCTTCACCCGCAGTTTTGCTGTTAGACAATAGATGCATTGCTGTTTGAGTTTCATGCAAAGTAATTTCATCTAGGTTGACATTTAGTTGTGCGATTGGTAAGTCAGTTTCATAGTTTATCAGTTTATTTTGGCGTGGTCCATTAAGTTGCTGCACAGCACTGTTCATTTTTTATCTTTAAAAATCCTCAGTATTACAAACTAGTCTAATTATATGGTTAGAAAAATATCTTTGGATATAAAGTTACACAATTTCTTTTTTAGGAAAGGATGATGGTACATATTGTTATGTATGCTTAGACAGAGAGGAGGGGAGAGAGAGAAGGGGAGAGAGAGGAAACAGTTGCAGTTTTGACTGAAAGCCAGAATAGTGTTTACTAAAAATAACTGGCCTAGCAGTATAATCTGATTGTTGGGAGGACGAAAGAGCAGACCATTAACTCTAACATTTGATTCTGATATCGTGCTTAAGTAGTTGTTAGTGCACTCGCTTTCCGATCATAATATTTCTGGTTCGAATCCGCACAGGGTAACTTAATTTCCCGAACTACCTGCATCATGGTCTATTCTGTTTGAAGATATCGGAAATTGGTGCTAACCCGGGTATACAAAGTCTGCATATACCGGTGTAGGCCTCCTTGCTATACAATGCTGTAGTGGCTTTGGAATGTGAAGATGATAACACTTTGCAGTAATACTACATAGAAAAGCCATGGGATATGTTTTCAGTTTATATAGAATCTAACTTTGTTCACTTTATTAAATTTATGAAAGTGTCCCAAATGTTTGCTAGTATTTCATTTTTTTTTCACTTCTCCGACCCTGTAGCTGTTTGAATGTGTGCTCTTCAGCTGGAAGCGATGGCAAAGTATATGCTGTGTTCTTCAGGTGTACTGACTGTGTATGATGTGTTTACGATGTTTGGCTGTTTAAGTAGGTTTTCTTGTCGTGCGTCTTTGTGTGCTGTGCATTCTAGGAGATGGGTGTGCGACCGTTTTTTTATTCTAATCACATAGTGGACAATTGGACGCTACCTCGGGATTTATCCTATGTATGTACATATTCAGGGATATATGCCTTGCTCTTAGTTGGATGGCTATTTAGTACGTGTATGTTGTCGTTTGAAAAGGAACCTAAAAACTAATTATGTCAGTCCATAAGATTAGTGAAGAGCAAAAGCCTTATCGTAATGCGAAGAAAACTGAATTGATGACAACTGATGTAACACATACGGCAGCTGTTTGAATTCCATGCAATGTAAAGCTCATCTAGGTTGACATTTAATTGTGGGATTGGTAAGCATTTTTCAAGGTTTTCAACATATAATGAAGATACAATGAGAGAAATTAAAAGGAGGGCATCTATCGCTCTTGAAAATGTAAAACAACTCAAGAACTGAGAAACAGAAAAAAAAACAAACTAAAAAAAGTATTTTAAAGGACATGCATCTTTCTTACTGCACCATTTGCTTGTGAGGCCTGAGCACTTAACAAAACAGCTGAGAAACACATACATCCTGTGAATGTAAATGATACAGAAGAGTTCTTTAAATATCGTGGACACCAAAACAAATCAGAGATGTATCCATACTACAATAAATTAACACTGAAGAAGCTTGGCTAGCAAAGATGATTGAACAGAGAAACTTAAATATTTTGGACACATTAAACACGATGATAATCTAGAGAAGACTGTCTAGGAAGGGTACATAATATAAAAAAAAGAAAGAGAGGAAGACCAAGGCGAAAATGGCTACAGGACATCGTTGATAATCTGTGAATGGATGCATCAGCTCAGGCCATCTTGCTTACAACCGAGAGGCCTACAGGAGAGCTGTTAGGGAGGCAAAGTTCCACAAGGCGCATGCAAATGGCTGACTGAATGATGATGTCTTTTCCATTTTGGACAATTATATACAGGAAGACTGTTCTCCCTGTGTTTCTCATTGCCTATTGTCTCATTCATTCCTCTTTTTGTTATTTAGTATTATTTGTTTTACTGTATGTAATGAAAGTTTCATTGTTGGGCTCATTTCCTGTCTCACTTATCAATGATACTCTACCCAACAGTTTGTTGTCTTGAATGTTGATGTTTCCTGGTAAACACTGCAGTGTTATTTAATATTCTGTATTCTTTTAACAAGTTGATCTAACATACTATTCTTAGGCAGATCGTGTATTTCAGTTTGAGTGATATAAATCTAATACTGATCTAGCACCGATGAAGATGGCTACATTTTTGTTCTTTTCAGATGTTTTATATACAGACAACAGACATACAGGCAGACAGACAGACAGACAGACAGACAGATAGATAGATAGATAGATAGATAGATAGATAGATAGATAGATAGATAGATAGATAGATAGATAGATAGATAGATAGATAGACAGACAGATAGATAGATAGATAGATAGATAGATAGATAGATAGATAGATAGATAGATAGATAGATAGATAGATAGATAGATAGATAGATAGATAGATAGATGTGAGGAGATTTGCTGGTAAGAACACATTTTTATTCTCCTTTTATGAATAAATTATATCAGGATAAAAGACACTCTTTTATCTTCTCTCACACACCTTAGGTAAACAACATCACATACTCACTTGTACAATTTGGGTGTCGTTATGTTGTATACTTCCATTTTTACAATTCCTGGAGTTATTTCTTCTACGCTTCTCAACTGGACCCGTGTAAGGACTCCGTTAACTGCATCCACAAGTAATATGAAGGGTTTCTGAAAGAAAAGTTATTTGGAAGTAACAGGGCACAGTTACTGGTCACACTATGCTACTATGTGTGCAGAATGCTGCTGATAACAGAAACTTCAAAGAAAACAAATGCTAGCATGACAAAGGACAGATACAAATTAGTTCAGATATTTCGCAGCTGAAGTAGCTTAGTCACTTTGACAATGTAGAAACAATATCACCTTGAGAAATTGCCGACATTGATGTTACATGCTTGTCTAGGTTGAGCATAACACTAAATCCAATACCTCCACTCTGCAATGATCAATGGACTTTATTGAGAATGAAACTGCTTGACCCTTATAATTTCAGACTATAAAAATAGCAGGCCCACACACGTGAGTAATACAATGATGTGGTCATAAGGTGAAGACACATAACCTAATTTTAGTTCAGAATTATTTCCTTTAATGTATGAGAGTAAGAGGGATTTTTGTGGCATATGCATGTGAGCTGAGTAAGCAACCTAGCATGAAAGGACACACAAGAACATGGCATGAAAGGACACAGAAAGACATGGCATGATAGGCCAAAGAAAGGACATGGCATGAAAGGACACACAAGAACATGGCATGAAAGGACAAATAAAGGACATGGCATGAAAAGACACACACGAACTTGACATGAAATGACACACAAGAACATGACATGAAATGGCACACAAGAACATGACATGAAAGGGCACACAAGAACATGACATGAAAGGACACAAGAACATGGCATGAAAGGACAAATAAAGAACATGGTATGATAGGACACATAAGAACATGGCATGAAATAACACACAAGAACATGAAATGAAAGAACACACAGAACATGTCATGAAAGGACACCCAAGAACATAGCATGAAAGGACACAAGAACATGTCATGAAAGGACACACAAGAACATGCCATGAAAGGACACACAAGAACATGGCATGAAAGGACACACAAGAACATGCCATGATAGGACACATAAGAACATGGCATGAAATGACGCACAAAAACTTTTGTATTGAACACTATTTAAGAAACAAAGGATATGACTCTTGCTAGTCTTGGTACTTCTTCATCTTCGTTCCCGTCTACCACCAAGATCACCCCGTGATACTACTGAATTTACTCCTGCGGTCCCTGATTGGCCTGTGGCCCCTGTGGTCTCCATCACGGAGACAAGAGATCCACGAGAGGACCACATGGGGTATCGAGGGTCTTGGGCGTGTATTCTCGGTGGGTCGCAGAAGCGTGATTGCGTGACACCGTGGTTTTCGTTGCACCATTTTAATCTAGAGTTGGACTTTCTCACCAGAAAACCTCGACGTATTTTGGATGTCAGTATATACCCGTAGGGTGAGAGGTGGTTGTCTATATAGACTGCACTGGTCCAGTGTCTCAAACCAGCGTTTTGTGGTCGTGGGGGCTAGAATTCCTAGTTAAGACCAGGACTGAGCTTTTGTCGAGGAGGACGAATACTCTCCACTAGTAGGTTTCACCCCTGGGTTAAGCCGGTTAGGCTTATTATCCCAATATGGGCGTCTTTAGGACGTGTTCAACCTCTAGAGCGGAGGACCATTGACATCGGTAGTTATCAATTTACACCCCTGGGTTAAACTGGTTTAGGCATATTTCACCAATGTGGGTGTATATCGGACGTGGCCGGTCTATAGAGCAGAAGTGCCGTGGTATGAGTAGTTCTCGTTGCGAGACTACTGGACATACCGATTAATCTTCACTTAATCCTTTCCATCACCTTTTCACAGCGACACCGCTTGGCAACCTTTTTCGCATTTTCTTCATTGGCCGGGAGGAGTTTCACCCCACGTGTGGCAGACGAAGATACTCGCCAGCAGAGTCATAGTTTAACCCCTGGGTTAAGCAGATTCAGGCAATTCGCCCAGTATGGGCGCACACAGGACGTGGCCGACCTAAAGAGCAGAGGTGGTGTGATTTAAGCAGTCCTGACCTTGAGACTACTGATTACTTCAATTAATCTTTTATTTCACCTTTCCACGGTGGCGCCGCGCGGCAATCCCATTCGCTCATGTCTTTACTGGACGTAAGAATCCAGATTCCAGGCAGAACGGCTGAAGAATTCGTCAGCAGGGGGTTTTAAACCAGAGTTTTCCTTTTCTCAGATGAGCTATCAAACAAGGCTCTCATCTACCCTAAGCGTCTGGTTATCAGGCGCCAGATATTTGCCTTCGCCCCTTCCCCTGTCATTTTGAATAGTTCAGCCACGAGAAAGCCAGGTGCTAGACTGGACTTTCAGAGGCTATTTGAGACTCACGCCCGGAGACATTTAATTGGTGTGGAGAGCGTATCCTCCACCCCATCTCCGGCTATGACAGTCCTTAGAACCAAAGGTTTTGGGACAAGTGTAGGTAGGTGATCGAGAACTCCATTAACTAGAACTTACCATCACTCACAACATCTGGAGTTTCAGCTACTGCAGTAGGAGGAAATCAGAGAGAAACTAGCAAAAGCGAATAGAGGAGAAACGACAAAAGATACAATCTTGGTTTCATCTGGACATCGTGAGAGGCATGTTTAGCTTCCCAAATGATATATCAGTTGAAGTCACCTATCCTCGTTGTTAAACGGGTACATGTTTTTATTAGTGCATTAATAACATTTAAATTTGATGTTACTAATAGATATATTAATGTCAGTGTAAATGAAATTTAAATAAATGATTAGATCACGGAATAACAAAGCCATCGAGACCATAGGGCAAGTATATGACATCTTAATTGTCTTCTGCTACTTATAAGCAAAGACATCTTCCTGCAACGAAATAACATCTTTCCTCAGCTTTTATCACCGTCTTGATATGAATGCATTAACACAGACGTTTAGAGTAGTATTTTATGGTAAACTTTTGACCAAATAAAAGATGGTAAATTATCAAATTTCCTTTCTTATTACCCTAATATAAAATGGTCATGAATTTTCGGGTCTATAATATCTTGAATCTTTGAGAACCCGAGTGGTGCCAATGCAAGAATCATATTGGTGTAACCATGTTCTCTGACTGCTCCCAAAGAGTTATCACTAATCTGTTCAAAACCTGCAGAATCAAATTAGCCAGTTGAGTTTGGAATTTCTTGAACATCCGCCCTATAGTCCTGACTTAGCTCCAAGTGATTTTCACTTGTTTGATCCACTGAAAAACCACTTTGGCGGAGGAAGATTCTCGAGTTACGAAGAGGTGGAAACAGAAGTAAAAAAATGGTTCAAAAATCGAACTCCAGATTTTTTCGCCATGGGTATTGCATCACTGATTATACAATGGGACAAATGTATCAATGTTTGTGGCGATTAGGTTGAGAAATAGGAGAGTGATATAGGTTCAACAATTAAAAGTTTTCCATTTCTGTCGCAATTATTATTATTTTTTTTTTTTGGTTGTAATAAGTATTTGCGAGTTAACTTAGTGACTTGCCCTCGTAGATTCAATTGAATACTACTTTTAATAAAAGTGAAATAGAGTACTTAGCTGTAAATTGTAAGATGTGACTTGTCCGGCGGTGTGTGTCAGGAATGGATTTAGTAGAACGTGGAGACTGTTTAAATAGAGAACTGTAACATGTGGTCGGTGGGTTGTAACTGGGGGGTGGTGGATAGGGAACTGTGGAGGGAGGGAGAGTGATACAATGTTGTCCAAGACAGGAAAATGTGAAATATATGTTTAGGGAAGAGGGGTTGCAAAGTGATGCTGTGAGGAAGTTTTGAACTATGTGTGACAAGTAAGAAGGGGGTGGAACTTAGTGGAGAGGTACTATGTTGATTGAATACAATGTTACGTGTAGCTGAACAGCGAGTTTAACCCATGTGGCTCCAGCGTCCCTAATTTTGAATGCAGTGGTTCTCATCCGCGTGATATTGTTTGATGGCTGTTACCAGAATATCAGATTTGCCTCTGTGGTTGGTGCCATTTAAATGATTTGGGTCTGGTTTCGAAGCATGCTGGGTGATGTCGTATAGATGTTTTTGCATGCAGTCCCCTAAGCTGAGGCCAGTCTCACCATTATGTTATCCTACATCTTTTTGCAAACGATGAAATATATCACATTACGAGACTCGCATGTGAATCCCTCATGAAGGGTGAGGATAGTTTTGGGAAAGGTGATAGTTTTCGTTTCCCAGACTACCGGGCAGGTAACGAAGCGGGGGGCGGTTACATTTTCTGGTGTCAACATATGTAAGGCTCTGCTTCAAGTGGCTGTGTACGAGGAAGTCCTTAAGGTTTGGCTCACGTCTGTATGCCAACAGGGGTGGATCAGAGAAAATGTTGCGAGTGTCGGGGTCGAGTTGGATTAGCGCCAGATGATGATAAATAATTTTCTTAACCATCTGACCATGTGGGTGGAAAGGCACTACTAATTTAACCCTGTAAGACGTAACAGGCTTTTTCTTGAATACTTCTTTGCTACTCACTAGTTGGATACGGTTGAAGGCTTCACGAAGGACATTTTCTGGCTTGTGACGATGACGGGAAAATTATAATAAATTTGTTGGACTGAACAATAAAGTCGAAGTTATCCTGACATATGGGAAGAAGACGGAGGAGTTGAGAGTATGGGATGGAATTCATACAGGCTTCAGAATGGGAGGAAGTGTAAAACAAATAGGTGTGGCTGTCGGTGGCTTGTAAAATACAGAGGTGACAAGCCTGTTTGTGACAATAGAAATTGTAATGTCTAAAAAGTTGACAGACTTGTCAGGAATTCCATATGTGCATTTTTTGTTATTGTTGAGTGAGTTGGCGAATACATTTTTTTTGTCTCTTCCTGTGGCATACTTGTGACTCCAATGCTATCATTGATGTACCTTTTATAGAATTATGGAAGTATGCCAGTGTAGGTTTCCCCTTTATGTGACTTCCAGAAAACCCATAAACAGACATGCATAACTGTGACCCATTTTCGTTGCAATGGCAACAGCACTGATACAGATAGAAAAATAGACTTACTGGACTTATAGCTGGGACAACAACTGGACAAAAGGAAAGTTGAATTAAGTCCCGACTAGAGTTTGGTCCTGCGCCCTGAGCCGAGTTGTCGTATTTACCGTTGCACATCTCATGCATTCTCGCTTCAATCTCTGTAATCTCTGGAAGTAACGTAGTAAATGTGTTTTATTCAGGAATAATTGGACTAATTTTTCTGATATGAAACATCAGGACCTATACACAGTATAGTATTCTTATCTTATATATCTTATATCCTTCCCGCGCCGTTAGACGTCACATAGGGCTCGCAAAGTAGTTCGCCAATTTTTCCTGTCTTCAGCGAGTCTTTCAACCTCAACAAAGGATTTTATGCCTGTTAACTTAGCCTCTCTTAATAATGTCCTCTTCAGAGTTTCACGCGGTCTGCCCCTTTTTCTTCGGCCTGTTGTGTTCCACTTGATAGCTTGTTTTGGGATTCTCTGATCATTTCTTCTCATCAAGTGACCAACATATGTCTATCTCCTTTTCCTGATCACCCGTGAGACTGGTTGTTGTTCAGTCATCTGTCTTATCTCTGCATTGTTCATGAATTCATTCCACTTGATGCCGAGTATTTTCCTTAGGCATTTGTTTTCAAAAGAGTCTAATTTCTTTTCTATTTCTTTAGTTGTTTTCCAGCTTTCGCATGCATAAATGAGGGTGGATATTACATTTGAATTGAATAGTCTTAACTTAGTTTTTGTGCTTATAACTTTTGAATTCCATATGGTCTCAAGATTCTTGAAGATTGATGCTGCTTTTGCAATTCTGATCCTAACTTCCTTTCTAGTGTCACCATCCTGGTCTATGTAGCTGCCAAGGTATGCAAATTGATTGACTTCTTCAATATCTGTCCCTTCTATGTGTATTTTTCCATTTTGATTAATGGGAATTTTCATTATTTTTGTTATGTCCTTGTTAATTTCAAGTCCTATTTTGCTAGCCAGTGAAGATAGGCTATCTGTTTTTTCTTGCATGGAATTCACATTATTACTGATAAGAGTTATGTCATCAGCAAAATCAAGATCTTCTAGTTGGGTCCCATGTACCCAGTCAATACCTGTGTTACCTGTGCAGCATTTTGTCATTATGAAGTCTATTGTAATCCCAAAAAGTAAAGGAGACAGTATACATCCTTGTTTCACGCCTGTTTCAATCTGGAACCATTCACTCATCCCTTCTTCTGTCTTGACTGCACAACCATATCCATTGTATAAGTCCTTAATGATGTTGACAATTTTAGATGGTATTCCATATAGACATAAAATTCTCCATAATGAATCTCTGTGTATGCTATAGTATTAGATCACGCCTAAATTGTACCGTTAGTATTCGAAAAATGCATCTCATCTTTGACATGAGCAATCGAAACAATAGCAAGCCATTGTCACTATCCGGATCAGTAGCTCTGGCAGGACAAGAAGGACGTCTAGTCTGTGATGGTTTTATAGTTTTCCAAGACTGCGATACAGTCTTTCATCTGTAACACCACACATGAATGGACGACTGATCTTGACTTTCTTGTCATGGCGAAGTATAAAGTGCAGTAATATTAGTAGTAATAGCAGTAGCAAAAGTATTAGTAGCAGCAGTAGTACTAATCGTAGTAATAACAGTAGTAGTAGTAGTAGTAGTAGTAGTAGTAGCAGTAGTAGTAGTAGTAGTAGTAGTAGTAGTAGTAGCAGTAGCAGAACAAAGGAAAATGTAAACTTAAGAACTTATTTTTTCTTTTGACAGGATCAATTGTTTGACAGATTTTCGCATTCGTCTCTCATGTAGTAAGTCGGCGGTTCAAATCTGGTTTTAGACACCCAAATAACCCAGAGGTAAATATGTTCTGCTTGAGCTGGGAAAGAAAACCATTTAGTCATGGAACTCCCTATAGACAATTAATGACGAAAGTAATAGCTAACACATGGTATTGTGGAACACTACAAAAAAGACGAAGCACAGTTACATATCTTTGAAAATATTATCTTGAGAATAATGTTTAGACAAATTAGAGATCCAATTAGAAAATGGAAAATTAGAAATAACTGAGAAGTACATGCGCTATTCCAGTCTCTACCTATAACTTCCAATAGGAGAAGCAATAGATTGAGAGGGCTCAGACACTTGGAGTGGATGGGCGAGAATAGACAAACAAAATAGGCTTACACAGAAGTGATTACAGAAAAAGAGGCAGACGGAGGAAATGGTGGCCTGACAACCTGGAAGAAGACCTATGAGCTCTAGGAGTGGACAATATGTAGAAGACTAAGAACAGAGAAGAGAGGGGACACGTCTTGCTTATCTCCAGCATAGAGACGCAATGGCTCGGAGAGCTGAATGAATATATATATATATACAAGTTCTGAAGAAGATATACAGCTATTTTATAATGACATAGAGACAGCACTAAAATACACAAAGTCACATGAAGTTACCATAGTCATGGGAGATTTTAATGCCAACGTTGGTAAAGGAAGAACTTCGGACATCGTTGGTGACTATGGACTGGAGGAGAGGAATGACAGGGGTTGTAAATTAATTGAATGGGCAAGAATACACAGCATGGTTGTAGGAAACACCTGGTTTAAACAACATCCTTGAAGACTGGCAACGTGGTGCAGCCCAGACAAAAAGACATTTAACCAGAAAGACTACATATTAATAAACAAACGACTCCGCAATGCATTACTGACAACAAAAACCATGCCAGGAGCTGACTGCAATAGTGACCATGACCCACTATGTGGAAAAATTAGAATAAAGCTAAAGAAAACGTGCAGAAAAGTGAGAAACATCAAACTGAATACAGAACTCCTTTAAAATGAGCACGAACTGCGTGAAAAATACAGAGTTATGATAACAAATAGATACAATGCAAAAGCAAAGATAAATAGTATAGATGAACAATGGGGAATTTTAAGAGATTCTATTCACCAAACTGTTTAGGAGATAATACCACCGAAAAAAGAAGCCTCTAAAAATAAATGGATGACAGACGACATCTTAGGACTGATGGACAAGAGGAGGAGGAGTAAAAATAACGAGGAAAAATACAGCAAGATAAATAAAGAAATAAGACGCAAATGCAGAAAAGCAAAATAAATGTGGTTAAATGAACAGTGCAGAAGTGAAACAGTTTAGGCGCGAAAATTACCTTGTTTCTCTCTGAATGTTTTCCCTATTATTAATGTGTAAAGTATTTTGTTTTCTCTGTCATTCTCAATTATCGTCAGTTAATTTCTCTGTCATTTTAAGTTTTAACTTTACTTCTGAAACGATTATCAGTCCTGAAATAGGATGCATCTTACTTTTAGCTGTGACCTGTCCTACCAGGACAAAGATTAGTAGATTCTTCAGAAAGCACATCCTTCCAAACATCATGAACGAAGCTGTAGAACTTGTTATGCTGGTAAAATGCTGCTATATTTGCACGTTCTCTTATATAAGAAAAAACAGACGTACATTATGCAAATAAATGAAACGTTTTCTCTATAATATGTTCATTACTGGTTTTAAAATGGATATATATTCATGCTACTTGTCACATACATCAGAAGTGTAGTGTTGCGTTCTCTCAATTTCTCTCAATTTTTAAACCTCGTATAATATATGATTCTTCAAAGACTGTAAGTCACCATGTTCTATGTGGTAACATCTACTCATAATTGTTTATGCTCTACATAAAGAAGTGATATCAAATAACATAACTCTCTCATGTGATATGTTAAAAAACTTCACTAATCGACATAGTTTTATGGAATATTAAAACTGATATTTTTTATAAATGTATATCTTTCTAACAGCAATTAAAAAAATAATGAACAACATTTCCCAAGCGAGAGCTAATTTCAAACGAAAATTAAGAGATAGTTCAAACATGTTTAGTCACATTTATGAAACATGAAACTTTTGCTGGAGGTAATACTGTAAACGTCTATTTTTTAATTCGATTAAAATGTCAGTGATATTCAGTGTCTTTTCTCAAACGATTACGTTGGAAATATCATGATCTCTTATTTTGCTTTGTTTCCAGAAAACAAAATTTACAGTAGCTATAAAAAATAATTAACTGTTTCACATTCATTATATAACAATGTGTTGGTAGTAGAATACGAGTCAAAGACAAAATATACAAGCACAATGTTTAAGAAAAAAAATTCTCAGTTACTCCACCTTGTTTATGTGTCTACATTAAAAATGTGCATCTTTCTTGCGCTTAAACATTGCAGTAGTCACTCTCGTGTCATAATAATAATCATCAAATTTTACATATTTCACTATCACTATCATAACCTTAAATCTAACGATATAATCTATCATAAGTATCACTATAGTTTTAAATCGAACAATATGAAATATTATTACCATCATCATTACTACACATCTACATTGTCATCAACCATGCCATGTTCTTGTTCGGCGATCGGCTAAGCATTCACCGTTGAGTGCGCCCTCTGACGTCTTGCAGGGTAGCAACAACATCTCTCAACCTCTCACGGTCGAATGCCAACCTTTGTAGTGTGCCCCATCTGTGCTGCGTGCTACTCATTTCTGCTTCTACAGTTCTCCCTCAGGTAGCCTTGGGTTGTCTTCTCTTTCTTTTTCTCTTGGGTGTCTATCGAATGACTGTTTTAGCTGGGGTCTCTTTGGAGCACACGATCAACCCATTTCCAAGTTTTATTTTTTCTGTTATGACATGCATACTTTCTAGTTCACATGGGGCAAAGTAGGTCTCTATTATTTATTGTCTGTCGTTGTGTGGAATGGGGATAATTTCTTCATTTCGTTATCCGTTGTTTGCCAACATTTTGCTTCATAGATGGGTATAGTTAACACACAACTTAATTCATTCATTCATTTGCATGTTCTTTGCGGAATTTTGCCTCCCAAACATCACTCATGTAAGCCTCTCGGCTGTGAGCAAGATGGCCTGCTGCTGATGCATTAATTTGCAAATGAATCATCAACGATGTCTTGCAGCCATCTTCGCATTGGTCTTCCTCTCTTTATTTTTCCTATTATGTACCCTTCCAAGACGGCTTTCTTTAGATTATCATGAAGTTTCATGTGTCCAAAATATTTAAATTTTCTTCCTTTAGTCCTCTTTACTAGCCACCCTTCTTCAAGATTAAGTTTTTGTAGTATGGATATATGTGTTCTTTTCTGTGTCCATAATATTTGAAGAACCCTTCTGTAGATGAGAAAAAAGCTGAATCGACAATGGAAGAAGTTCTATGGGCAATAAAGAATCTGAAAAATGATAAATCAACAGGATGTGATGAGACAACAGCTGAACTTATTAAAGCAGGCGGAAAGGAATGTGCAACAAGCTATCGTGCATTATGTAAAAAGATATGACATTCAGGTAATTGGCCAAAAGAATGGAAAAGAACTGTATTCATACCACTGCCAAAAAAGGGTAAACTGAAAGTATGCAGAAACTTCAGAACTGTTGCCCTGATTAGTCATGCCAGTAAAATTATGTTAAAAATCATAATGGATAACCTTCTTAAGAAAATAGAAGAAGATGTCAATATGATCTAACCTGGTTTCAGGAAAGGAAGAGGATCAAGAGATCATATATTCAATATAAGATTAATAATGGAGAAATGCAGAGACGTTAATATGAATCTATACTTAACCTTTACAGACTACTCAAAGGCTTTTGGTTGTGTACACACACCTTCAGTACAGTTTTATTTTGTTTCTAGTTTTGTACTTAGAGGACTTCCAGATATGTTTAAGATTAATGAAAGAGTAGAATAAATAAAGGCAACAGCTGTCGTCAGTCATTGTATCATAATATTCATTTATAAAACGGAAGCCACATCTGTTCCTTAACAGTAGTAATTATTTTATCTAACCACCACAAAACTAAGAGAACATCACACATAAACATGCTCTAGAGAGTTTGACCCGAATGCGGAACTTTGCCTGACTAACAGCTCTCCTGATGGTCTCACTGTTGTAAGCAAGATGCCTGCTGCTGATGCAACCATCTGCAGATCGTCAACGGTTCTCTCGGTCTGCTTCTTCTCTGTTCTTAGTCTTCTTTGTTCTTAGTCTTCTCTGTTCTTAGTCTGTCTTAGTCTTCTCTGTTCTTATTCTTCTCCTGCTTCTTGTTACCTCCGAGGGTAGTATGTCTTCCTCTGGGTTGTTACATCACCGTTCTTTCGGTCTGCCTCTTCTCTGTTATTAGTTTTCTCTGTTCTTAATCCTCTCTGTTCTTAGTCTTCTCCTGCTAATTGTTACCTCCAAGGCTCATAGGTCTTCCTCTAGGTTATTACACCACCGTACTCTCGGTCTGCTTCTTCTCTGTTCTTAGTCTTCTCTGTTCATAATCTTCTCTTTTCTTAGTCTTCTCTGTTCTAAGTCTTTCTTAGTCTTCTCTGTTCTTAGTATTCTCCTGCTTATTGTTACCTCAGAGGGTGATAGGTCTTCCTCTGGGTTGTTACACCACCGTTCGCTCGTTCTGCCTCTTCTCTGTTATTAGTCTTCTCTGTTCTTAGTCCTCTCTGTTCTTAATCTTCTTCTGCTAATTGTTACCCCCGAGGCTCATAGGTCGTCCAATAGGTTGTTACACCACCGTTCTCTCGGTCTGCTTCTTCTCTGTTGTTAGTCTTTCTTTATCTTCTCTGTTATTAATCTTCTTTGTTCTTAGTCCTCTCTGTTCTTAGTCTTCTCTCTTCTTAGTCTTTCTTAGTCTTCTCTGTTATTAATCTTGTCTGTTCTTAGTCTTATCTGTTCTTAGTCTTCTCTGTTCTTAGTCATTTCTTTTCTTGGTCTTCTTTGTTCTTAGCCCTCTCCATTCTTAGTCTTCTCCTGCTAATTGTTACCTCCGAAGGTCGTAGGTCTTCTTTCAGGTTATTACACCACGTTCTTTCGGTCTGCCTCTTCTCTGTCGCCATTAATCACTTCTGTATAATCCACTTTTTGTCTGTCTATTTTCTTCCATCCTCTCCAAGTCTCCCAGCCATCTCGGTCTGTTATTTTTCATTGTGGTAGTTACAAATAGAGACTGAAATAGCGCGTGTGTTTCTTTATTATTTCTAATGTTCCATTATTGTGATATAGGTCCAAACATTTTTCTCAAGATTCTGTTTTTAATGATCTGTAGCCGTGATTTATCTTGTTTTTATAGTGCTCCATGTTTCCGATCCATACAAGACAACTGATCTAATCTCTGTCTTGTCTATATTTAGCTTGGTGTTGTGGGACGTAATTTGTTACTGCAGCAAGTGTCAAAGGGTAAAATAATTGTTGTTTCCTGCTTGTATCCTAGCCCTAATATCATCCCTTACAATGTTGGAGCTATTGAATAATGTCCCCAGATATGTATATGGATTTGTTCTTGTAATCCGTATACCTTCTATATGGATCTGATTGTCTGTTTTTTCATTTTTTGGCCCTGCTATTCTCATGTATTCAGTTTTCTCATAATTTATCTTTAGCCCCACTTTTTCTGCTTGTTCTTGCAGATGTCTTAAGACGTCTGTGGTCTCTCATGCAAAGTTTCTCTTATATATATATATATATATATATATATATATATATATATATATATATATATATACTGCACATCTTAATATTCTCATTCTAATATTAATGATGTGTTCTTTATTTATTGTTCTTATATTCTTTCTAGGACCAGATTGAACAGCACTGTGGACAGAACATCACCTTGCTTCAGTTCTGGTCTGGAATGGATTTGATTTCCTTCATTTATATAACACCATGTTTTCTGTTACCTCCATCCACAGTTTGCTTATGTTAATGTATTTCTTAGGTATCCCAGACTCCTTCATTATATTCCGGATGCTGTCACATGCCTTTATGAAATTTATGAATGTGTTATGGGCTTATTTTCAACACTCCCAACTTTGCTAAGCGTTCTGTCTCAACAAAGATATCTGGTCCTTTTAAATCTGTTTCTTCAGAAGCTGGCTTGATAATCTCCTAAGATTTCCCTCATATAAGCTGTTATTCTGTTCAGTAATACTATTGATAGTATTTTCTAGCTTGATGGTAATAATAATATACATGTGTAGGTCTCACGTAATGTCTTCTCTCGTTTCTTATAGATGGGAATTATCAACGTCAGATAGTTGTTCTTCCCTTCACGTATGTTGTATGAAGGAGCTTCAAATATCACGCTGTGCCTTTACACCTTTTTTACTCAGTTCGGCATAAAATCCAACTGACCCTGCTGCTTTGTTGTCTGTCAGTTGTTCTATAGCTATCATTATTTCTTCCATGACAGGTTCTTCAATACTGAAGTCATATTTGCTGTTTCTGTATGGTTTAATTTAGTTGTAGGATTTCCACAGTTTAACACTTATTCAAAATACTCCTTACCTTTTCAAATATGTATGTTTCTTTGCTTATCATAGCACCTTTACTGTCTAACATACTATGTGTTTGCTGCTGGTATTTTTTCTCTTCTGTCTTAATATCTTTTAAAAATGCTCTTGTTTTATTAATTTCGTGGTTTGCCTCTATCTTTTGGAAAATGCGAATAAATGGTGAAACAAAAACTTTGTTTGATATGAAACAAGGTGTCCGTAAGGGGTGCATACTCTCGTCTTACTTACTTAACTTGTACAGTCGAAATATCATACAACTACCAACAAAGACTAACCTGTAATTATGCACAAACTACAGAACTGTTGTCCTGATTATTCATGCCAGTAAAAGTCTGCTAAAATTCATAATGGGGACACTTCGTACGAAAATAGAAAAAGAGATCAATATGGTCCAAGCTGGTTTCAGGAAAGGAAGAGGATCAAGAGATCATATATTCAACAAAGGATTAATAGTAAAGAAAAGCAGTGAGGTTAATGTAAATCTGTATTTATACTTCTTAGACTTCTTAAAGCCATTTGACTGTGTACAACATCGGGAAATTTGCGAAATAATGGAAAAAACGGGTTATCTAAAGCATTTGATACAATTAACATCAGTGCTATATCTAGAACAACAAGCAGCAGTAAGAATAAATGGTGAAATAGCAACTTGGTTTAACATAAAACAAGGGGTCCATCAGGGGTGCATATTGTCGAGTTAATTATGTAACATGTATACTGACAATATAATGAGGAATGTTAGAGAAGATGTAGACAAAGAATATTATGATCTCATAACAATTAGAGGTTATGAAATACCAGAGATTAGATATGCTGATGACTCAGTATTACTGTCTACAACACAAAAAGGAATGGAAAAAACTAATTATGTCAGTACTTAAGAACGGAGAAGAGCAAAATCTCTATCTTAATGCATAGAAAACAAAATTGATGACAACTGACAAAACAAACAAGGCAGCTGAAATATATTTCAATGAGGAAAAATTCGAAGAAGTGGAGAGTTTTGAATATCTTGGATCACTACTAATTAATAATGGAGATACAATGAGGGAAATTAAAATGACAACATCTGTCGCTCTTCAGAAAGTAACACATCTAAAAATATATGTGAGAGGAACAGACAAAACTATAAAAATAATATTTTTAAGGGCATACATCTTTCCCATCGCAACATATACTTGTGAGACCTGGACACTTAACTAAACAGCTGAGAAACACATATATGCCTTTGAATCTAAATGCTACAGAAGAGTTATTCAAATATCATGGACACGAAAACAAAACAAAAACACATATATCCATACAATAAGAACTTAATACTGAAGAAGGTTGGCGAGTAAAGAGGATTAAAGAGAGAAAACTTAAATATTTGGACAAATTAAACGTCACGTTAATCTAGAGAAGACCGTTTTGATAAGGTACATAATTGGATAAAAAGAGGAAGAACAAGGCAAAGATGGCTGCATGACGTCGTTGATGATATCAAATGGATGCATCAGCAGCAGGCCATCTTGCTTACAACCGAGAGACCTACAGGAAAGCTGTTAGGGAAGGAAAGTTCTGTAAGGGACATGGAAATGAATGAATGAATTAACCGAAAATATAATGTGGAATGTTAGAAAAGATGTAGACAAAAAATACTGCGATGCCATAAAAATTGGAGGTTATGAAATAGGAGAGTTTACATATTCTGATGACACATTACTGCTGTCCACATCACCAAACAAACAAACAAAAAAATAGAAAAACTGATTACTTCAATCAGTAATAATAGTGAAGAGCAAAACATCTATACTAATGTGAATACAACTAAATTGATGACAACTGACAAAACAAAGAAGGCAGCAAAAACATCTCTCAATGAGGAAATACTGGAAGAGGTGGGGAGTTTTGAATATCTTGAATCATTACTAACTATAAATGGATATACAATGAGGGACATTAAGAGACATCTATCGCCCTTCAGAAAGTAAAACAACTAAAGAACCTGTGGAGAGGAACAGACAGAACCACAAAAATACGATTTTTAAGGGCGTGCATCTTTCATATCACAACATATGCCTGTGAGACTTAGACACTTAACAAAACAGCTGAGAAACACATAAACGCCTTTCTATGTAAATGATGCAAAGAGTTCTTCAAATATCATGAAAAAGAACACATTTATCCATAATACATAAACTTAATATTGAAGAAGGCTTGCTATTAAGGAAGATTAAACATACAAACCTTGAATACTGTGGAAACATTAAACGTCATGATAATTGATCTTGGAAGGAAAAATAATAGGAAAAGATGAAGACCAAGGCGAAGATGGCTGCAAGACATCGATGATAATCTGCATATGGATGCATCAGCAGCAGGGTATCTTGTTACAACCGAGAGTCCTACAGGAGAGCTGTTTGGGAGGCAAAGTTAGGGACATGCAAATGGCTGACTGATGTTGTAATGATATTATATTGTAATTATAAGCACACAAACCAAGTAATATTATTAGTTCAAATATAATCCACTCTCACTTATGCATGCAATACCTGGAAAAGTAACTAAAGATATAGACAAAAAAGTATATTCTTTTCAAAATAAATGCGTAATGAAAATAAATGGGATAAAGTTCAACGAAATAAAAAAAAAATAATAACGCAGAGATAAGTCGAATGAACAAACAACAACTCGTCTCAATGGTGATCAGAAAAAGGAGATGGATATATGTCGGTCATGCGATGATGAGAAACAATCATAGAATCCTAAATACAACAAACAGACGAAAAAGATGACGACTTTAAAGAGGAAATTGTTAAGAGAGGCCAGTTTAGTGTGCGTAACGTCCTTTCATGAGGTTGAAAAGCTCGCTGAAAACAGGAACATTGACCAAATACAATGCGAGCCCTATGTGAGGTTTAACGGCATGGGAAGGATGTAAGATATTGTAACATTTTGAGCAAGATAAACAGAGACATGGGGAAGAAAACAGGTAAATAGTTCAGGCAACCCGGCAAAGTAACTGAAGTATTTCAGCCATATTCACATTTTTAAAAGTCATAATAAAATATACCAGTTTGACAATCTACATCACAGAGATCATTGATATGGAACAATATTTAGAACACGATTTTGTTTCTCAGACTTATCTTCATTGTTAGAGGCTGGTTAGTTCGGGCCTAGTGGAGACTAGACGTCGAATAACAACAACATGGTACACGAGCTGGCAGATATTGTCGAGATATAGATATTTGACTTTTACTAAATACTGTACTGGTACCAGGAATTTATTGAACAGACAAAATGTGGACATAGACGCTGGGTCACATCTAGCTGAGCAAAAGACTGAAGTATTCAAGAAATCTTCCAAAAGAAGGGAATGCCTCATAGTCACCAGAGATACAGGAATGTCGTAGGATAGTGTAGTGCATTTAACAAAGAAACAATGTTTTATGAGGCTTTATTGTCACTGAACATAAGGACCCTTATAAGTCAAAATCAAAAGAACATCACGCCTTCAAATGTGCGAAATACAGTACAATGTCCTGTTAAGGCATGCATAGGCGTCTGTCGTTAGCTTAGTCCGCTAAAAAGCGACATAGCCCTAGCAGATTTGTTACGGAATCAATACCCGGCCTATGTAAAAAAAAAACAGCTAAAAACAAAACAAAAAACAACAAAAAACTCTCATGCTCTAAGAAACTTTATGAAACAGCAGGACAGGGTTCCAGATTGTTGTATAACAAGAGTAAATAGGAGTTGAACTCTAAAATGTAAACAACTTAACATTAATGTCTGTCGTTAGCACCCAGCTACTGCAGTATGATGACAGAGAGGAAAGAACGGCAGCGATTAGATGTGAGACGACAAACGATATCAGACAAGCCATCTGTTTAGCCACGTCTCACCTCATGGGCAATTTTTAATTTTCCTCGGGCAGCGCCAGATGAAAGCATTTAACCAGGCCTGAAGCTGGTGTAGTTTATACATAGAAGTTTATATTACTATTTAATATCTAAATTGTTAGTTTGGTAACATAAATTTCACGAAAAATATGCACGAATAGCAACGATCAAAGATGCCGTGTCTCGAGGGAACAGAGAGGAGAGCCTGAATTTAGCGTGCCTGAACACAGGGACCAACATATGGTACATAAATTTTGAAACCACTCCAATACGTCTGGCATTGGACTATATTGACTCATCGTCATCCCGCCCATCATTAAAGTCATTTCAACTGTAAAGTTGTTTCTTTTGTATCATTGTTTCCACTGAGAGAGAATGAACCTTGGAGAAAGTAAGTATGCGAAGTGAATAACAAAACAGACGGAAAACAACGTAGAAAAGTCGTAGATTAAATAAGATTAAATCTTAACATTCATGTTTACAGTGGACAATAGTGGAAATTTACAGAGAGATGATCAGACACACCACGTCCTGCAAGCAATGACTGGGAACTTGATGAAGCTGTTGTAAACCTGTTTCTTAGGTGATTTACCAGAATAAAACGATCATCAGCTACTGTTGTCACCCTAAGTCGTCTACTGCGGTGCCGGTCTTCAGCTCAGCCAGTGGTTTATAAACGATGCAAAAGATGACTGATGGTACACTGCTGCACGTTTAAATGCCTGATAACCTGACTTTGACTTTCGCCTGCTTGCAGGCGACCAATAGCAATGTTTCTTAAATGTTGCGATAGACGTGTCATAATTGCCTGCGTGAAAATTAACTGAATTTGTTTGTGTAACCTCATCCTTTTATAGAGTTTCATTTTCGTGGGAAATGAGTTGTACTGTCCACAAAAATCAAGACTTTTACATAAACGCAACGTGAGGTATAGTAAAGAACAAAAAATGCATGATTAACAAGGGCAGCTAACTGACTATACACGAGAATAGTAAAATTCACGCTAAATCATGGAACTGATATCATGGTGATGAATTTTGTTTTGGTTTCAGATACCCTGTAAAAATGTTGTCATAGCGTATAAAACATGAAGCCTGTATAAGCTACGCGTTTCTTTTTTTTTGGACAATATATATATATATATATAACACCATATGTTGAAACTCGTATCACCTAAAAGTAATGTATAATTGTCCTAAGGGTGTGTCTAATACACCTGTCTGCTCTGGTCTGAGGTTAGATAAGCGAATAAAACGGAAACAGATACATGGTCAGAGAATTAAGTAATGAGACTAATTACATAAAAAATAAAATAAACAACAGTTGAAGATATAACCTGTATTTCGTTCAAAGTAAGCCCCTTGTGTATTGATACAGCGAGTGGCACGATCTGACAAACACCGGATCGACCTGCTGTTCTTCTGTTCCTATGGCCCTTTTAACTCGATGTTACGGCCCTTTTGATGTCATCAGTATCGTAAAATAAGCATCCTTTCAGTGTTAACTTTAATTTTGGGAATAGAAAATAATCGCAAGGAGACAGATCTGGGAAACAGGTTGGATGGTTGAGAACACACACTTGTTTTTGGCCCAAAAATTCCTGTACAACTAACCAACGGTGAGGAAAAAAACTGCCAAATGTTGAATATTCGGGTCGGACAGGGAGAGTCCTTTTCAATGGCCGTTTCAAAATACTTAATATAAACTTTGGCAGTGACAGTTTGTTACATTGGAATAAATTATTTGTGAATAATTCCTTGCTTTTCTAGAAACACACCAACACTGACATCGATTTCGACTTCTGAGTATGAATTTGTTTGCATGTTGGTGATTATAATGATTTCCACTGAGCACTTTAGTGTTTAGTTGTGGGATCATAGCTGAAAATCCATTGTTCGTCCTCTGCAACAGTCAAATTGAAGAAATATTTATTTCTATGACACGTTATGATAATGTCTTTTAGATACTAAACAAACTGATGTTTTGGTCATCAGTGAACGAATGTGGTACATGCCGGCAAGCAACTTTCTTCTTGCCCAATTCTTCCACTAACATTTCACAAATGGTCTCTCGGTTAGCACCAAATTCATCTGCCATCATCCTCACAGTCAAACAATGATCTTTGTGTGTCCGTTCTCTATCTTTTGCAATGAGTCTATGTCTAGTTGCATTTGTAATCGTTTCCACGCCACTTTTGAATCGCGAATACAACTTGAATATCTGTGCATGAGATAAACAATTACCCCATAAACTTGCCGCACCAATTCAACTGTCTCAATGGCATTTTTTTCCGAGTTTTAAACATAATTTATTGTTAGCTTTCTGATCCATGCAGATTACGTAACAATGCAATTATGACTAGGTCAACAAAATGGCGACTTGTTTGTTGTCTGCTTACGGGGCGGCGATGAAATGTTGGCAGATCATAGATAAACGTTGCCTCTTTAGATTCCAAGCTGTGCTTCATAAATGTCATTCATATATGGCCTACATAAACTAAGTCTCATTACCTAATTTGATGTGATTATGTGATTTTTATGTGCTACGTATTGCAAGATCAAGATTTATTTTTTAGAAATAGTTTTCCATTGTTAATTTGATGTGGGGATGCGATACGACACATAGGCAAAGCTAAATAGCCATTTCTTAAATTGTGATTACTCTGTTTCATATGTATTTCTGCCTTTGATAATTATCTTGTGATTACTTTTATAAGATATGACAAAGTAGATTCTTCTACAGTGAGTTTACAGACCACGAATAGAGGGTGCTTTCTGTTGTGCTTTGGACGCGTGTTTCATTTAATAAAATTAAGCAGAGGTAATCTCTTTCTATCTTAGGAAAGCACTGATGTTTTCTATTATAAGATTTATTTAGCGGAATCTAAGGTAGTTGTTTATTTATTAAAAATTTTCAGGACATTCCCTGGTTGAAGTAGCTGGAAGTTACCTGCCCTGAGTTTTTACTAAAAAGATAATGCTTTGAGAAAGAAACCAATGTGTGTTGTTATTAGGAAAAAATAAAAATGTTTTAATAAGGAAAATATTAAGCAGATGTTTCTGGAACTGTTACGACCTTCCACTTGCAAGTGATACAGAGTTATGTACATTAGGTTTCCTGTGTTACGTCAAGAGTTATTGGCTAAATTGGGGCAAGTCTGTGTAAAATCACAATAATCTCTGTTGCACTTCTCTAATCTTCATATATCATTTTATTGTCTTATATATTATTTTGTTGTGGAGCGAATGGGAGAATGAGTCCGCTGTGGGCAACGATGAGTATGGACACGAAAAAGGTTGCACGTCTGAGTTTCTCTGGTAGTGGTTAGGCGAGAGATGCGATAATATGCAAAAATAAATCCTCAGTTTCTAGAAGAATTCAAAGGTCAGTCCTGTGTGGACGAGCACGCATGAATCAGAAGGACACGAGATTTATTAATTGATCTTTATTTCAAAAGTGTTAAGAATTGGGCACGCAGGCCCATCTGACATTCTACCCTTTATCATACATCTTAAACTCTATTCCAGACATTCTACAAATAGGCTGTTCATGAACAAACATAATAAACATTGAAGCTAAAAGACAGGAAATAAAATATAACCATTAAATATTGAGAATAAACAATTAACTGTATTCGATGTCTGTAAGAGTAGCCTAAGATAACGTTTAAGTTTTATGATTCATGGAAGCATGTAGTCGACATCAAATAGATATTGCAGTATTTTGATGCGTTTGTGATGGTTAGTTGTTTGTGCTTTATATTTGTCACCGATATGCTTTACTGCTCCATTTTGGAGTGAGAAAAGCCTCTTTGTATTTGACACTGAGCATCCATCACAGACTGTTTAGCAATAATCTAAATAGAGCGAGCGAGCGTGCTGCGTCCACACCCACGCATTATATAAAGAGGAAAGCGTGCCGGAAAAAGAATCAGTAAAGATAAGATGGATATAAGTACAGGCATTGCGGGGCTAGATCGATCTCGCTGATATGGAGATACCTGGCACCTGACGTCCTGATGGATATGTATTGTTTTCATGATGAATCATACTGATAATTCATGTGAATTTCGTTTCCATATATATATATATACATATATATATACATATATATATACATGTATATATATATATATATATATATATCACACTAAATGTTTACGAAGAATTAGAAACATATTTTGGCCAAACAACATAAGAAGTAACATCTTATTGGCAGAAATGCAGATGAAGCCACTGACAACAATTATTGAGGAAAGACGCTGGCGATGGTTGGGACATGTGCTCCGAATGACTGACAACTCACTACCATAAATAGCACTAAGATGGACACCACAGGGGAACAGAAGTAAGGGTAGACCAAAAGAGACATAGAGAAGAACAACAGAAAGGATTTTGAGCAATAGAGGGCTCACTTGGGTAAGAGCAGAAAAATAATTGCGAAGGACAGGCATGTGTGGAAAACCCTTGCAGAAGCAATATATATACATATATATAAGTGATTCCTATGATTAACGTCCGCTTGAAAGCATGGGTGAAGCCGCCAGGCTTGGTTTTCATGTTAAGCTAATGAAGCTGTGGATATATGTATTAGTGCAATAGCACATTTTGAACTAATGAACTGAGACGGAGTATTAGTGTGTTGACACATTATTTGAACTTCATGAACTGGAAGGGAACTTAATATGTGAGCACAAATGTGAATATATCTGAACTGAGGAGAAATAGTGCGATAACACGCTTGGATTTCATGTATTGAAGGAACGAATTATTAGTGCTATAGCACACATGACTTTATGTATGAAGGGATAGAGTGACAGGGCGGGGTAGCTGTATGGAAATAAAATGTATGTGCACATTTTTAGTAATGTTTTGCATATTGAGATGAGGGTTTGAGAACTACAGCCACGGTTATTTTAGTTATATGAGCCAATGAATTTTACATTCATTGACAATATGTCTGCAATATGTTTTTATGGTATATGTTGCATGTTCTGTGTGGAAGTATGTCCTGTGACGAGATGAAAAGAACGGGGATACACATTTTGGGAATCTGCGAACATCGATAGACAGAATTAGGACACTTCAAAAATGAGAATGATAGTATCTTTATATACTCTGGTGGAGAATTAGGAGGACAAATCAACATCAAAAGCATTACTAGGTTACAATTCAGTAAGTGATATAATCCTCACTATCAGACTCAAGGGCACACCTAGAAATGTAACAATCACCCATATATATGCACCACATCAGCAGCAGAAGAAGAAGAAGTAGAATACTTTTATAACATACTGCAAACGACGATAGACCAGGTACGGAAACATGATATTGTATTAATAATGGGGGATTTTAACGTAATGATTGGTACAGAAAGACCAGAAGACTAAGGATATGTTGTAGGGAAATTTAACATAACACATAAAATGAGACAGGTGACAATCTAATGGCGTTTTGTGGAAAATTAGCTAATGATTGCTAACACACTTATTAAACAACATTCAAGTAGACTTTACACATGGTCATCACCTGATGGGAAAACCAAGAATCATGTAGATTATAGTTTAGTGCAAAGGAGGTGGAGGTCAAGTATAACATCAGCATAATCTTTACCAGGTGCTGATTGTGACACGGACCATGAGTTATTAATAGCAGACATGAAGATAAAGATAAAAAAGACATTATGTGATCAAGACCACTCCGCTTTGATCTTACAGAAATATCAGAATAATACGGTTAGAAGCGAAGAACGTTTTCGAAATCCTGATTGCTGTACCGGAGGAGATGACACCATATGAATTGGCTACGCAGGCCAGAGATATATTAATAACAACAGCTAAAGACATGGTTTCAGTAAAGAAAATACAAAAAGAATGGATAGATTACAGCAGGGACATCAGAACAGATAAAACAACAAAAAGAAATGAAGATACAACGGAAAGTGACAAACAACAACAAAGAGGAATATAAATCTTTCACATAAGATCTGCGAAGAAACATAAGAAACGACAGAAAACAATATATATATATATATATATATATATATATATATATATATATATATATATATATATATATAAATCGAACGACATCAGAAGTGTAGAAGAGAGTGAAATGTATAAAGAAATGAAGACATTGACGAGAAATGTCACACCTAAGTTAAATGTAATTTATGACGATATAATGAATAGCATGACAGAGACAGAGGAAATTCTAGAAAAATGGAAGGAATATTGCAGAGCAATGTATGAAACAGCCGATTGTGAAAGCAGAAATCAAAAATAAGTATTATTATTGGAGGAGAAAGAACCCACACCGACAACAGAAAAAGTTGTATGGGCAATAAAGAATCTGAAAAATGGTAAATCACCAGGATGTATTGAGAAAACAGCTGAACTTATTAATTCAGGTAGAAAGGAAAGTGCAACACTCTATCAAGCAATATGTGAAAAGATATGGTATTCAGGCATTTGGCCATAAGAATGGAAAAGAACTGTATTCATTCCACTGCCAAAAGGGGTGACCTGAAATTATGCACAAACTACAGAATTGTTGCCCTGATTAGTCATGCCAGTAAAATGTTAAAAATCGTAATGTGTAGATTCGTAAGAAAATAGAAGAATAAGTCAACATGGTCCAAGCTGGTTTCAGGCAAAGAAGAAGATCAATAGTTCATATATTCAATACAAGATTAAAAACAGAGAAATGCAGAGTTTAATGTGAATCTGTAGTTATCTTTTATAGACTATTCAGAATCATTTGATTGTGTACAACACCTGAAGTGTCGGGAAATAATGAAAATAAAATGAGATTTCTAAAACATTTGATACAATTAACATCACTGTTGTATCTAGACCAACAAGCAGCAGTAAGAATAAATGATGAAATAACAACTTGGTTTGACATAAAAAAGGACTCAATCAGGGGTGCATATTGTCGCCTTACTTATTTAATTTGTATGTTTAAAATATAATGAAGAATGTTAGAGAAGATGTAGACAAAGAATATTACCATGCCATAACAATTAAAAATTATGAAATACCAGAGATTAGATATGCTGATGACACAGTATTACTGAACTCAGCACACAAAGGAATGAAAAAAACAAATTATATCAGTCCGTAAGAACAGCAAAGAGCAAAACTTCTGTCTTAATGCTAAGAACCTAAATTGATGACAACTGGTTTTAAAGAATGTTATAGCCTGAGATGGGGTGGGGGATACGCTCTACACACTAATTAAATATCTCCAAGGCATGCGTCTCAAATAGCCTCTGACAGTCCAAGTCCAGCCACTGAACTTCTTGTGGCTGAACTGTTTAAACTGACAGGAGAAGGGCGAAAGGCGAATATCTGGCGCCTCAAAAACCAGACAAGGCTCGTTAGTCTTAGTTGATAGCTCATTGAGGAGAAGGAAAACTCTGATTTCAAACCCCCTGCTCTCTGCTGGCAAACTTCATCAGTTGCCGTGGGTGGTTGATACTTCTCCCGGCCAATGAAGAAAAATGCTATTAGGGTTGCCGCACGGCGCCGCTGTGGAAAAAATGATGGAAAGGATTAAGTTAAATAGCCAGTTTTCTCGAGGTCAGGGTTACTCATATCACGGCACTTCTGCTCTAGAGGCAGGCCACGTCATATATACACCAATACTGGCTCAAGTGCCTAAACTGGCTTAACCCAGAGGTTATACTAAGACTCTGCCGGCAACGTTCATCGGCTGCCACCCCTGTGGTTAAATTCCTCCAGGTCAATGAAGAAAAATGCTACCAGGGTTGCCGCAAGGCGCCGCTATGAAAATGGTAATGGAAAGGATTCGTTAGTTAGTTAGTTGATCCTCATGGGCCAAAGGCGGCGTGTATGACGGAGGACAAGGCTCTCCACGTCTGGCTATTCCTTGCTACTTGTTTTAGATCTTCGGTATTTCTGGTGAGCTTTGTTGAACACTCAGTGATGATAACTCTTCTTAGTATGTCTTTGGGTCTACCCCGCTTTCTTTTGCCCCCTGGTGACCATGTAAATGCTTGTTGTGGGAGTCGATTTTCACCCATTTTAAATACGTGACCGATATAGTTCCAGCTACGTCTTCTGATAACTTTTGACACGTAGTCTTGTTTAGTTTCTTGTTTTATCGATGTAACCGATCTGAAGTCGTGCCAATAGATATTTAGACGGAAAGGATTAGGTGAAGTTTAGTCGGTATGGCCATTAGTCTTGCCATGAAGGCTACTCATACCACGGCACCTCTGCTCTAGAGACCAGCCACGTCCTATATACATCCTTACTGGGACAATATGCCTAAAGCGGTTTAAACCAGGGGTGAAACTTGATGCCTATTCATATCACGGTACACCCGCTCTAGAGGCCGATCACGTCCTGTATACACTCATACTGGGATACTAGGCCTAAACCGGGTTAAACCAGTGGCGAGGATTCGTCCTCCTCGACAAAAGCTCCGTTTTGGTCACCACCAGGAGGTTAGGGGCTACAACCACAAAATGATGAAACCGGAGACACTGGACCAGTGCAGTCTAGATAGGCAGCAACCTCTCACCCGGCGGGGATATATTCATATCCAAACTACGTCCAGAAAGTCCAACTCTAGGCTAAACGGGTGCTACGAAAACAACAGTGTCAAGCAATCCCGCTTCTGCCACCCACGAAATGTATAGGCCCAAACCTCACGATAATCTGAACCTCTTGTGGTCCTCGAGAGGATTAATGGTGTCCTCTAAAGGACCACTGGAGTAAATTCAGTAGGATCACGTTGCGATCTTGGTAGTAGAAGCGTACGAAGAGGAATATGATGACAACGGACATAACAAATAAGGCAGCTGAAATATGTATCAATGAGGAAGAAGTGGAGAGTTTTAAATATCTTGGATCACTATTAACTAATAATGTAGATACAATGAGGGAAATTAAAAGGATGACTTCTATAGTTCCTCAGAAAGGAAAACAACTAAAGAATCTGTGGTGAGAAACAGACAGAATTATAAAAATACGATTTTTAAAGGCATGCATCTTTTCCTTAACAACAAACCCCTGTGAGACCTGGACACTTAACAAAACAGGTGAGAAACAAAAAAATGGCTTTGAATGTAAATATTACAGAAGAGATCTTCAAATATCATGGGCTCAAAAGAGAACAAACATATCCATACTACAAGAACTTAATATTGAAGAAGGCTGGCTAATAAAGAGAATTTAAAAAAAAAACTTAAATAATTTGGACACATTAAACGTCATGATAATCTAGAGAAGACCGTCTTGGAACGGTATGAAATCAGAAAGAGAGAGAGAGAGAGAGAGAGAGAGAGAGAGAAAGAGAGAGAGAGAGGAAGACCAAGGCGAAGATGGCTGCAAAACATCGTGTATGATCTGCATGTGGATGCATCAGTAGCAGGGCATATTGCTTACAATAGAGAAGTCAGCAGGAATGTTGTTAGGGAGGCAAAGTTCCGCAAGGGACATGGAAAAGAATGAATGAATGGGAGTTGCATGATTCCGTTTTAGAAAACGATAGAGGGAGTGAGTAAAGTAAGAACAATCACACTTGGCAGAAGGTTAGAAAGTTAAGATTAGAGTGTATAAATAAAAAAACATACAAAATCAAATATTTCGGCGAGAGCCTCGATGAAGGATAACATACAAAAACAACACTACACATAAATATAAAGAAGAAAAATGAAAATGTAGCTTTGTGGCATCCTTCCTGTGGTTACACACTTGCAGACACAGCAACTCGAACAACCGACATGACAAGGTCGATGAATACACGCTAAAGTGATGGGAATAAAAATCCATATGAGGAACATATACAGATGATGATGATGGAATTTATGTCTTTCGCGACGAAAATAAAGTTGCAACACACACATTAAGTGGATTAAACAGAGATGTAAGATTGAAAACCGCAATAAAGCGTAACTATTGGCACAAAATAGGGAAACAATAGACAACATAACTAACTACAAAACTACAAGTAAATTTACAATCACATTATTCGAGATACAAATACGTTTTCCTACAATTTATTAGTGTGAATAACAACTCTCTTCTCCAACTCAAGCAAAATTCTCCTCTCGACATAACAAACTCGCAAATAAATCACACGATGCTCACGCAATGTCTACAATTCACTCTCACAAGAAAATCTATGACAAGTTTTCACTTACGACAGATAATCGTGGAAACTAATAACAATAAATCAAGGGTTTCAGACCTGTCTAAGACATTGTAGAGTACTCGTCCACAAGAAAGAGCTCAATGTTGGTCCAGATTACGGCTGCTATAGAAGAATAACATATTCTCATTCATTCATTCATTCATTCATTCATTTACATGTTCTTGCGGAACTTTGCCTCCCAAACAGCACTCCTGTAGGGCTCTCGGTTATGAGCAAGATGGCCTGCTGCTGCGGCATCCATTTGCAGATCGTCAACGATGTCTTGCAGCCATCTTCGTTTTGATCTTCCTCTTTTTCTTTTTCCCATTATGTATCCTACCAATACGGTTTTCTCTAAATTATCATGACGTTTAAAGTGTCCAAAATATTTAAGTTTTCTCTCTTTAATCCTCTTTACTAGCCCGCCTTCTTCAATATTAAGTTCTTGTAGTATGGATATATTTGTTCTTTTTTGTGTCCACGATATTTGGAGAACTCTTATGTAGCATTTACATTCAAAGGCATTTATGTGTTTCTCAGTTGTTTTGTTAAGTGTCCAGGTCTCACAGTCGTATGTTGCGATGGGAAAGCTGCATGCCCTTAAAAATCTTATTTTTGTACTTCTGTCTGCTCCTTTCCACATATTTTTTATTTGTTTTACTTTCTGAAGAGCGATATATATCTTCCTTTTAATTTCCCTCATTGTATCTCCATTATTAGTTAGTAGTGATCCAAGATATTCAAAACACTCCTCTTCTTCCAATGTTTCCTCATTGAAATATATTTCAGCTGCCTTGTTTGTTTTGTCAGCTGCCATCAATTTAGTTTTCTTTGCATTAAGATAGAGGTTCTGCTCTTCGCTGTTCTTATGGACTGACATAATTAGTTTTTCCATTCCTCTTTGTGTTGTGGACAGGAATACTGTGTCATCAGCATATCTAATCTCTGGTATTTCATAACCTCCAATTGTTATGGCATCGTAATATTCGTCTACATCTTCTCTAACACTCCTCATTATATTTTCAATATGGAAGTTAAATAAGTAGGGTGACAATATGCACCCCTGACGGACCCCTTGTTTTATGTCAAACCAAGTTGTTGTTTCATCAAATCTTTCTCAAAAGTGCGAAATACAATGTCGTGGTCAAACAGGCAAGGCCATTTCTTGGAAATTGAAAATAAAACGCTAGTAGTGTGATGTCATTTCTGAAAAAAAAAACATCACTTGGCCATCACTGGTTGGTGAGGGTAGTCTTTTCTTTGTATTTGACCTTTTCTTTGTCTCATTTCATTTCTTACTCGATAATAACGTCATTATGATACTATGTTCTTCATTTGATAAACTGACGTTTTATCTTTTGATGTTGAAAATTAGGTTCCTTTAATTTGTCTAAAATATGCTATAGGTGGTGTAATAATTCTTTTTATCAAGCATGCACCGTGTTGTATAAGTGTATGGGAGACATAATTCGATCCGTCATATTCAAGAACCTTGGCAACAAATATTGAAGTCAGAGGTAGCACAGTGATCAATGTTTCTAACTTTTGAACACCGTATGTTCTCAAGGTTTCTGAAGGACAATGCTACTTTTGCATTTTCCAGTTATAACTTCTTTCCTGGTGTCACCATCCTTGTCTGTGTAGCTGCCAAGGTATGCCAATTAGTTTACTTCATCAACATCTATTCCTTCTAGGCATATTTTGCCTTCTTGATTAATGAGAAGTTTCATTATTTTTGTTTGTTAATATTTTGCTAGCTAGGGAACCCAGGGAATCTTACATTGTCACTGATAAGATTATATCATCTGCAAACTCAAGATCTTCTATTTAGGTCCCATGCACCCAATCACTGCCGGGTTTGTCTGAGCAGCATCTTTTCATTATAAGGTCTATGGCGATTCCAAAAAGCAATGGATATTAAATAAATCCTTGTTTCACGCGTGTTTCAATCTGAAACCATTCACTCATTCCTTCTCCTGTCTTAACTGCATGAACATATCCGTTGTAGAGATCTCTAATGGTGTTAACAATTTTAGATGGTATTCCATATAGTCTTAAAATTCTCCACAACGAGTCTCTGTGTATGGTATCAAATACCTTGTTAAAGTCTATGAAGTTCAGGATTAATGGTTTCTGCTTTTCAATATAGTCTTCAAATATTATTCTTAGAGTAAAGATCTGGTCGAGACAGCTTCTCCTTTTTCGAAATCCTGCTTGTTCTTCTCTCATTGCAGTATCTACTACATCCTTAATTCTAGTCAGAATCAGTTTACACAACACCTTTGACACAAATGATAATAAGGTTACACCACTTCAGTTATGCAGTCGCAAAAGTTGCCTTTTTTTGGTACCTTAAAAATGATTCCCATTTTCTGTTTAGGAGGTACTTTTTCATCTCTCCAAATTGTATTAAACATTCTTTATAGTTGGTTCATGTTGTCACTGTTAATAGCTTTTAACGTTTCCACTGTTATTTCATCTTCACCTGCAACTGTTAGCCAATAGATTTACTGCTGTTTCAATTTCATTCTGTGTAACTTTATTTAAGTTGACATTTAGTTGTGGGACTGGTAAATAGGTGCCAAGATATATTAATTCATTTGAGTGTGTTAGATTAAGTATTTCTTGTAATTGTCAATCTTTGCTTTTGGTCTTTACTTGATGTTAATAAGTTGCCTGTTTTGCTAAAGACTGGTCTTTCTCTGGAGGTAATAGCACCTGTTAGCTTCTTCTGTATGGTATATAGAGTTTTGCTATCTCCTGTTTTTGCTGCATTTTCTGCTTCTTTTGCCATATTGTTCATATATTCTCTTTTGTCTCTTCTATCTGAACGTTTTACTTTATTGTTTAGTTCTTTGTATGTTGCTTTTTTCCAAAACTTTTCCAAGATCTGTCTTTACATTCAGCAGGGCTAATTTGGCTGATCTTCTTTTATTTGTATTTTCATGTGTTATCTGTTATCCATGCGTTTCTACTTCTTGATTAGAGTCCACCACTTGCTTTTGACGCCGTGATTATGGCTGTGCTGTATGAATTCCCATATATATATATATATATATATATATATATATATATATATATATATATATATATCGTCTAACTCTTTGGTATGTTCCAGACTGAAATCACTGATGATATTTTCTTCTTGTAGGCTATGATTGTTTACCTTTCTGAGTTTTGCTTTCTTGTGTTGGCTTTTCAGTTTAAGTCTTATCCTCCCTATACACAGTTTGTGGTCACTGTTGACATCTGCACCCCTACATGTTCTCACAGAGATGTTCTGAATTGCTTTCCAATACAAAAATAATTTATCTGGTTTCTGGTTCTATCATATGGAGATATCCATGTTGGTACTATAGCGTTAATAATAAAATATTATCTGTGTACTAGGAACATGAATCTCCATGTTTTGTGTCGTCGTGACGTACTGTCTATTTTCCTTTGACCTCAAGACAATCATTTTGTGGATGTTGGGTCATTGTGATGTGTCTCTCACAATCATACATTTAAGTATTTGTTTTTATATTTTGCATTATGTTGTTAAGGAATTTCTATCACAGCACATCAAATAAATATATGTATATGCTAGCTTCCCCCGTGTGGTACCCGGGATCTGCAAAGAATAGGACCAGTGTACCCTACCACGCATGATCGTAAAAGGCGACTAAGGAGGGTTCGGCATAGGGCCAGCAACCCTATTGGAAAATCACCAAAACCATAGAAAACAAGCTGAATTCTTTCCAGACTAAATGTTTACGAAGAATTAGAAAAATATTTTGGCCAAACACCATAAGAAATAACATCTTATTGGCAGAAATGCAGATGAAGCCACTGACAGCAATTATTGAGGAAAGACGCTGGCGATGGTTGGGACATGTGCTCCGAATGACTGATAACTCACTACCAAAAATAGCACTAAGATGGACACCACAGGGGAACAGAAGTAAGGGTAGACCAAAAGAGACATGGAGAAGAACAATAGAAAGGATGTTGAGCAATAGAGGGCTCACCTTGACAAGAGCAGAAAAAAAGGCGAAGGACAGGCATTTGTGGAAAACCCTTGCGAAAGCCCCATGTGCCCTGGGCACTTAAGGTTCAGAGAGAGATATATACTAGCTTCTTTTGGTTGAATATTGTTTTGTTTCAAATATTTTTGGGACTAACTAAACAAGAAACGTATAGATATGAGGAAGAAACGTACGATCACTGATATATATATATATATATATATATATATATATATATATATATATAGTAAATGCATTGCCTGAGTTACCCCGACCTGAATATATCGTGTACTAAGGAATAAAACCCTTAAAGCTTGCTATCTTACAAAAAAATCAAGTAACATGTAATGGATTTTGAAGTAAATGGGCCGATCAAAACATTGCGGCTTTACAACAGTTAATCGTTTCTTTAATGTTTTAACCATATAATAATACACTATAAATTGCCACTAAAACAAACACTTGACTAAATGACATTATAAACCGATCGTACATAAATAACTTACAAGGCAACTTATGAACGGAACGATTCTTATCCTGGCGATTGACTTTGTATATTTACACTATCAGTCTGTCAGGCATATGCAAGTCCCTTATGGAACTTTGGCTCTCTAGCATCTCTCCTGTAGGCCTCTCTGTTGTAAACAATATATCCTGCTCCTGATGCATCCATTCCCAGATCATCAAAGATGTCTTGTAGCCATCTTCGTCTTCCTCTCTTTCTTTTTCCCATTATGTACCCTTCTAAGATGATCTTATCTAAATTCTAATGACGTTTAATTTACAGTATCGTCTATACTAAAAAGAGAATCTTTAATGCTATATAATATCTACATTTGGCTGAATACTTACAATGTGCTCTTATCTTCACATTAGCTCTCGCTTTAAACGTTCTCATTTTTTTCTAGGCTGTTATTTAAAAAAGACACATGTTAAAAACAGCAGTCTTCACATTTTATAAAAAAAAATCTTCGTGAGAAATATTATGTACATTCCATCATTTGGAGTCGTCATGGTTTTCAGACCGTGAAATATTATGAGCAAATGTTATCATTTAGAACGATGATCATCTGAAATTCCTTCCAGAACCATATATCACACCTGTTGTGAGGGAATGTGTACACTTTGGATCATGACACATGACATAGAGCATAGAGCTTCAAAATATTGCTATTAGCAATGCTAATTTTGTGGTTAAAATACTTTATTGATGTGAATGACAGAACTGACAATTTTTTTCTATAAATCAGCAGACGCATTTCCAAGAGCGTAGACAGCAGCTCATTTCTCCAGTATTACCAGCTCTACACCATCTCTCGTGATGTTTGGAAGGATGGGGTTTCTAAAGAATCTGCTACTCTGTGTCCTGGTAGGACAGGTCACCGCTGAAAGTAAGATACGTTTTATTTCAGGATCCATAGTCATTTGATAGATAGAGATAAATGTAGGGACGTAGATGGGCAGATAAAGTAACTGACGATAGCAAGAAATGAGACAGAGAAAAATATACAGGACGCAAGCAAAAAGTATAATATTTCCATGCTCATATTTGCCAAAGGATGTCAATATTTTAGTAGAGAAAAAAGAAGAAAAAAACTGACGTATTATGAGTCTGAAGTATCGAAAACAATAATAATGACAGTAATATCAATAATAATTATAATGATAATAATAATATTACCAAGAACCAAATAAATATATCTTGCCTGATTCAGCAGAGAGTAATATCTGTGAAAAAAAGAAAGAAGAAAACAATAAATTTAAAATGACAAGTCAGACAACGACTTTGACAAATCATCTTGGTAAAGTTTTGTCTTATGAATCTTCAGATGAGAAACAACGAAGATTTCTCTCTGTGTTACATGGTTAACATTAGAAAAATAGTAAACAACACAGCACTCCACCCAACGTTTTTGACCGGGTTCTGCCTATGTGGTTGAAAGATTGTCATTATCTGTTAATTTAGTATGTACTCGTCTATTATTGTCTCGTTTTTTTTCTGTATGCAGGTAAATTTGTCCCTTTTGTTTAGTGCCGTAATTTGGTGTTTAAACGTACTAGTTATCTTTCTTAATGTGTTCTAAATATATGTGTCTTTAACCTGAGAAACTTTTTTTATTGTGCTTTATCCATTTTTTCTTTATATCGCCACTACTTTATTTAAGCTCCATGCAGTTAAATTTTTGCTTGTGTTAATATATATATATAATATATATATATACACACATAGGAATGTGTTACTGAAAAAAGAAATAAGAAAACAATAAATTTAAAATGACAAGTCAGGCAAAGACTTTGACAAATCATCTTGGTAAAGTTTTGTCTTATGAATCTTTAGATGAGAAACAACGAAGATTTCTCTCTGCGTTACATGGTTAACATTAGAAAAATAGTAAACAACACAGCACTCCACCCAACGTTTTTGACCGGGTTCTGCCTATGTGGTTGAAAGATTGTCATTATCTGTTAATTTAGTATGTGCTCGTCTATTATTGTCTCGTTTTTTTTCTGTATGCAGGTAAATTTGTCCCTTTTGTTTAGTGCCGTAATTTGGTGTTTAAACGTACTAGTTATCTTTCTTAATGTGTTCTAATTATATGTGTCTTTAACCTGAGAAACTTTTTTTATTGTGCTTTATCCATTTTTTCTTTATATCGCCACTACTTTATTTAAGCTCCATGCAGTTAAATTTTTGCTTGTGTTAATATATATATATATATATATATATATATATATATACACACACATAGGAATGTGTTACTGCAAATAAAGAAATAATACTATGAAGCAAAGGACCAGCGCCAATGAAAGAAATAAATGAAATTGTTTTGGAAAGAAGTGTGATTTCTAAAAGTGTAATCATTTTATGAAAGCTGTTCATGTCAAGTCCTCATCAGTTTTCATGATGACCAGTTTTGTAATATGTTGTCTTTCTTCATATCATAACAGAGTGATACTATGGCCTATAATTTTTTTAAAATTTTGCTTTGAAATCTTCTTTCTCAGTCTTCTTGTTCTTGTTTTTCTAAGCTTATCTTTCTTTGTTTAATAACGGTCCTCGGCAAAAAGGATTAAGAAACACTGTTACAGAACAAGAAGAAAACAAACGAGCACAACGATTCCTTGGCGTTGTCCATACATTCTTTGAAAGTGCGACTTTAAGTAGGGCGACGTATAACGAAGCCAGTTTTACCATAGACTAATTACAGTCTAACCTGCACATCTTTGAGATGTACGAGGAAACCAGCGCACCCGAAGAAATATCATACAGAAATAACATGCAGACTCCACACAGACAGTTTTATGTTCCTGAAGTTTATCCAGTATTGTCTACCTGAAGTTACCAATAGTTATGGATTTTTTCTTGAGAACACCGTAAACTCTAAGAGATAATTTCACAAAATATTTTAGCGCATTATTCATTGTGCCTCTTGTTTCTCTTTTTTGCTCTTTTTTGTGTTTTAAGTTTCTTGTTTTTCTTTTATTACCGAAGGGGACTCGAGGATCAAGTTTCGTAACTCTCTCTATCGCCATCTGTAAACAGTAATCAGATTACTGTGTTCTAACTGAGACATAGCAAAAATAGACCTTGATGTACCGAAGCTTCTAAATCTGGTCTTGTTATGTATAAAATGGTCACGTGACAGTGTGACTTTACCATAATTGAAGCCTTCTATCTATAATGCTGTAATACGATCGTCATTTTTCTTAAGTCGTTCAGAAAGTAATGCCTCATCATTTTTAATGAGAAAATAATTATTTAAAGGTCTGTAAATGTAACCTTTGGTAACAGTTACATAAGGAGAATCCTTCCGTTTAGATGGCCAGATATCATCAGCAAAATTGTTTCTTCTTTCAGTGATCCCACAAGTACCCTAAAGTCTGTGAAGAAAACTTAAAATGTCTCACACAGACAAGTGTCCACGTGGTAGTGGAGTCTAGGCTCTAGAACATATCCTGCAAGAGTGCCCAAACCATGCAGACCTGAGGCGTGAGACATGGTCAGAGGACACAAGGTTGGGGCTAAAGCTTTGGGGCTCCTATCATGATCTGGATATGACTGCCGGCTTTGCCATGTCGACAGGGATCAAGATCTGATGTGACCAACAACCTTGAACGCATAAGAAGAAGAAGAAGAAGATGATGGATAGTACATACACTTCGAAAGACTATCACAAACATAACCAGGCAGGCTCTCACCTGGAATTCCAATGATAAGAGGAAACAAGGAATATATAGAAAAACATGTCGTAGGAGTTCAGGACAGAAATAAATGGAGAGACCTTACTGATGACCTATAACCCCAAGATAGTGGTAGAGAAGGAGTGGAAGGACAGATAATAAAAACAAAATGTTGAAACACTCAAAATACATGAAACGGATGTACACATACACACACACTACTTTTCTGCATGGTCTCTATCATCTTGTTCAAGTTTACATAAGAGGGAAACTTTCGCCTGTATGTCTCCTCTGTACCAGCTCTTGTGTCCTTCACGTAGCCATGTCATCAATGTATGAATCACGGTCTTGTTATCTTCCTGTAGCCATATTGTCAATGTATGAATCATGTTCTTGTCATCTTCCCGTAGCCACGTCATCAGTAGATGAATCACGGTCTTATTATCTTCCTGTAGCCACGTCATCAATAGACGAATCATGCTCTTGTTATCTTTCCGTAGCCTTGTCATCAATGCATGAATTACGCTCTTGTCATCTTCAAACTTTGTCCGTATGATAGCATCTCTAAGTAGACCCAAACCTATGGACATCTGAATTTCCTAGATCTGGATTTGTGGTAGATTTGTCAGTGTAGTTCACCCTAATATTTTAATTTCCTATCAGGTTTTCAGGCTTTTGTAAGGTTGTCGAGATGCTAAAAAACTTCTCATGGATTCTTGTGAGACTGGACTCAACCTTAGAACTTCTTCAGTGATTTTAGGGTCTTGATGTAGGTCTCTGACTTGATGATCTCACTATTTGGCATCGCAAGAATTACCCCATCACTCTATCAAAATACAATCATCGTGAATTGTCAGGTTAAAATGTGTTGTCTTGAATAGTTTTTCTTCCCTGATTGAGGGTAAAATCACTTCAGTGACTGATTTCTTGTTTCTGACAAAGTTGTGCACGTGAGTTTTATAACCTGTATCTATTTGGGACTTAAAGAATCAACCCTCCCCCTCATCCACGTCTGCGTGGTTTCATAACCTGTGACTATCTGGGATTAAAAGAATCCTCTCCCCCTCTCAACGTGGTTATCTGTGACTATCTGGGACTTAAAGATCCCCCCCTCTCAACGTGGTTTTATAATCTGTGACTATCTGGGACTTAAAGATCCCCCCTCTCAACGTGGTTTTATATAAACTGTGACTATCTGGGACTTAAAGATCCCCCCCTCTCAACGTGGTTTTATAAACTGTGACTATATGGGACTTAAAGATCCCCCCTCTGAACGTGGTTTTATATAAACTGTGACTATCTGGGACTTAAAGATCCCCCCTCTCAACGTGGTTTTATATAAACTGTGACTATCTGGGACTTAAAGATCCCCCCTCTCAACGTGGTTTTATAAACTGTGACTATCTGGGACTTAAAGATCCCCCCTCTCAACGTGGTTTTATAAACTGTGACTATCTGGGACTTAAAGATCCCCCCCTCTCAACGTGGTTTTATAATCTGTGACTATCTAGGATTAAAAGATCCCCCCTCTCAACGTGGTTTTATAATCTGTGACTATTTAGGACTTAAAGATCCCTCCTCTCAACGTGGTTTTATAATCTGTGACTATCTAGGATTAAAAATCCCCCCTCTCAACGTGGTTATCTGTGACCATCTGGGACTTAAAGATTCCCCGTTTTCAACGTGGTTTTATAACCTGTGACTATTTAGGACTTAAAGACTCCCAATCCCTCAGCGTGGTTTTATAACCTGTGACTATTTGGGACTTAAAGACTCCCAATCCCTCAGCGTGGTTTTATAACCTGTGACTATCTGGGACTTAAAGACTCCCCGTCCCTCAACGTGGTTTCATAACCTGTGACTATCTGGGACTTAAATCTCAACCCCCACCCTCAGCGTTGTGTCATAACCTGTGACTATCTGGGACTTGAAGACTTCCCTCCTCAACGTGGTTTCATAACATGTGACTATCTGGGACTTAAATCTCAACCCCCACCCACAGCGTCGTGTCATAACCTGTGACTATCTGGGACTTAAAGACTTCCCTCCTCAACGTGGTTTCATAACCTGTGACTATCTCTGACTTAAAGACTTCCCTCCTCAACGTGGTTTCATAACCTGTGACTATCTGGGACTTAAAGACTTCCCTCCTCAACGTGGTTTCATAACCTGTGACTATCTGGGACTTAAAGACTTCCTCTTCAGCTTCAAACCCTCAAACAATTCAGAAGAGATTCTTTTCACTTGAAGACTATGTTCTGCTCTGAGACATTGTGGAACCCATTTTGCGCACAACTTCCAATATCCGAAAGCCTAGATAATTTTTTCGCACTTCCATTGTTGACTGAAAACTGAAGGCCAAATGTTTAGTGTGATATAACTATATTTACGAAAAATGACAAGTGAGTATCATCTGTTGCCTCTTCTTGAATATAGATTCCTTTTGTGTAGTGGCTAAGTCAAAACGAAATAATAACACTGTTCACGAGTCAATGCTTCCTTGCTCTCCAAGTTTGTGTCATTTCAAGCGGGAGACCGTTTCTGCTGTTTTACAGGAATTATCAGTGTGTTTCTTCTCTTGTTTATGCTTCTGTGTCCATCTCTTTACATATGTCGTACACTGATGTAGCCAGGAATCCCTATATCTTCATCTCTACAGCAGACACTCTAGATTTTATTCCTTGCTAATCCCACATCAGAGAGTGAGAAACATATTATCTAACACATCCCTATCAATGAATGTTAGAAAACGAGTCCTAACATGCTATATTGAAAACCTTTTGTTATATGGAAGTGAATCATGGACAATAGGCAAGTCTGCACACAAATCATTGGAGGCAGCAGAAATGTGGTTAATTAGAAGAATGTTGTGAATCCCCTGGACAGCAAAAATAACTAATGAAGAATGTATGAGAAGAGGTGGAGTGACAAAAAATATTGTCAAAAAAATAAGAGAGTGACAATGTACTTTCATAGGACATGCAATGAGAAGAGGGGGCTTTGAAAATATTATAACGTCAGGAAAAATAGAAGGAAGAAGATCAAGAGGAAGACCAAGAGAAATGATACTGGACAGTCTGACGGGATGGTGTGAGAGGACATCACCAACTGATCTGATGGCCTGCATTAAGGATCGTGTATTCTGGAGAAGCATAATAGCTAAAGCCAGTCGGCACGGCACCTGACGACTGATGATGATGATGATAATGATGATGATGATGATGACGATGATGATGATGATGATGATGATGATGAACGTGGAAATAGGTCCAGAAAGATATTCCAGAAAAGAAAAAAAAAGTTACTATGGAAAGTTGAAAGTGTGTCTGCCAGCTAACTACTTTTGCAATATGATAAGAGATAACAATCAAGCATGTGCATCGTCCTCTATCACTTTCCTTAGAGTAAGTTTTGTTGCATCTTACTTTAAAAATCTAATTAACAGCGCATCAAAACAGGTTTACACTTTCTTGTTCAGGGATTACCGAGACTGAAGCGAGAATGTTTGATTTGCTCAACGGTAACTATAACAACTCTGCTCAAGGCGCAGGACCAAACTCCAGTCACGATTTAGATGAAGAAACACTCATTCCAGTTCGTGTTAAGTCCATAAGTTCGGTAAGTTTATGTATGCATGTATGTATGTATGTATGTATGTATGTATGTATGTATGTATATGTAAGTTTATGTATGTATGTATATGTAAGTTTATGTATGTATGTATGTATGTATGTATGTATATATGTATGTATGTATGTATGTATGTATGTATGTATGTATGTATGTATGTATCTATCTATCTATCTATCTATCTATCTATCTATCTATCTATCTGTCTATCTATCTCTCTGTCTGTCTGTCTATCTATCTATCTATCTATCTTCATTTTTCTGCCTATCTTTTTAGTTTATCTTATAGTTATTCTCTGCTTTGGTTTTTAGTCTAGCTTATAGTTATTCTCTGCTTGTCTTTTTAGTCTAGGTTATAGTTAGTTATAATTTGCATTCCTTGGCAGCTACATAGAAAAGGATGGTAATGCTAGAAAAGAAGTTAGATCTTGAGAACATATGGACTTCAAACGTTATAAGCACAAAAACCAAGTTACGACTACTCAATTCAAATATAATATCCACCCTCGTCAATGCATGCGAAAGCTGGAAAACAACTAAAGAAATAGACAAGGAATTAGACTCTTTTGAAAACAAATGCCTAAGGAAATTACTCGGCATCAAGTGGAACGAATTTAAGAACAATGCAGAGATAAGACAGATGACTGAACAACAACCAGTCTCATGGGTGATCAGGAAAAGGAGATGGACATACATATGTTTGTCACTTGATGAGAAGAAATGACCAGAGAATCCTAAAACAAGCTATCAAGTGGAACACAACAGGACAAAGAAAAAGAGGCAGACCGCGTGAAACACTGAATAGGTCATTGTTAAGAGAGGCCAAATTAACAGGCATAAAATATCCCTTGATGAGGTTGAAAGACTCGCCGAAGACAGGACAAATTGGCGAACTACTTTGCGAGCCCTATGTGACGTTTAACGGCACGGGAAGAATATATGATAAGATATAAGATAGTTAGTCTGAATTTGTCCTAATTTACCTACGTTTCTCTTTGACTATTTCTCTGTTTATCTGCCCATTACACCAACATTTCCTACATTTTATTATCTTTCAACATATTTTCCTCTACTCATTATCGCCTATGTTTTGTTATGAGATTTGTCAGTGCAGATAAATACAGAACGTACATGTATTTTTGTGGTAATATCTGTATTTTGAACTATTACACCCCATGCCCTAAAGCTGCTTATCTCACACGAAATGGCATAATCGGTTTTATATTTTTTGTTGTAATGCATGTATAACAAAGAATTTTTATGGACCGAATGTTAATATTACTCTAAATAGCATTCTTTAAACTCTATCATTGACTTTCGCAATAGTACATAAAGCGTGTATATATCAACGGATCTATTTTATGCCCAAATGACAAACTGTTTATAGTTGAGGTCCTTAGACTCACATGATTATTTCGTTCATTTTCTTCCTCTGATTTTTGCTAAAGTTGTCAGTAGCAAGTCAGAAAATCTTGGTTGTTTTCTAATTACGATATAATATCTGGCCACATTCCGGTGTCATTGATGACTTTGGGGTATTCTCTTCTTCCTGATAGATTAGCTTCGATATTCCACTTATTTGTTCCATGTATGTGTGATGCCAAGGAAAAGCTCACTGCTGTGATATTGGACACATTTTAGGTGCCAGTAAGACATATGGGAACAGTCTAATCTTCTCTACATCAGTTCACTATCTTGTTTCACTCAATCTAAAATATTTATATCTGGTAGTTCTTACAGCAAGTTCTTGTGTAGAGGTTTTGGACTATAGCTAACTTGTATCCTGTTTTCTGATCGTCGCTGAATTATCTATTTCTCTCAAGCTAAAGAGTTTTACACCTGCAGGCAGGAAGTGATAAGAAGCAGGTTCTAAAAGTTCGTCCAGTGTCAGCAAGCTCTACAGTGACCAATCTCAAGCTGAAAAAAATTAATGGTATTTTAACTTTTAGATTTTCAAAGTGACCTAAATACTTCAATTATTTTTGGTTAGGTGTTTTCATTATTTTCTTCCTTGTTTGTGTTTGTTTTGTCTTATATTTATGTGCTCAATATCTTTCTGTCCGACTAGTAGCATTTTAAATGTGTACAACGAAATCTGAATGATATGTATTTCAGAAACCACTCATGTACTTTTCTGAGGCACTCAATGGAGTCGTTAAACGTGTCCACTTGAAAAGTGTAGAAGAAACTAGACCAGGAATTATAACCATGGAAACATACAACATAACAAAAGCTAGTTTGTACAAGTGAGTATTTGAATTTGATCATGTAAAAGTATTGTGTGAGAGAGACGAAAGTCACTGAAATAGATGAATAACACGGTTAACATGACGTAATAAGTGTCAAGGGTACCACATGAAGATTGTGTCAAGCTTGAGGTAAGTGAGAGTGGAGCTAAATAGCAGCTCTCCATAGACAGTCCAAGTGAATTTCATTGTTTACGATTGTAAATATACTACTGAAGGAGCTACCGAGTGTAAATTCATATCGTATTTGATGAAGAAACAAAGGCGCATACAAATATTGAATTACAGTACAGGAAACATTCATAGCAATATCACAGAGTTGACGGAGATGTATGGTGCAGTTTTACGAAAACATCAGGGGAGAGAAATTAAGGAAGAAAGAAACGTTAATAAATGGAGTAGGGACAATGAAACTGTTATGAAAGCAAACAATAACAACGTAACATTTCGGCAAAATTGTTTTTATTATAAGAAAAACAACCAAACCAAACAGGTAAAAACAGACATAATGAACTTATATTCGAACCACTTTTTCTCTCTATTTCTGGCTCTCTCTCTCTCTCTCTCTCTCTCTGGTTATATTTCTCTTCTCTCTCTCTCTCTATCTCTCTCTCTCTCTCTATCTCTCTTGATATATTTTTTAAAATGCTTCTTTTACTCAGCTGCCCACCTTTGGAATGCCCTACCAACTCATGTAAAACTTATAAGTAATATTCGTTCTTTTAACTTCAGATATACCTCCCTATGCATAGTCTACATTAATTTAACTTAAGCCTTGATTATTGTAATTTTTTATACTGTTTTTCTATCAATTTGTTAGTTTTGAATTAGTGTGAGAATGCAAGTTTATTTCATGTTTTTGCATAAGTCAGAGTGTGGAGTGTACGGACATGATATAAGTTTATTATTTATTTTATGTAATCATTTAATTGTGTCTTCATGATTATTATGCTCATTAACAAATGCTGAATGACTGTGTCTGAGTGAAAGCTGTATGATGAAGGGCAGAATGTTAGACGGGCCTGCGTGCCCAATTCTTAACCTTTTGAAAATAAAGTATGTTCGTTCTCTTTCTCTCTGATTTCTCATTTTCTCTCTCTCTCTCTCTCTCTCTCTCTCTTTTTCTTACTCTTTCTCTCGCTTTCTATTTCTGTTTCTCCCTTCTCTCTCTCTCAGAGAAAAAATGTTGATAAAGTGTGTGGTGCTGTCTTTGTTGATTTCAAGAAATCCTTCGATAAGATTGATCATAAAATTCTAGCAGAAAAGCTGGAACGTTATAGATCACATCATGACCTGACAAAACTTACTTCATCTTTTCTCTCAGGTAGAAAACAAGTAGTTTGATTTATAAATAAATATCTTACTCTTCTGTGGTTGATACTGGTAATCCTCAAGGCTCCATTGTTGATCCTCTTCTCTTTTTTATCTATATTAACGACTTACCACTACATTTAAAGCACTCTTCATTTAATCTTTTTGCTGATGACTGCGCTGTTTACAATAGTGACTGTGACATTACTAACCTACAGATAAAGCTCCAAAATAATAGAAACATTTTCATTAAATGGAGTAATAAAAAGTTTATGTTCATTCATTGCCCTTCTGTCTGAGGATCCTGAACAGACAATGGCTGCATGTGGAAGAGGAAATATGAGGAATCAGAGATGCAGCCAAACATGGAACACGGTCAGCTAGAGATTAGAGCAGGGGAGGGAAGAAAGAGGCTGGTGGAAAGTAGGGAAGTAGCAGTGTTGATATTTGCTATCTCACCGAACACATGAGGAAGTCTAGTAGAAAAAAGTGAAGAGGACATGGGAAATGAACGAAATAATGTATAAGGAACAAGACTGTTATTGTTGTCATTAACAAACATTTTATTATTGCTACTTTTTCTTCCTAATTTTTCTTCTTTCTTTCTTTCTTTAATCTCTGTACTTTTTACCGCAAAACTGCACAAAAAAAAGAACCCTATATTTAACTCTACTAGTAAACGTTTTACAGAAGTCACCAAAGCATTTAGAGCAACATTATAGTTAACTTGATAGAAAGTTTTTTAACAAGTCTTTAAAGAACACTAACATGGTGCTCTCTTTACATTATATCCCTGAAATGTTTTGTGACTAGAAGAATAGTTCCTGTTAGTAATAATTCAGTCTCCAGTTCAATGTAACGGTTAAGAGAACATGTGCATATTTTTCTAAACATTGTCCATGCTCTTTTGTATCTTCAGCCAACATCTCTCTCTCTCTCTCTCTCTCTCTTTCTCTCTCTCTGAATCTTAAATACCCAAGGCACATGAGGCTTCCACAAACGCCTGTTCTTTGTTTTTTCACCACTGTTGCCAGGTGAGTCGTCTATTGCTCAACATCCTCTAGTTGCTCTTTTCCCTGTCTCCTTTGGTCTACCCTTACTTCTATTCCCCTATGGTGTCCATCTTAGTGCTATTTGTGGTGGTGAGTTGTCAGTCATCCCGAGTTCATGTCCCAACCATCGCCAGCGTCTTTCCTCAGTATTTCTACCAACAAGCTGCTATTTCTTCCGTTGTTTGGGCAAAATATTCTTCTAATTCTTCGTAAACATTTAGTCTGAAAAGAATTCAGCTTGTTTTCTATGGTTTTGGTGATTTTCCAGCACATCACTATCAATATATAAGAGACAGTGACGCTGTCAATCAGCGCCATGGAATACTTGAGGAAATTGGTGCACACAGCGTTTTTTCAGAACTTAAATGTCATCATCATCATTCCTCTGTACTTCCAACTGAGTATAAGGCATCAACAAAGATTTACCAGAATATCCTGCATGAGGAAGTCGAGATACCTCAAACCATGTCTTTCCTGCTTCCTTCAGATCTTCCTGTATTGTGCGTCTCCATGTCCGCAATGGCTTGCCCTTCTCTCTTGTCCCTTGAGCTGTCTAAGTCAAGGCGGTATAGAGGTGTCTTGCTTCTTCTACATTATTATGGATGGCTCAGTCATTTCCATCTTTATCTTTTGACCTCTTTATGTTCTGAATGCCCGTTCGTTTGGTTATTTCTTCGTTTGTCATGCCTTCTTCCCAGTGTATTCTTAAAATTTTCCTGTGTTATCTTCCTTCAAATCCTTTCAATCTGCTTTGGATTCTCTGATTGGTTCTCCATATTTCGGCAGCACATAAGACTGGATTTATAGATTCTGAACTAAGGTTCATATACAGATGTCAAACATTCAGGACATTAATAACTCTATGCTAAGAAGAGTTTTACCGTTTAAAAAAAGTCAAAATTTCTACCGAAGCAAGAAATGTTTTTTAAAAACTTGAAATTTTCACGTCCTAGTTGTGAGCTGTCACATTTCTAGCCCGCTAAAGCTTTGTGAGGTAAAGACCCTACATCAGTCCTCGCTGTCTTTGTACTGACACAGAAACACCAGGTACCCATTTCTTAAGACTGAATAGACCCTGTTAAAAGTAGACCCGACAAAAAAGTTGTTCACCTTAGTACGTAATCGAACCAAAGACCTTCCGTCGGGACAGCAACAGCAAGCATGAGATCTTAAAGGTCTATTCTGATTATTTATTTATTTCGTCCTCGAAAAATCAGAAAATGCTGCCATACCATTCTCTTTCGTAAACTTGTTACTGAATTTCACTAAATATTAACCGGTATTTTCTTATCTGCGTGTACAAAACAATACTTGTTGTCATCTTTTCTGTAAGATTACTGTAATTATATTTCCCCACCTGCTACTGTTCACGACAGGTAAGCTATTTTGTAACTATATAAAAAAATAATAAATCTTCCTGCAAGAACAATTCATGTTTTAAAGTACAAACCCCCAATTGTATTCACGCTAATCTAATGTGGTTGCATACACATTATGACGATGTTTGGCTTATCAGTGACCACACTGTGTAGGAAAACTATATTGCTGTGAGAGCACAGTTATTTGAGTCAGAGATTCTGAACTGTGTCCAGCACCCTATACCACTTCTCCGATGATGCTTCCAGTAACAGTTTTTAACTTGGATAAAAGGACAGAACTTGTGGTGTTTCACAAGGTGGTGGGGTATGACCAGAAGTTTTTTTAGTTCATGTGTTCTTTGCACTATAACATGATAATGATCAATATCTTCGTTGTATTGGTTGATATGGATATCTTAATCTTCGTTTATGGCAGCGAGAACAACAACAGATCTCTCTACATGTAGCCTTCCGCTTGAGTTAATCCCATATGTTAGTCATGATGAACATATTGACGGTATACGTAATACTGATGATGTATAAACTGGGATGTGTTGTATTTTCTATTTTCTATGCACATCTCATAACACGATGTTCCACAAGATGGGAAACAAACTAGGTTCGAGCTTCTACTGACTGGAAAGACATACCTTTATGTTTCATAGATTTGAGATGTCAGAAGAGAGAATGTTTGGATTGCCTGTGATTCCGTCTTAGAAGTTAGAAATATTCATAGAAGGCATACAGACAGACAGGCAGACGGACAGACAGACAGACGGATTGGTAGTTAAATAGGTAGGTTAGATTGATTGATTGATTGATTGATCTTTATTTCAAAATAGTTACGAATTGGTCACGCAGGCCCGTCTGACATTCTTGCCTTTATCATACATCTTTAAAAATGTTCCAGACAATCTACAAATATGCTGTTCATGTAACAAATATAATTAACATTGAAGCTGTGAGACATACAATAAAATATAACATTAACGTTTTGCTCTTATCCATTCACTCAGTACAGAAGTAACTATATATATATATATACACACACATATGAATATCTACTCACCACTTCAGGACTATTCATAATATTCCATTAACTGTATTCGTTGTCTGTAATAGCAGTCTAAAATAACTTTTAATTTTATGATTCACGGAGGCATGTAGTCGACATCAAATAGATATTGGGAACGTTTGTAATTGTAGGAAGGAGTATATTTTATATTTTTGTACAGGATGGTATGCCTGTGAGACCTGGACACTTAACAAAACAGCTGAGAAACACATAAATGACTTTGAAAGTAAATGCTACAGAAGAGTTCTCCAAATATCGTGGACACAAAAAGAACAAATATATCTATACTACAAGAACTTAATATTGAAAATTAAAGAGAGAAAACTTCAATATTTTGGACACATTAAACGTCATGATAATTTAGAGAAGACCGTTTTTGAAGGATACATAATAGGAAAAAGAAAAAGAGGAAGACCAAAACGAAGATGGCTGCAAGACATTGTTGATGATCTGCAAATGGATGCAGCAGCAGCAGGCCATCTTGCTCACAACCGAGAGGCTTACAGGAGTGTCGTTTGGGAGGCAAAGTTCCGCAAGGGACATGCAAATGAATGAATGCAGAATGGAAGCACATTCCAAAGATGAGTGACAGAGTAAATAAAGCTTTTCTTGAGAGGATCAAGTCAAGGTTTTAGAAGATATATGTTGTTCTAGCGCTGGCTGCACTTTGGGTTAAATTTAAACAGGTTCCATAGATAGGGCCGGGCATGACGTGAAAGAATATGATGTAATAACTTCGCTTTGTTGAAGAGGAACCTGTTTCTAAGAGGCTATATTTTGATACAGTTGTGCTGTTTAGTTGTTCTCACTTGAACATTGCCACTAATAAGCTTTACTGCTCGCTTTTGGAGTGAGAAAAGCCTCTTTGTAGTTGACAATGAGCAACCATCCCAGATTGTTAAGGAATAGCCTAAACTTCTTTGAATATGTGATATGTAGCATGTCTTATTTGTGTCTTGATCGATGAAGTTCTTAAATTTGGCTAACTGGTATACTTTCTTCGCGATGAGTTTTGTTAGACTTTGCACATGAGATTTCCAGATCAGATGTTGGTCAATAATAAGACCTAATGTTTTGTGCTCGCTAAAGTTTTCTATTTGTGATGTTCCGGTGTTGAACAGAAATGTTGTTTTTGTTGCATTTTCTAGTTTCTGTCTTGTTGCTATTGGCATTGACTTTGTTTTATCAGTATTTATAATCATGGTAATGTTTTTTGCTCCATCTAATTAGACAGGGAGATAGATAGATAGATAGATAGATAGATAGATAGATAGATAGATAGACAGACAGACAGATAGATAGATAGATAGATAGATAGATAGATAGATAGATAGATAGATAGATAGATAGATAGATAGATAGATAGATAGATAGATAGATAGATAGATAGATAGATAGATAGATAAATAGATAGATAGATATATCAACTTTATTATTACTCTTTCTCGTTAGAGAGCCACCACACTTCTTCAACAGAACAGAAATAGAAAATCTGAGACCTGACGAAATTGAACACGTTGTGGGCTGTCGAGCAGAATTCAAGTTCTATACCACTTACTTTTTTGGTGCATGGGACTATTGCAAAGATACTAACCAAGGGGTAGCTAAATATATATATATATATATATATATATATATATATATATATATATATATATATATATATATATATAACCATATATATGCTCACATATATACTGAATATAATTATTAATTTCACGTTCATATATTTTACCATCTCAATTGTCACAAATGTTATTTTCATATTTATACCTATTTAGTGCCAGACAGTTATTTGTTTTTATAACCATATCACCATATGTATCTACTCTCATATCCATATGTTACATATATAATTCTAGAATGCAGTTCTCTCCACCTTTACATCCTAATGGCGTGCTACAAATCAACAACATAACTCTTCTGGTCATCTCTTCACTGTTCCCCTCTCAGACAGTCGGTTCAGCACATTAAACTTTTAATGCTCTAAAGGACAAAAACCATCTGGTGCCATATATCCAAGAAGTCTGGTATTTGTTGGTGTATAACACCTTCACGAACCTGAAAGCAGTACTCAGCCTCCTTCTGTTCTGTAACTAAGTTCTTTATTGTTCTGTCCCAAGCTGGTTCGTGGCATATACAACTCTCTGACATTATATTCACCTACATCTCTAATGTCAGGTAGACGTAGACAAATCGTTAATATTATGGTCACATGAGCAGATCCCAAAACAGTTGTATTTCTTATTCATAAATGGGCTGTCACAAATCTTTTAATTCACAGCTTGATATTACCACATTCATGTCTACTTCTAAATAAGCTTCCCATTCATGTCCACAGAGACCTAACACTCTCAGTTACACACATTTTAAAACCATCTTTTGGCAGAAGTTCAGAACAGTCACATAAAAGCAAAATATGTTTTAAAAAGTGTTAAATCACCAGCAGTTTTTAATATGATACCAGGAAAAAACTAATTATTTAAGTCCGTAAGAACAATAACTCTATCTTTATGCAAAGAAAACTAATTTGATGACAACTGTCAAAACAAAGCAGCTGAAATACGTATAAATGAGGGAAAATTGAAAGAAGTGGAGAGTTTCGAATATTTTGGATCACTACTAACTAATAATGGAGATACAGTGAGGGTAATTAAAAGGAGGATATCTATCGGTCTTCAGAAAGTAAAACAACTAAAGAGGCTGTGGAGAGGAACAGACAAAACTACAAAGATACGATTTTTAGGGCATGCATCTTTCCTATTGCAACATATGCCTGTGAGAACTGGACACTTAACACAGCAGCTGAGAAACACATAAATGCCTTTTAATGTAAATGCTACATAAGAGTTCTTCAAATATCATGGACAAAAAAAAATATATCCATGCTACAAGCACTTAATATTGAATAATGCTGGCTAGTAAAGAGTATTAAACAAAAGAAACTTAAATATTTTGAACACATTAAACGCCATGATAGTCTAGAGAAGACCGTCTTGGAAGGGTACATAATGGGGAAAAAAAAGAGGAAGACCAAGGCGAAGACGACTGCAAGACATCGTTGACGGTCTGCAAACGGATACATCAGCAGCAGGCCATCTTGCTCACAACAGAGAGGCCTACAGGAGTGCTTTTAAGGAGGCCAAAGTTCCGCAAGGGGCATACAAATGAATGAATGAATGATTGTTAAAAATAATTATTGTACTTTACTTAGTCCACGTATGTTTGCATCTCAGGTTTCCCTCCAGAACATATCGCCCCTCCTAATCGCCACCAGACAACCTGCTTCATATCTTCTCCTGCTGCAAAGTTCTAATCACTCTGGGCTTTTAAAGTTATCTCTTATTTTAAAATACTTCTGGCGAGATCTGTCAATTTTCTCCTACCCCTACCTCCTCAAAAAAAAAACCAAAAAAAATGGAACAGGAAACAGCTCATCTCATCTCTAAGTAATTAAACGCAAGTTATCAGGTCTGGAAAATATCAGCACATGACCAGGTAAACGCTTCTGCTAGGAATCATAAAAGAGAAGAAATTGCTGATCAGTCAGGACCAATATTTACGAACGTATCGAGTATTTAAAGATGTTCCACGTCAGGTAGGAAGGGATGGTAGCTCTGGTTCTTTCCTAGCACGGCTTATGATTTCCTTAACAGTGCATCTTTACTTTGTAGCAACGCAGCAACATTGTCGTGGGCTTCTGCAACTCAGACCATCACACTGGCTTAGCTCTAACTTAATGTGAACGTCGACTTTTGTATACTGTAGCTCCTCTATTGAGACTGATCACCATGCTCTTAAATAATACTTGTTTTCTCACTGTGGTCAGTTCGCATGTGATAAGACACTACAAGATAAAATGCTAAGATAAGATGAGAAAAAAATCCATAATGAATTCAACTTTACTTTGAAGGGGGATGGGAGTTAGCGAGGAGGGGAAGAAACGTTCGAGGAGGGGCAAGAGGACGGAGATAATATACGAGTGGGGGAGGGTAGTATCCATATCCAGCTTTGTTTATGTAGATATTTGTTACGGTAAATGTTTTCATCACGAAATTTGTTTCATTAAACTGATGTTAAGGTAAAAATATTCGCTGGTTTATTTAGAAACGCTGTGTTCTGTTACAGAAATACACGGTGTATGGGATGACTGTATTTTGCGACAAATTCAGTTACACCACGCCGGCTGTTGCCATGGAAAAATTCAGCCTTATTCCTTACGATCTGGTGCTCGTATCTGACAAGTAAGTGTTTCTGTCTGACTTTCTTTATACTCCGGTATAATACACCAGCATGTTTCCACTGATATTTAAGTCAGTACAGTTCGGAGCTCTCCTGTCCGCTTATATTTTCTCCTGTATCGAGTTCAAGATTTCTTTGCCCAACTTTGTTCTTTTGCTGGTATGGCAGGAAAATATTGTGTTTTATTTGCGTTTCGTGATAATGATTAGTTTTTTTTTTTTTAGTTTATCTCATAGTCATAATCATCATTAAACTTAGGTTTACTTTTATCGGTTAACAAAGTCATTAATAACATTAGCGGCATCTGCTTACGTTATCACGTTTGTAGAACAATTATAAAAATAAACGTAATGACGTTATTTAGGATAGGAAATCTGATCAAGTTTCTAAATGTTCCGCTCTTCTCATTGCTGAGTCCGTCATTGTGCAGGAACTAGTGAGAAAAGTTCATAATTTCTTGTAAGTTTCCTGTGATCCTGATATGACCTTAGCATACCGAATGATGATGACAGTGACCGACATTGTGTCTACTAGGTGTATAAGATATTTGATCTTAGATTCATGTGTCTATAAGATATTTGATCTTAGATTCATGTGTCTATAATATATTTGATCTTAGATTCATGTGTCTATAAGATATTTGATCTTAGTCTGCTGTGTCTATAAGATATTTGGTCTTAGATGCATGTGTCTATAAGATACATTATCCTGGTCTGCTCTGCCTTTAAGATATTTAATTTTAGACTATTCAGTCCATAAAATATTTGATCTTAGACCGCTGTGTCTATAAGATATTTGATCTTAGACTGCTGTGTCTATAAGATATTTGATCTTAGACTGCTGTGTCTATAAGATATTTGATCTTAGACTGCTCTGCCTTTAAGATATTTGATCTTAGACTGTTCTGTCTATAAAATATTTAATCCTAGACTGCTATGTCTATATGATATTTGATCTTAGACTTGTGTGGTTCTAGGTTAAGGTCCACACTCCGCCAACCAGCACAGAAAGTAAAAAAAAACCAGATATTGGTTCCATGTCCAGTATTGTCAGGTTTATTGACCTTAATATCTTCCTGGACTCTGACATAGTTATCGTCAACAGCACATGCTAGTTTATAGTGAACAAGGGCATTAAAAAGACAGTGCTCCTGTAGTTTCTTATCCAAGAACAATTTCAACAGAGGCAGTGCTCCTGTAGGTTCTTACTCTAAACCAGTTTTAAAATAAAAGATATTGTTCTTGTAGTGTCTTACTCTACAACATTTTGTAAAATACAGACTGCTCTTTTATAATGTATTACTCTACAACAGTTAAAAAATAAAAGACAGCGCTCCTGTAGTGTCTTTCTCTACAACATTTAACAAATAAGACAGTGGTCATGTAGTATCTTACTCTACACCAGTTAAAAAAAAGACAGTGGTCTTGTAGTGTCTACTAGGTGTATAAGATATTTGATCTTAGATTCATGTGTCTATAAGATATTTGATCTTATGTACTCTAAATCAGTTATTTTAAAAGTCAGTAGTCCTGTAGTTTACCATTGCTTTCCTACCGGGCAGTGACTGTACTACTCAGTGATCGTAGCCATTGTCCCTACACTGAGATCATTTGCCTACCATCATAGAATGGTGATCACAACCAACATTATCTGTCGGCTGCTCTCCCATTCCATCCACCACCTGCTCCCATGGCTTCACGTCACCCTGTTACAAAGCAATGATAAACTATCTTCTGGAAATATACCAAGAAACCCAAACAGCAATCATTGAAAGTCAAAAGGAAAAAGATCTATTGGTGAGGCCCCCAGGTCAGATAAATCTAATTTTAACACTGCTTAAGAGTGTAAGACAGATGTCAGTACCAGTAACTGTGATGACGGACAAAATCCTGACCGTGTTACTAAGGAAAACACATGCTTCAAAATAAAAAAGAAAAATAAGAGTAGAAACATGGAATGTAAGAAGTATGTATGAGGGAAAGTATCAAATAATAGCTGACCAGATGAAAAAAAAAACGGGGATACACATTTGGGAATCTGTGAAAATCGATGGAAAGGACCAGGGCACTAACAGAGCGAGAATGATTATATCTTTATATACTCTGATGGAGAATTAGAAGGAAAGAACGGGGTTGCTGTTTACTTTGACAAATCAACGGCTACAATCCAGTAAGTGATAGAATCTTTACAATCAGACTTAAGGGCACTCCTAGAAATGTAACAACCATCCAGGTATATGCACCTACATCAGAAACAGAAAAATAGGAAATAGAAGACTTTTATAACAAACTCCAAACGACGATATGCAAGATATGTAAGAGAAAATAAACAAGCTGGCTCAGAATGCAAACAACATAGGACTGGAGATCAACGTGGGAAAGACAGGGTTGATGAAACAAGGTGTGAACAGCGGAAATATACTCCGAGTAGATAACGGGTTAGTGGAGGAGGTCGGCGAATTTGTATACCTTGGCAGCGGAGTGGTGGAAAATGGGGACGGCACAGAGGACATTAACAGCAGACTTACTAGAGCAGACCGGGCTTTTGCAGTGCTTCAGACTATATGGAGGTCGAAAAAACTAAGCATGGATATGAAAATCGGGATATTTGGGAGTGATGTTCTGGGTGTGCTACTCTATGGAGGTGGTTGCTGGAAGATCACCAAGGCCATAGAAAACGGGTTGAATTCTTTCCAGACTAAATGTTTTACGAAGAATGAGAAAAATATTTTGGTCAAACACCATAAGAAATAACATCTTATTAGCAGAAATGCAGATGAAACCACTGACAACAATTATTGAGGAAAGACGCTGGCGATGGTTGGGACATGTGCTCCGAATGACTGACAACTCACTACCAAAAATAGCACTAAGATGGACACCACAGATATTTGCTTTTAGACTATTCTGTCTATAAAATATTTAATCCTAGACTGCTATGTCTATATGATATTTGATCTTAGACTTGTGTGGTTCTAGGTTAAGGTCCACACTCCGCCAACCAGCACAGAAAGTAAAAAAAACAGATATTGGTTCCATGTCCAGTATTGTCAGGTTTATTGACCTTAATATCTTCCTGGACTCTGACATAGTTATCGTCAACAGCACATGCTAGTTTATAGTGAACAAGGGCATTAAAAAGACAGTGCTCCTGTAGTTTCTTATCCAAGAACAATTTCAACAGAGGCAGTGCTCCTGTAGGTTCTTACTCTAAACCAGTTTTAAAATAAAAGATATTGTTCTTGTAGTGTCTTACTCTACAACATTTTGTAAAATACAGACTGCTCTTTTATAATGTATTACTCTACAACAGTTAAAAAATAAAAGACAGCGCTCCTGTAGTGTCTTTCTCTACAACATTTAACAAATAAGACAGTGGTCATGTAGTATCTTACTCTACACCAGTTAAAAAAAAGACAGTGGTCTTGTAGTGTCTACTAGGTGTATAAGATATTTGATCTTAGATTCATGTGTCTATAAGATATTTGATCTTATGTACTCTAAATCAGTTATTTTAAAAGTCAGTAGTCCTGTAGTTTACCATTGCTTTCCTACCGGGCAGTGACTGTACTACTCAGTGATCGTAGCCATTGTCCCTACACTGAGATCATTTGCCTACCATCATAGAATGGTGATCACAACCAACATTATCTGTCGGCTGCTCTCCCATTCCATCCACCACCTGCTCCCATGGCTTCACGTCACCCTGTTACAAAGCAATGATAAACTATCTTCTGGAAATATACCAAGAAACCCAAACAGCAATCATTGAAAGTCAAAAGGAAAAAGATCTATTGGTGAGGCCCCCAGGTCAGATAAATCTAATTTTAACACTGCTTAAGAGTGTAAGACAGATGTCAGTACCAGTAACTGTGATGACGGACAAAATCCTGACCGTGTTACTAAGGAAAACACATGCTTCGAAATAAAAAGAAAAATAAGAGTAGAAACATGGAATGTAAGAAGTATGTATGAGGGAAAGTATCAAATAATAGCTGACCAGATGAAAAAAAACGGGGATACACATTTGGGAATCTGTGAAAATCGATGGAAAGGACCAGGGCACTAACAGAGCGAGAATGATTATATCTTTATATACTCTGATGGAGAATTAGAAGGAAAGAACGGGGTTGCTGTTTACTTTGACAAATCAACGGCAAAAGCATTACTAGGCTACAATCCAGTAAGTGATAGAATCTTTACAATCAGATTTAAGGGCACTCCTAGAAATGTAACAACCATCCAGGTATATGCACCTACATCAGAAACAGAAAAACAGGAAATAGAAGACTTTTATAACAAACTCCAAACGACGATATGCAAGATATGCAAGAGAAAATAAACAAGCTGGCTCAGAATGCAAACAACATAGGACTGGAGATCAACGTGGGAAAGACAGGGTTGATGAAACAAGGTGTGAACAGCGGAAATGTACTACGAGTAGATAACGGGTTAGTGGAGGAGGTCGGCGAATTTGTATACCTTGGCAGAGGAGTGGTGGAAAATGGGGATGGCACAGAGGACATCAACAGCAGACTTACTAGAGCAGACCGGGCTTTTGCAGTGCTACAGACTATATGGAGGTCAAAAAAACTAAGCATGGATATGAACATCGGGATATTTGGGAGTGATGGTCTGGGTGTGCTACTCTATGGAGGTGGGTGCTGGAAGATCACCAAGGCCATAGAAAACGGGTTCATTTCTTTCCAGACTAAATGTTTACGAAGAATTAGAAAAATATTTTGGCCAAACACCATAAGAAATAACATCTTATTAGCAGAAATGCAGATGAAACAACTGACAACAATTATTGAGGAAAGACGCTGGCGATGGTTGGGACATGTGCTCCGAATGACTGACAACTCACTACCAAAAATAGCACTAAGATGGACACCACAGGGGAACAGAAGTACGGGTAGACCAAAAGAGACATGGAGAAGAACAACAGAAAGGATGTTGAGCAATAGAGGGCTCACCTGGGCAAGAGCAGAAAAAAAGGCGAAGGACAGGCATTTGTGGAAAACCCTTGCGGAAGCCCCATGTGCCCTGGGCACTTAAGGTTCAGAGAGAGAGAGAGAGAGAGAGAGAGAGAGTGTCATACTCTACAACAGTTTAAAACAAAAAAAAAAGATAGTGCTCCTTACTATACATCAATTATTTAAAAAGACAACACTCCTGTAGTGTCCTACGCTACAACAGTTATTTTAAAAGACAGTGCTCCTCTAGTGTCTTACTCTACAACATTTTTTTAAAAGACAGTTCCGCTGTAGTGTCTTACAAAATAACAGTTTTAACAAAAACACAGTGCCCCTGTAGTGTTTTACTCTATAACATATATTTTTAAAAGACAGTGCTTCTGCAATGTCTTAATCTATTTACTATACACTATTTTAAAAAAAGACAGTAAAGTAAGAGAACAAATTTGGTATGATTAGACCTCGAAAAAATCGTAGACAAAGCACTTTAGTGAGACGTGAGAGAAAGAAAAATCACAAGAGAATTACCTGGGATTCGAACACGGACTCCGGTAGGACGAGCAGCCGTCTAGCCACGAGAGAACAGCTTACTATCGACTTAGCCAACTAGCACCCAAATTTGTTCTTTTACTTTACTGTACCAAAGCCTTGTAGTTTCCTATTTATAAAAAATTTTTAAAAAGACAGTGCTCCTGTAGTGCCTTACTCTACAACAGTTTTTAAAATAAAAGACAGTCCCCGTGTAGTGTCTTAATCTACAACAGTTTTAATAAAAACTCTACTCCCATAGTATCTTGCTCTAGAACAGTACAACAGAAAAGAGAATAAAATATTACTTTCAAATGATGAAAACATAAAAAAATTTGATGCTGCTTTATCCTTTCACACCCACTCCAACTCTAAACCTCACCAACCCTACCTCTTGGTCCCTGCCATCCTTCTACTTCCTTCCCTTTCATAAGAGCCATTGTCCAATAATAAATAACAGCTCCGCCTCAGTACCAGACCTCCGTAACTGCTGTTACTGAATAAGTTATATAAATAACAGAGCCGTGCTCCTACCCGCTATCACACAGAGTGTTGCTGTATTGGTTATTTTTGTCCGCTGAATGGCAAAATCGTAGCATGATGATTGGATTGCTCCTTGTATTACAGCTATCAATATAAATAAAAGATAAAAAGTTAAACTTTTCACTCCATTACTTGAAAAATCTTAACTTGAAGAACGGCCATGCTACTGTTTGAAAAGTTTTAACCTGAAGAACGCCATGCTCTGCTACAAACCTAGAGATGGAGTTCCTTGCACAAGCCCCACTTCTACATGTGCTTGACCTTTAACCTGAGTTCGTAGTGTGTGTTGAGTGATGGTGCCAATAACACATTGATCGCACACAGATGGATTCTGATTCTCTGCTGATGCCTTTCATGATTATCCTTGGACACATTCGTATCTATAGCTAGGTGACTGGTTCAACTCTGACAAGATTCAAAACACCAGTCTTTGACATGATAACTGAGTCCCTAACCATTTCTGTTTAATGTAAGTCCTATAGAAGAGTCCTTCGAATATCACGGACACAGTGAAGAACAAATGTATCCATACTACAATAACTTAATATTGAAGAAACCTGGCTAGTAAACACTTAGAACATGTTAAACGTCAATATAATTTAGAGAAGACCGTCTTGGAAATGTACATGATGGGGAAAAGAAAGAGGGGAAGACCAAGGCGAAGATGGACGCATCAGGAGCAGGTCATCTTGCTTACAACCGAGCGGACTACACATTTGTTCCAATGGTAGTTAGGCGGCGGATGACTGTATAAAAATAGTCTTTTTTTTTCTCTCTCCCTCGTATATACTGTTTTCCTGTTATAACACAAACATGAACTATAAGCACACAGGCTCGTAAAGTCTTATCACCAATTTGAAACATGTTTCTTGTTAACTATAAACAGGTACCCACTTATAAATGCTCCAGAGAACTTCACAAGTTTCTGTGACAAACAGAACGCCGAGGTCAGCCAATAAGATGGAATAAATAACAACAATGATACTGGAAAATAACAATGAAGGAGCACGCTTACATTAGCTTGTCTAATGATGCACACTTTAATTTATTTGCCCATTGGTTTATATAAAAGCTTTCTCAGAACCAGCACATGTTTGGTTTCAGCTTATATGTGCTTTGTTCTCAATAGGTTTATATTTCAATAAACAGATAGCAGACATTGGCTAAACTATTAGTTGTTATTTCTTCTATTTGTATTGTTTTTTTAGTTTTCGTTATAACTGTCTTTTTGTTTGCCTAGTTCTTCGTGCTGACGATGGCTGTAATAGAATGACTCTATCTGGAGCCAACTAAAGTAGTGTTGCGCCGTACTAAAACAGTTTCTTCTTATAAATTTCCTCTTGTTGTTGGTGTTCTAAAACCACCTAGTTTTCTATGTTATACACTGAGAAAATACAACAAGACACCCAGGCTTCCAACTCCACAGAATAATACAGATACAACAACTTAACATAACTTGGCAGTCTTCTAACCAAAACAAACTGGTCAACAATGAGAATTCCAACAAAGCCAATTGGTGTAGTTATATCTTCAGACAACACATATTTATTGATGGACAAAATGAGGGGTGAAATTATGAGGATGGAAACGTAGCCATCAGCCTGAACAGAATTCACAATGACGATGAACGGCGTGAGCAAACTCACCGCCATATGGGCGAAAACCTTACAAATGTCCTTGTACAAATAAAACAATATTTACAACGTTCCACCCAAAACCTCAGCCAACACAAGAAAAACTAAATCCTCCATCTCAACTATCTAAACCTGCCACTACAAGTGAAACTCTTTCAAAACTGAGACTCGATCTACAACATACTAGTAAGGTTCTTTCTACAACACAAACATGTAAGGCTCCTCTTTGACTAATCACGAGTGTTATTTATGCTATCCCTACCCACTCAATTTTCTCCATGCTACACGCTTATTTCAAGACTCCCACTCAATGGTCTCAGCCAACCTACCTTTCAAACAAGGGTACTCACTCTATTAATTATTTCCTAAATACCAATGCTGGTTATAACCCCAAGCCAAGAGCATACTGCTATAATATTCCCCCTCCCAAGAACTCTAAAAAAAAACCCAATCTATTATTGTAGATTATAATATAACTGCAGACTAATTCAACGATAATAATCGACTCTCAACTTAGAACTTCATACTCTGACTATACACATAAACTGTTCCTGTGACATTCGGCTATACCCAGCCCATGTCCACTTCATATACAATCATCTATTTATATTATGTGTGATTCCTCATTACACATGCATGGAATAGGTAAACTCTGGTACCATATATAATCTGCTATTACTGACAAATGCAGCTATATGCTGTACATACGCAGAATAGGTTAATCTGGGTTACAAATATGAATCATCCATTCTAAAACATATGTAAATATCCATTAACCATATGCATATATAATCATTCATTCATGACACATGCGTTTACACGCTACACATGTGTAGAGTAGGCAAAACTTGAGAACTAGATATAATCATCCATTCTTGTCAAATGCGCCTACACGCTACACATGTGCAGAATAGGCAAAACTTAAGTATTAGGCTAATCTGCCTTCTATTTATCCCCCAAGGGACTGTGCTCCGTACTACATATACGCGCCACAAAACAATGTAATATCTAGGTCCTTAAAAAAAGACCCCACTCTGGTAACTTTACCTTAGACTCAGTCACATGAAATCTCCATGTTCCGGGCTAGGTACCCAATCAGAGAACTACACCTGCTTGTGCAATCTCCTCATAACATCACATCCGAGGTAATACTGTCACATCCGAGGTAATACTGTCACATCAAAGGTAATAACCAATTTGAACATGGTATATGCCAGAACAAATGGCTATCTATAAGTCATCATCAGTAATGTCACCTTATTCAAGGCTACATGATTTATCATCCATTATAATTAACTACTAATAAGTCCATACAAAAATAAACTAAATGAAAAATAAAAACATTCACTAGTTGCTGCACAAGAACAATATAATCCAAAAAATATGCTAAAGAAAATCTCCAACTGCAGCTTAATCTCCCAGGGACTTCCCAGATGTAGTAATAGTGCTTCAAGGGCTTCTGGTACACTTCCAATACACTGCATGACAAAGCCTAACCTCTTCCATAGTGACAGGACTCTTTCTGGAAAAACTCAGACATGTAACCAATATCTATAACAAAACAAAAAAAAACAATATTAGCAATATACTAATATAATACAAAATAATCCAACCATAATTTCACCTAATACAGTTCAGAATGATTGCTGTACTTTTTAATTAAAATAAGTAACAACAGCAAATGGCGATCTTCCAGCAAAATTTTAACTAAGAATCCTCAATTTTCTACAACTTAACAGAGTAAAGAAACTAAGAATAATGAAACATACACTAATGCTAAATGTCAATAACATCATTACTAATACAAAATCACAACAAGATGGTAAACTAAATACTAATTAATCCCAATCCAGAAAAATTCCACATCATCATCATCATCAGGTGCCGTGCCGACTGGTGTTGGCTGTTATGCTTCTCCAGAATACCTGATCCTTCATGCAGGCCATCAAGTTCAGTTGGTGATCTCCTCTCACACCATCCCGTCAGACTGTCCAGTATCATTTCTCTTGGTCTTCCTCTTGATCTTCTTCCTTCTATTTTTTTTGTTGTTATAATATTTTCAATGCCCCCTCTTCTCATTTCATATCCTATGAAAGTACATTGTCTCTCTCTTATCTTTCTGACAAGGTTTTTTTGTTTCTCCAGCTCTTCTCATACATTCTTCATTAGTTATTTTTGCTGTCCAGGGGATTCGCAACATTCGTCTAATAAACCACATTTCTGCTGCTTCCAATGATTTTTGTGCAGACTTGCCTACTGTCCATGATTCACTTCCATATAACAAGATAGGTTCAATATAGCATTTTAGGACTCGTTTTCTAACATTCATTGATAAAGATGTGTTAGCTAATATTTTTCTCATTCTCTGAAATGCAGTCTTTGCTTGACCTATTCTGTTACTAATTTCTGTTCTGCATTTCCCATCTGAAGTTATTACTGCTCCAAGGTATTTGAATTTCTGCACTTGCTTTAGAATAGTTCCGTTTAATTTAATACTGCATGCTGGTGGATTCTGTTTCTTAGATATAACCATAGTCTCTGTCTTTTTGATGTTCAAAGTAAGGCCTTTCTGTTCACTTTCTTTGGCGACTTTATCCAAGAGATTTTGCAGGTCTTGTTGGTTCTCAGCTATCAGTACTGTGTCGTCAGCATACTGAAGGTTGTTAATATTGTATCCTCCAATTTTTATGCCTGGTTCTGTGATGATCATTATCAGAATATTCTCGTTGTACAGAGAAAAAAGGTCTGGAGATAGTAATTCCACAACAGAACAAAATAATTATCAATAATGTATAAAACACAATTTTGTTCCTGAAGTTTCTAGATAATCTTTGCAGAAGAGGCAAATCTGGCAACTTCAAATTACCGGAATGTTCATTTCCAAAAACAAATTGTTTCATAGTTGAAAGTAGTCCAAAAATTACTATATCCCCCGTACGAATGTCTGGCGACTGGACGAATCAGAACTGTTCAATTGTCAAAGAAACTTCCAAAGAAAATGTGCCAATAAATAAATCCAACATTCACTACTTGAGCTATAGTTAGTAATGTTCAGTCTGTACGACCTGGCTTGACTTCTTGCTGAAATTTCAGAGGTCACAGTTAAGTTACAAACTGTTATCTGTCCCTTCCCACGTAGTACCAGCGAAATGTGACGTAACAAGCTGCATTGGTTCCTGGCAGAATACTGGTTCAGGATTAGCTTCACTGGACTGGATACAAGCTACTGGTATGGCTTCATCTACTATGCTGTCTAGGGCCCAGGAGCTAGAGGTGCCCCCAAGATTCTGAGCAAGCTGGACATCGTCGCCGCCTTGAGTAGACGCCACCAAGACTCGTCAACACACCCCTGACGCCAGTTCGAATGAAGAAAAAGGACGCCAATGCAACTCAACTCTTACCCTATCTAGACTCCTTTTCTTCTCCGGCAGAAGATGTCGGGAAGCCAATGCGGACAGAACTACCAACCGAAATTCGAACGCTAGCTAGCTAACCAACTCCAATCTTGACTCCCTAACTAACTACAAACCTATCAACTTCTAATCTATCTGCAGGCAACTTGCAGAACTGTTAAGCTAGCTATCCCTACTCTAACAACACATTCCCTAATGACCGGAACACTAGTCTGCGCATGTCACGAGTTACACATACGAGAGCCACAAGCAAGAAAACGAGGCTAAGAAAGTAAACAGGTCATCGATCGATAATCGTAAACTAGGGCATGGTAACAATAGAAAAGCTCTGTGTGTACTAAACCACTGGAGACAAAAATTACTACCAACATGGAGACCTGCCAAGACTTCACAATTGGAAGTATAGACCGTGAATGAAACCAGCGGCTCACGAGTAACAGCTAAAACAAACTGTTGCCGACCGTGAAAGAAAGGGCTGGTCACGGCACCACCATAACAGAATTGACTCTATCTGGCGCCAACTAAAGTAGTGTTGCGCCGTACTAAAACAGTTTCTTCTTATAAATTTCTTCTTGTTGTTGGTGTTCTAAAACCACCTAGTTTTCTATGTTATACACTGAGAAAATACAACAAGACACCCAGGCTTCCAACTCCACAGAATAATACAGATACAACAACTTAACATAACTTGGCAGTCTTCTAACCAAAACAAACTGGTCAACAATGAGAATTCCAACAAAGCCAATTGGTGTAGTTATATCTTCAGACAACACACATTTATTAATGGACAAAATGAGGGGTGAAAATTATGAGGATGGAAACGTAGCCATCAGGCTGAACAGAAATTACACTGACAATGAACGGCGTGAGCAAACTCTACGCCATATGGGCGAAAACCTTACAATGTCCTTGTACAAATAAAACAATATTTACAACGTTCCACCCAAAGCCTCAGCCATCACAGGAAAAAACTAATTCCTCCATCTCAACTACCTAAACCTGCCACTAACAAAAGAAACTCTTTCAAAACTGAGACTCGATCTACAGCATACTAGTAAGGTTCTTTCTACAACACAAACAAGTAAGGCTCCTCTTTGACTAATAATGAGTTTATTTATACTATCCCTACCAACTCAATTTTATCCATGCTGCACGCTTATTTCAAGACTCCCGCTCAATGGTCTCAACCAACCTACCTTTCAAACAAGGGTACTCACTCTATTAATTAATTCCTAAATACCAGTCCTGGTTATAACTCCTAAACAAGGGCATACTACTATATGGTGTTATAGCTGGTACTGATGATCATCTTGTTCATGTTATTGATGGTGGTATGTGTTCAGATACTTATTTTGACGTTTTTGTTGCTGTTGGTGATGTTCTATACATGAGACATACTTTATCTCATAACACAGATGAGGAGAAAATAAGTTCTTGCCAAGGTTAATGGTCTGACAACTTCATGTCCTCTCTGTAAACAAACTCATCATAAAAATGATACTAGTATCTGAGATCGCTTGATGATGACTTGATATTTATGTTTCTGACATACAAGATGGTGAGGAAGACCACGGCGAAGATGTCAGCAATACATCGGTGATAATCTGCAAATGGATGCATCAACAGTGGGGCTTCTTGCTTACAACCAATAGTCCTAACGTAGAGCTGTTAGGTAGGCAAAGTTCTGCAAAGGGCCTGCAAATGACTGAATAACATACACGAATATTTCTCTTTTGTGTCTAGTAAGAGTTCCAACCCTGTATGTATAACAGAATTCGTCTGCTGGTAGTAATAAAATAATGTGGCCGAAATCTGAACAGTTTCAGACATATACAACAAGAAAGCATCATTCTTTGTAGAAACCAAACAACCTCTAATAACAGCTGTGATTATTCTCATGGGTTAATATATAACCTAGTAGTTTATTTTAAATAAATGACATATTGTCATGGAAACATCAGTCAAGAGAAACGTGTATAAATAATGGATTTTGTCTTCAGGTCCATCTCTTGACCTCCCGCATTCTTTCTCTCTTGAGGAACACTCTCCCATACTATTTAAAATCCATTGGTAATACTTTATCCTTTAACTCAAACTTGTTCATTATTTACTTGCTTGTAATTATATGCCTCCATAGAATAACCAGCACTCTCTCAACACATGACTCGCCAAACATCAAGTACTAAAATGACATAGTTCGAAAAGTAACTTGTTAGATATGTTAAAAATTATTTTAATGTTTATTAAAAAACATATGTTAGAAGATACGTATTTACAATGTATTTTTGTTTATGTATATGTATGTGTGTATGTGTGCGTGAGAGATATTTTAGTAGGTTAATTACTTCTCTTTTACTTTGAATGTAATAGTTAAATATTAGACTCTTTTGATATGTTTTTCCTAATTTAATTTGTATATTTGTACTAAATCAAGTGTGTGGGAAGAATGAACGATGAAGTGATGAAGGGCAGAATGTAAGACGGGCCTGCGTGCACAATTCTTTACCCTTTAAAAACAAATATTCATTCATTCATTCATTCATTCATTCTCTCTGTCCTTTCTCTCTCTCCCTTCTGACTCACTTTTCTCTCTATCTCTATTCTCGCTCTGTTTTCCCTGTCTTCTCTCTCTCTCGTTCTCTACATACAATCTCAAAACTCAGGTGTTATGCCCTCTTGAGTACGTAACACCAAATATTGTATCGAATAAATCCACATTCTCTTCTGATCTTTGGACCAGTTACCATAGGTTTCGCCCTAAACTACCTAGCAGGTAATTGTTCCAGCTACATATTGTAATGTCAGTACAAAGATATAAGATATATTACGTCCACTGCACATGAACAAATTGGAATAATTATATACAAATACATATGATAATAAATTACTTCTCAATGAACTGCAACTCACTTACGTAAAAAGATGCTAAGCATAATAAATTGAAATTTCTTCTTCGTCTGCATTGTCTCTCTATATCTGCACTCCTGCCTTTTGGAAACTTTCAATGTATTTTGTAATTCATGTATGGAACCGTAGAGCTTATCTTCTTTAGTGATTTCACTGTGCTAGTAATTACTTCTCAGTGTCTCGTAGCTGGTTCATTTTTGAAGGATATGTTCCATAGTTTGGGGCACTAGGACATATGTACAAAGAGTAGTAGTACCAACTTTAAACTTTGTATACATATGACTTCGGATTCGGCTGTGTCCTGTTCGGAGATGGAAAATGATGACTTATTCCTTTCTGTTTAACATGCTAGTCATCATGTGGTGGTGTTTGTGGTTTGCTGTAGGTTTTTATTATGCTTTTCTTCTGATTATAGGTGATTGGTATGTCTGGTTGCTCCATTTCAGTGCTCTCTTTGGCCAGACGGTCAACTTTCTCATTGCCTGGTATCCCACAGTGGGAGGGAATCCACTGCAAGATGACTCTGTGTTGTAAGTCAATTTTTGACAAGGCATCCTTAATGCCTGGTAGTTGTTTGCACTGAAGAGCATCCAGTACTGATCTATCTTGCATCTGTGATAATTTCGGGGGGGGGCGTGTATCAATTCTGGAGTTTGATAGTTTTTTAATCACAGCAATACTTGGCTAACATCTGCATCATAGTTGTTGCAGTTCTTTCCAGTTGGAAGTTCAATTCGATATTCAGTATGTGCTTCTGCCCATCCATTCTTTATGGCATTGAGTGCAGATCCATCTGTACACACACGTATCCAGGTGTCACATGGATATTTGTCATCGAACAAACTAAGTGTGGCCCTTGATCTTACAAGACTGCTTTGCATCTCGCCATTATGCACACCTTTCACTTCAGTCTGAACAGTTATTTGTATATAATCTGCTTCTTTCCATGCTGTATGCTCTGGTACAGATGTTAATGGAGCGACTACAGTTGGAAGGTCAGGTATCAGCTTACTTGCATACGCTTGGCCTGATGACTGAAACTACTTCTTTTAAGCCGTCTTAGTGCCAAATTATTGAATCTCTCATTCCAGGGATGGCTTACAGAGCTGAGGAATTTCTCTCCCTTTGTGTCTCTACTTTCTTTTAGCGCTTGAACACAATTTATTTTATGAATTTCTACTATTGGTGTGGATCTCATGGCACTTGTGATAAACCGTAGTGACTGATTTTGCAACTTGTCTAGATTATGCAGCGTAGTGTTTGATGCTGTGCACCAAGCTATTGAGCCATATTCTAAATGTGGTAGAATACTTTGCTGATATACATTTTTAAGGATTATTTCACTAGCGCTCCATGTGGTTCCTCAATTTCCTTAATATGGCTTGTTTTCTTCTGGCTTTTGCTTCTGCACTGCTAATGTCCTGTTAGCCCAACTGAAAGGACGACCAATAAACATAAATATTATACACTCCAACATCTGAAAGTTCTGAAGAAGATGTACAGCTATTTTTTATAATGACATAGAGACAGCACTAAAACACACAAAGTCACATGAAGTTACCATAGTGATGGGAGATTTTAATGCCAAAATTGGTAAAGGAAGAACTTCAGACATCGTTGGTGACTATGGAATGGGGGAGAGGAATGACAGAGGTTGTAAATTAAATGAATGGGCAAGAATACACAGCATGGTTGTGGGAAACACCTGGTTTAAACAACATCCTCGAAGACTGGCAACGTGATGCATCCCAGACAAAAAGACTTTTAACCAAATAGAAATCTTATTAATCAACAAACGATTCCGCAATGCATTACTGACAACAAAAATCATGCCAGGAGCTGACTGCAATAGTGACCATGACCCACTCTGTGGAACAATTAGAATAAAGCTAAAGAAAGCATGCAGAAAAGTGTGAAAAGTCACACTGAATACAGAACTCATTAAAAATGACCAAGAACTACGAGAGCAATACAAAGTTATTATAACAAATATATATAATGCGATATAAAAGATAAACAGTATAGATGAACAATGGGAAAATGTTAAGAGATTCTATACACCAAACTGTTAAGGAGATAATACCACCGAAAAAAGAAGCCCCTAAAAATAAATGGATGACAGACAACATCTTAGGACTGATGGACAAGAGGAGGACGAGTAAAAGTAACCAAGAGGAATATAGCAGGATAAGTAAAGAAATAAGAAGCAAATGCAGAGAAGCACAGGATGTGTGGTTAAATGAACAATGCAGACAGATAGAGCACTCTCATAGTAAAGACAGCAAAAACATGCACAAACGAATTAATGGGCTCACAGACAGGAAAACCAAATATACCACAGGATGCTTGAAATCAAAAGAAGGTAAAATGTTAATGGGAAAAGAAGACATTGTGGACAGGTGGACAGAGTATATTGGTGAGCTATATGGAGGAGAAAGACCAAAATTAACACCAGATACTGAAAACTGTGATGGACCACCAATACTTAAAGATGAAATCATAGATGCCATCAAACACATGAAGAAAGGAAAAGCGACTGGGCCTGATAATATAACAATAGAATAAATAAAGGCACTAGAGAAAATGGGAATAAAAATAATAACCAAGTTACTGAATGACATTTACAACACTGGTTATATCCCAAGTGACCTGATTAAATCCACATTTATAGCACTACCAAAGAAACCAGGTGCAAAGGAATGTGATGACCATCGGACTCTCAGCTTCTCATGTCACATAACGAAGCTACTTCTGAGAATCATTATGAGAAGAACAAGGAAAAAGATAAAAATGGAAATAGCAGATGAACAGTTTGGATTTGTTGAAGGAAAGGGAACACACAACACCATTTATGCTTTACGAACACTAACAGAAAGAGCTTTAGAAGTACAGAAAGATCTCTACTTATGCTTCAGTGATTACACCAAGGCATACGACAAGGTGAACGAAATGATTAAAATGCTTGACGACATCAACATAGACGGCAAAGACCTGAGGATTGTAAAACATCTATACTGGCAGCAAGAAGCAGCAATTTGAGTTGAACATTCATTCATTCATTCATTCATTTGCATGTCCCTTGCGGAACTTTGACTCCCAAACAGCACTCCTGAAGGTAAAATGGCCTGCTGTTGTTGCATCCATTTGCAGATTATCAACGATGTCTTGCAGCCATCTTCGCCTTGGTCTTCCTTTTTCCCATTATGTACCCTTCCAAGACTGTTTTCTCTAGATTATTATGACGTTTAATGTGTCCAAAATATTTGTTTTCTCTCTTTAATCATCTTTACTAGCCATCCTTCTTCAATATTCTGTTCTTGTAGTCTAAATATTTGTTCTTTTTTGTGTCTATGATATTTGAAGAACTCTTTTGTAGTATTTACATGCAAAGGCATTTATGTGTTTCTCAGCTGTTTTATTAAGTATCCAGGTCTCACAGGCATATATGCGATGGGAAAGATCGAGTTGAAAATAGAACTGTAAAATATCAACCTAAAACAAATGGTGCGACAAGGATGTGTACTATCTCCAGACTTTTTTTTAACTGTACAGCGAGAATATTCTAAGAACAATCATCACAGACCCAGGCATAAAAATTGGAAGATGCAATATTAATAGCCTTCAGTATGCTGACGACACAGTACTGATAGCTGAGAACCAACAAGACCTGCAAAATCTCTTGGATAAAGTCGCCAAAGAAAGTGAACAGAAAGGCCTTACTTTGAACATCAACAAGACAGAGACTATGGTTATACTAAGAAACAGAATCCACCAACATGCAGTATAAAATTAAACGGAACCATTCTAAAGCAGGTGCAGAAATTCAAATACCTTGGAGCAGTAATAACTTCAGATGGGAAATGCAGAACAGAAATTAGGAACAGAATAGGCCAAGCAAAGACTGCATTTCTGAGAATAAGAAACATATTAACCAACACATTCTTATCAATGAATGTTAGAAAACGAGTCCTAAAATGTTATATTGAATGTGATATATTGAACCTATCTTGTTATATGGAAGTGAATCATGGACAATACGCAGGTCTGCATAAAACTCTTTGGAACCAGCAGAAATCTGGTTTATTAAAAGAATGTTGCGAATCCCTGGACAGTAAACATAACTAATGACGAATGTGTAAGAAGAGCTGGAGAGACAACAAAATCTTGTAAAAAAGATAGAGAGACAATGTACTTTCATAGGACAAAGAATGAGAGAGGGGCATTGAAAATATTTTAACAACAGGAAAAATAGAAGGAAGAAGTTCAAGAGGAAGACCAAGAGAAATGATACTAGACAGTCTGACGGGATGGTGTAGAGGAGATCAACAACTGAGCTGATGGCCTGCTTGAAGGATCGTGTACTCTGGAGAAACATAATAGCCAAAGCCAGTCGGCACGGCACCTGATGATGACTGCTAATGTGTTGCTTCCAGTTCAGTTTTGATTCAAGAGTCACTCTTGAGTAAATGGGTTGGTTGTCCATCCATAAGAATATTTCATTTACAGAGATCGTACCCGCTTTCTGTTTAGACGAGCAAGTGAACAGAGTGGTATTTGATTTCTCTGTGTTGATAATTACACACCATTTGTTTGTCCATAATGCCAAGATGTCTACTGCTCTATGGAGTCTCTGTGTACCAACTGTCGCTGGCAAGGATGAGGAAAGTCTGGAGTGAAATCAATGAATCCAAGACTTGACAATTCTATGGGTCTTTACAACAATGGCTACCAGGATGATGTAAACAAAACCAGACAAAAGCAGACTATAGGTGGCGGGGAATGGATATCGTTGAGCCACTCATCGGATTCCTCATCCCAAAGTCACAGTGTCTCTGAGGAACTGTCTCAAGCCAGCCTGCACCACTGTCTTCATGACAGTCCGAGCAAGACCACAGTCCGCCCTAGCAAGGACATGTGCTGAAGTGGGAGTTACCCAGCCAAAGGGGGCATCGCAAACATCAGATTAACACGCATTATCGCTAATGAAATGTCTCTATCTGCAGCTTTTAAAACAAGGTACACCCCCTGTGAAGAAAACCAGGCAGGTGAGTATTGAGCCCCCTGCTTCGAAAGGGTCCACCCAACGCTACTGGAGATCCTCTCAGTTCATCTTGAGAAGCCAGGAGGCATGAGAGTAGAGCTATTGGCCAAAATATACAGCAGCAGAAAATTACCAGAATGCAATAACTTAATGTAATGTAATGGTGAGAATGTCAGCAGTGTTAGAGATGGCTATAGTAAAAGGGTGGAACTAGAAAAATAATCTTCGCAGAGCAGGTAAGTATATGCTGCAAACAGGAGACACGCCTATCCAAAGATGTCGCCTTTAAAATCAGAGGCTACCAATGTTTTAAATCAGACCGACAGGACAGAAGAAAAGGAGGAATACTCACACTTGTTAAGGATAACATCAACATATACGGCAAAGACCTGAGGATTGTAAAACATCTATACTGGCAGCAAGAAGCAGCAATTCGAGTTGAACATTCATTCATTCATTCATTCATTTGCATGTCCCTTGCGGAACTTTGACTCCCAAACAGCACTCCTGAAGGTAAAATGGCCTGCTGTTGTTGCATCCATTTGCAGATTATCAACGATGTCTTGCAGCCATCTTCGCCTTGGTCTTCCTTTTTCCCATTATGTACCCTTCCAAGACTGTTTTCTCTAGATTATTATGACGTTTAATGTGTCCAAAATATTTGTTTTCTCTCTTTAATCATCTTTACTAGCCATCCTTCTTCAATATTCTGTTCTTGTAGTCTAAATATTTGTTCTTTTTTGTGTCTATGATATTTGAAGAACTCTTTTGTAGTATTTACATGCAAAGGCATTTATGTGTTTCTCAGCTGTTTTATTAAGTATCCAGGTCTCACAGGCATATATGCGATGGGAAAGATCGAGTTGAAAATAGAACTGTAAAATATCAACCTATAAAACAAATGGTGCGACAAGGATGTGTACTATCTCCAGACTTTTTTTTAACTGTACAGCGAGAATATTCTAAGAACAATCATCACAGACCCAGGCATAAAATTGGAAGATGCAATATTAATAGCCTTCAGTATGCTGACGACACAGTACTGATAGCTGAGAACCAACAAGACCTGCAAAATCTCTTGGATAAAGTCGCCAAAGAAAGTGAACAGAAAGGCCTTACTTTGAACATCAACAAGACAGAGACTATGGTTATATCTAAGAAACAGAATCCACCAACATGCAGTATAAAATTAAACGGAACCATTCTAAAGCAGGTGCAGAAATTCAAATACCTTGGAGCAGTAATAACTTCAGATGGGAAATGCAGAACAGAAATTAGGAACAGAATAGGCCAAGCAAAGACTGCATTTCTGAGAATAAGAAACATATTAACCAACACATTCTTATCAATGAATGTTAGAAAACGAGTCCTAAAATGTTATATTGAATGTGATATATTGAACCTATCTTGTTATATGGAAGTGAATCATGGACAATACGCAGGTCTGCATAAAACTCTTTGGAACCAGCAGAAATCTGGTTTATTAAAAGAATGTTGCGAATCCCTGGACAGTAAACATAACTAATGACGAATGTGTAAGAAGAGCTGGAGAGACAACAAAATCTTGTAAAAAAGATAAGAGAGACAATGTACTTTCATAGGACAAAGAATGAGAAGAGGGGCATTGAAAATATTTTAACAACAGGAAAAATAGAAGGAAGAAGTTCAAGAGGAAGACCAAGAGAAATGATACTAGACAGTCTGACGGGATGGTGTGAGAGGAGATCAACAACTGAGCTGATGGCCTGCTTGAAGGATCGTGTACTCTGGAGAAACATAATAGCCAAAGCCAGTCGGCACGGCACCTGATGATGACTGCTAATGTGTTGCTTCCAGTTCAGTTTTGATTCAAGAGTCACTCTTGAGTAAATGGGTTGGTTGTCCATCCATAAGAATATTTCATTTACAGAGATCGTACCCGCTTTCTGTTTAGACGAGCAAGTGAACAGAGTGGTATTTGATTTCTCTGTGTTGATAATTACACACCATTTGTTTGTCCATAATGCCAAGATGTCTACTGCTCTATGGAGTCTCTGTGTACCAACTGTCGCTGGCAAGGATGAGGAAAGTCTGGAGTGAAATCAATGAATCCAAGACTTGACAATTCTATGGGTCTTTACAACAATGGCTACCAGGATGATGTAAACAAAACCAGACAAAAGCAGACTATAGGTGGCGGGGAATGGATATCGTTGAGCCACTCATCGGATTCCTCATCCCAAAGTCACAGTGTCTCTGAGGAACTGTCTCAAGCCAGCCTGCACCACTGTCTTCATGACAGTCCGAGCAAGACCACAGTCCGCCCTAGCAAGGACATGTGCTGAAGTGGGAGTTACCCAGCCAAAGGGGGCATCGCAAACATCAGATTAACACGCATTATCGCTAATGAAATGTCTCTATCTGCAGCTTTTAAAACAAGGTACACCCCCTGTGAAGAAAACCAGGCAGGTGAGTATTGAGCCCCCTGCTTCGAAAGGGTCCACCCAACGCTACTGGAGATCCTCTCAGTTCATCTTGAGAAGCCAGGAGGCATGAGAGTAGAGCTATTGGCCAAAATATACAGCAGCAGAAAATTACCAGAATGCAATAACTTAATGTAATGTAATGGTGAGAATGTCAGCAGTGTTAGAGATGGCTATAGTAAAAGGGTGGAACTAGAAAACATAATCTTCGCAGAGCAGGTAAGTATATGCTGCAAACAGGAGACACGCCTATCCAAAGATGTCGCCTTTAAAATCAGAGGCTACCAATGTTTTAAATCAGACCGACAGGACAGAAGAAAAGGAGGAATACTCACACTTGTTAAGGATAACATCAACATATAATACAGACTTCCACGGTCTCAATTATAACTATCCTACTGACGGCCCACTTGCTCTAGAAACAATTCCACACAAAGAGAGACTGATGGTCTGTGGCGATTTTAACAGTCATTCCCAGAGCTGGGGCTATGAAACATAGTCAAGAGAGGAGAGGAAGTTGCTGCCAGGATAACACTGGACTTCTGATCAACCAGCCAATGGATCACCCAACATTTTACTCAAGGGCTTAGCATACAACCTCAACACCAGATCTGGGACTCCACTCTCCAGACCTAATGTGAAACATGACATGCAGAGTTAGAAAACAACTTGGAGGTAGCGACCATCGACCAGTCTTCCTGACAATAGAAAATGAACTCATTAACACCATTAGCCCTCTCCCCAGATGGAACTATACAAAAACAAAAACAAAAAAACTAACTAACTGGACAATGTAACAGACATCGTACAGAGAGTTGTCCATAGAAGGTAAGGATATTAACAGCGTAGTGAAGGAATTCAATGCTTGTATCCTTCAGGCCGCCCATGAAACCATTCCCAAAAGAGCTCGTAGGGACAATAAACCATACTGATCTAATGAGCTGGGAAAACTCCATGATGACGTCGAAACAGCTCGAAAGCAAGCAGAAAATAGGCCATGCCAAGAACACCACAATAATTACCAACATACTAAGGCCAAATTTCAAAGAGCCAAGTTGCAAACCAGACAGAAACGTTAGAGAGAGAAAATAGAGTTCCTAAACTTTGAAAAGGATGGAAGGAAACTGTAGAAACTAACCGAACAGTTAAACGATGAGAGTACTAGAAGAAGTACAAAGATTACACTAATAGAGGATGGGAAAACTCTTACGGGTAAGCAGGCAGCAGATCATTTTTCTAGCATGTTTGCACAAGACTTCAACATTGATATTCATCCAGAGAAGAAGCGTACAGTGCACAATGACACATAGAAAGAGAAGGAACAAGTCAGAAAAGTGGAGGTCATGGATGCACCAATCACACACAGCGAGTTAGACCTAGCAGTCAGTAAACTGAAACCAAGGAAATCACCAGGACCAGATGGAGTGTCCAATGATATGATCAAGAACCTGGGAATGGCAGCAACGGGAAATCTGTTGGATATTTTCAATATGTGTTGGAGTAGATTAACTCAAATCTGGAAGGAAGCAAGCATGGTACCACGGCTAAAGTCAGGGAAAACAGCGATAGAGCCTCCAGCTACAGGCCAATCAGTCTCACTCAGGGAAAACAGTGATAGAGCCTCCAGCTACAGGCCAATCAGTCTCACTCAGGGAAAACAGTGATACAGCCTCCAGCTACAGGCCAATCAGTCTCACTCAGGGAAAACAGCGATACAGCCTACAGCTACAGGCCAATCAGTCTCACTCAGGGAAAACAGCGATACAGCCTACAGCTACAGGCCAATCAGTCTCATTCAGGGAAAACAGCGATACAGCCTACAGCTACAGGCCAATCAGTCTCACTCAGGGAAAACAGCGATACAGCCTACAGCTACAGGCCAATCAGTCTCATTCAGGGAAAACAGCGATACAGCCTACAGCTACAGGCCAATCAGTCTCACTCAGGGAAAACAGCGATACAGCCTACAGCCACATCCCAATCAGTCTCATTCAGGGAAAACAGCGATACAGCCTACAGCTACAGGCCAATCAGTCTCACTCAGGGAAAACAGCGATACAGCCTACAGCTACAGGCCAATCAGTCTCATTCAGGAAAACAGCGATACAGCCTACAGCTACAGGCCAATCAGTCTCATTCAGGGAAAACAGCGATACAGCCTACAGCTACAGGCCAATCAGTCTCATTCAGGGAAAACAGCGATACAGCCTACAGCTACAGGCCAATCAGTCTCACTCAGGGAAAACAGCGATAGAGCCTCCAGCCACATGCCAATCAGTCTCACTGGCTGCCTGTGCAAAACGATGGAACGAATCATTAATCTGTGGTTAAAATGGTACTTAGAAGGTGAAAACCTTCTCGTTCCACAACAACCATGATTTAGGCAGTACTACAGCACAGAAGATCAAGTGACCTATCTCTCTAAAGAGACTGAGGATCTTATCTTATATCTTATATCCTTTCCTTGCCGTTAAACGTCACATAGGGCTCGCAAAGTAGTTCGCCAATGTTTCTGTCTTCGGCGAGTCTTTCAACCTCATCAAAGGATTTTATGCCTGTTAACTTGGCCTCTCTTAATAATGTCCTCTTCAGAGTTTCCCGCGGTCTGCCCCTTTTTCTTCGGCCTGTTGTGTTCCACTTGATAGCTTGTTTTGGGATTCTCTGAGGATGCATTCCAAGAAAAAGAAACGTGTACTCGCATCATAGATAGACCTGAGGAAAGCCTTTGATAAAGAATGGAAGAAAGGTCTGCTGTGGAACATAAGAAACTGCAATGTGAATGGAAGACTTAACAACTGGTGGATAAAGTCCTATTTACACAACAGAAGAGCAAGAGTAGTAATAGATGGTTAAAAAAGCCAGAAAGTTCTCCTGCGACATGGCGTAAGACAAGGAGGAGCCCTTTCACCTACACTATTGATCTGATCAATGAACTTATCTATGGAATCAAAGCGGCACTGTATGCAGATGATCTGTTTATGTGGTGTACACATGCATACACGACGCCAGCGGCAAAGAAAGTTCCTTTGTGGCACTCTCTCCACATTGGTCCATATTTCCCGTCAACGTCGCCTTTTATACCCCAGAAAGGCGAACCTTCCACCCAGGGCTTAGTTATAGGACAAAGAACATTCGAAAATGCGTATGTATAAATTAATGTGTATAATTAATGTGTATAAATTAATGTGTATACTTTAATGTGTATAAATTAATGTGTATAAATGTGCATAACAATGTAATCTGGCCGTGACCCGTTTTGTTACGACTGAGACTCTGACTTAAGAAACTGTCACTCTTACCAAGAAGCAGCAGAGAGAGCGACATGAGAACATTATAAAAATCACAAAGGAGATAACAGATAATTTCAGCACAGGATGTAAGAGTGCAATAAGGACACATAAGAGACAACTGGTCAATGGAGAAAGAGAAAAAAAATTAAAAGATGGAAAGAACACTTTAAAACCCTACTAAACAGAAAACAAACAGTAGAAATAATAGAAATTACTGAAGCAAAAATGGAACTAAACATCAATACAGGACCAATAACAATAAGTGAAGTAAAGGAAGCAATAAAGAAGCTAAAATTAGACATAGCACCACGTGAAGATAAGTGACTGTTGAGATGTTGACACCTGAAGAAACAGAAACACTAAAAAAGCTCTGGCGGATACTACAACAAATTTGGGATCTAGAAAAAGCTCCAGAGGAGTGGAAAACTGGTCTTATAGTAAAACTATCAAAGAAAGGTGACCGCAGAGATTGCGAGAACTGGAGAGGCATTACCCTACTACCACTCACCAGTAGAGTATTTTGCAGAATAATCATCAACAGAACTGTATCAGCACTTGAGGAAAAACTTCAGAAGAGCAGGCAGGATTTAGGCAATTAAGATCACGCATAGACTAGAGCAGGCAAGTGAGTGGCAAAGCACGACATATGCACTGTTTATAGATTTTGAGAAAGCCTTCGATAGTGTCAACAGAGATGCACTGTGGAGAATTCTAGGATGGCATGTCCTCCCTCATAAGATAGTGAATGCCATTATTTCAGTGCAAAGTTGTCTATGGAGAATATAACTCCAGCAGCTTTAGGGTACAAACAGGAGTGAAGCAGGGATGTGTACTACCACAAACGTTATTTATCTTGGCAGAAGACTGGTAATGAAGGAGGAAAAATCAGACAGACCCAGAGGATTTCAATGGACTCTTGACACAGTGCTGGAGGACCTTGCCTTTGCAGACGATATTTGTCTACTATCAAGAAGCCACAAAGATATGCAAAATAAATAAGCTAACTGAGAATGCAAACAACGTAGGATTGAAGATCAACGAGAAAAGACACAGTTAATGAAGCAAAATGTGAACAACATAAATGTACACAGAGTAGATAGCAAGTGAAGAGATCAACGAATTTGTATATCTTGGCAGTAGAGCGGTTAGCGGGGTAGGGGTATCCCCTATCAAAGGAGAAGTAAGACGCCTCCTTACCTCCGTCAGTCTACGGGACACCCTTGGGCAAGGTGGAGTACCCGTATAGCCCCCCGATCAGGGTGACGTGAAACCATGGGAGCAGGTGGTGGATGGAATGGGAGAGCAGCTGACAGATAATGTTGGTTATGGTCACCATTCTATGATGGTAGGCAGATGATCTCAATGTAGGGACAATGGCTACGATCACTGACTAGTACAGTCACTGCCCGGAAGGAAAGCAATGGTAAACTACCTTCTGGAAACATACCAAGAAACCCAAGCAGCAATCATGGAAAGTCAAATAGGAAAAAGATCTGGTGGTGAGTCCCCCAGGCCAGATAGATCTAATTTTAACACTGGGGAAGAGTGTGAGGCAGAGGTCGGTACTAGTAATTGTGATGACGGACAAAATCCTGACGGTGTTACCAAGGAAAACCCCTGTATCAAACTAAAAAGAAAAATAAGAGTAGGAACATGGAATGTAAGAAGTATGTATGAGGGAAAATATCAAGTAATAAGTGACGAGATGAAAAGAACGCGCATACACATTTTGGGAATCTGCGAACATCGATGGAAAGGATCAGGACACTTTAAGAGCGAGAATGATAATATATTATATATTCTGGCGGAGAAGTAGGAGGAAAGAATGGAGTGGCTTTTTATTTGGACAAATCAACATCAAAAGCATTACTAGGCTACAATCCAGTAAGTGATAGAATCCTAACAATCAGACTTAAGGGCATTCCTAGAAATGTAACAGTCATCCAGGTATATGCACCTACATCAGCAGCAGAAGAAGATGAAGTAGAACATTTTTATAACACACTGCAGACGACAATGGACCAGGTACGGAAAAATGATATTGTATTTATAATGGGTGATTTTAATGCAAAAATTGGTACAGAAAGAGCAGAAGATGAAGGACAGGTTGTAGGGAAATTTAGCATAGGACACAGAAATGAGGCAGGTGACAATCTAATGGTGTTTTGTATGGAAAATGAACTAATGATCGCTAACACACTTTTTAAACAACATCCAAGAAGACTTTACACATGGACATCACCTGATGGGAAAACCAGGAATCAAATAGATTACATTTTAGTGCAGAGAAGGTGGAGGTCAAGCATAACATCAGCAAAAACTTTACCAGGTGCTTATTGTGACACGGACCATGAGTTATTAATAGCAGACATGAAGATAAAGATAAAAAAGATAGTTATGGGATCAAGACCACTCCGCTTTGACCTTACAAATATACCAGAACAATACGGTATAGAAGTGAAGAACCGTTTCGAAATCCTGATGGCTGTACAGGAAGAGATGACACCAGATGAATTGGCTACGCAGGCCAAAGATATCTTAGTAACAACAGCTAAAGACATGGTTCCAGTAAAGAAAACACAAAAGAATAGATGGATCACAGCAGGTACCCTAGAACTGATAAAACAATGTAGAGAAATGAAGACGCAGTGGAGAGTGACAAACAACAACAAAGATAAATATAAAACTTTAACAAAAGAAGTACGAAGAAACATAAGAAAAGACAAAAAACAATACATACATGATTGTTGTGAAAGAATAGAAGAACATCAGAGGTATGGAAGAGATAGTGAAATGTTTAAAGAAATGAAGACATTGACGAGAAATGTCACACCTAAGCTAAATGTAATTTGTGATGAGATGGGGAATACCCTGACAGAGACAGAGGAAATTCTGGAAAGATGGAAGGAATATTGCAAAAGAATGTATGAAACAACCGACTGTGGAAGCAGAAATCAACAGTGTGAATTATTATTGCAGGAGAAAGAACCCGAGCCGACAATGGAAGAAGTTTTATGGGCAATAAAGAGTCTGAAAAATGGTAAATCACCAGGATGTGATGAGATAACCGCTGAATTTATTAAAGCAGGAGGAAAGGAGTGTGCAACAATCTATCATGCACTATGTAAAAAGATATGGCATTCAGGTATTTGGCCACAAGAATGGAAAAGAACTGTATTCATACCACTGCCAAAAAAGGGTAACCTGAAATTATGCACCAACTACAGAACTGTTGCCCTGATTAGTCATGCCAGTAAAATTCTGTTAAAAATCATAATGGGTAGACTTCGAAAGAAAATAGAAGAAGAAGTCAATATGGTCCAAGCTGGCTTCAGGCAAGGAAGAGGATCAAGAGATCATATATTCAATCTAAGATTAATAATAGAGAAATGCAGGGAGTTTAATGTGAATCTATATTTATCCTTTATAGACTACTCAAAGGCATTTGATTGTGTACAACACCAGAAACTTTGGGAAATAATGGAAAAAATGGGATTTCCAACACATTTGATACAATTAACATCACTGCTGTATTTAGACCAACAAGCAGCAGTAAGAATAAATGGTGAAACAACAAGTTGGTTTGACATAAAACAAGGGGTCCGTCAGGGGTGCATATTGTCACCCTACTTATTTAACTTGTATACTGAAAATATAATGAGGAATGTTAGAGAAGATGTAGACAAAGAATATTACGATGCCATAACAGTTGGAGGTTATGAAATACCAGAGATTAGATATGCTGATGACACAGTATTGCTGTCCACAACACAAGAAGGAATGGAAAAACTAATTATGTCAGTCCGAAAGAACAGCGAAGAGCAGAACCTCTATCTTAATGCAAAGAAAACTAAAGTGATGACAACTGACAAAACAAACAAGGCAACTGAAATATGTATCAATGAGGAAAAACTGGAAGAAGTGGAGAGTTTTGAATATCTTGGATCACTACTAACTAATAATGGAGATACAATGAGGGAAATTAAAAGGAGGACATCTATTGCTCTTCAGAAAGTAAAACAAATAAAGAATCTGTGGAGAGGAGCAGACAGAACCACAAAAATAAGATTTTTAAGGGCATGCATCTTTCCCATCGCAACATATGCCTGTGAGACCTGGACACTTAACAAAACAGCTGAGAAGCACATAAATGCCTTTGAATGTAAATGCTATAGAAGAGTTCTCCAAATATCGTGGACACAAAAAAGAACAAATATATCTATACTGCAAGAGCTTAATATTGAAGAAGACTGGCTAGTAAAGAGGATTAAAGAGAGAAAACTTAAATATTTTGGCCACATTAAACGTCATGATAATTTAGAGAAGACCATATTGGAAGGATACATAATGGGAAAAAGAAAGAGAGGAAGACCGAAACGAAGATGGCTGCAAGACATCGTTGATGATCTGGAAATGGATGCAGCAGCAGCAGGCCATCTTGCTCACAACCGAGAGGCCTACAGGAGTGCTGTTTGGGAGGCAAAGTTCCGCAAGGGACATGCAAAGGAATGCAAAGGAATGAAGAGCAGTAGAAAATGGAGACAGCACAGATAACATCAACAGAAGACTTACTAGAGCAAACCAGGCTTTTGCAATGCTGCAGACCATATGGAAATCTAAACAACTAAACATGAAGACGAAAATCAGGATTTTTAAGAATAATATTATACGTGTTCCATTCGATGGAAGCGAATGCTGGAAAATTACTAAAACCATAGAAAACAAGCTGATTTCTTTCCAGACTAAATGTTTACGAAGAATTAGGAAAATATTTTGCCCAGACTGCATAAGCAATAACATCTTGTTGGTAGAGACGGAGAAGAAGCCACTGACAGCAATTATTGAGGAAAGACAATGATGATAGTTGGGACATATGCTACGAATGACTGTTACCTCACTACCAAAATTAGGACTGAGATGGACACCACAGGGTAACAGAAGTACGAGTATACCAAAATAGACATGGACAAGAACAAAAGATAGGATGTTGAGATTTTGAGCAATTGAAGACTCATATGAGCAATATATAAGCCAAAATAATATGGAAATTCATATAGTTTAATGTGAATCTATATGTATCTTTTACTAGCTGATTACCCGGCGTTGCTCGAAAAGTTATTTATCCCAATCGTCTATTAGATAGGAAAAGGAAAGAATTCTGTCTATAGTGTAAAACTGAATTAATTTTATCTACAGGTATTTCAAATATAAGTGCAGTATAGACATTATAGAGTAAAGTATTTTACAAATTAACTATAATATTAATTTAACTCCAAACTTGATTTTAAACATAATTTTTAGTTTCATCTCTAGGAGAAAGAATAAATAAATTCTTTGGTGAACCCACCCTTGAGCAAGCTACGTAAAGTTGTCCCTGAGAAAAACATGGCGATCTCATATCTACTGCACAGTACTTAATAAACTGATTCTGTGACTTGTTGATCGTGATGGAGAACGCAAGTCTCACTGGAAATTGCAATCTCTTAAAGTTCAAAGTGAGATCCGTCAGAATAAGTGGCATCAGTGGGATAAATATTGCTTCACAATCTCCCTGTCCTGTTAAGACAGTGGCCTTAATTACATTTCCCAGCATCCTTCTTACACACAACCTTGTAAAATAATTGGAGATCCCACTTTAAGTAAAAGATTATGTGGTGGCAATCCAGACGGATTAAGTGAGTTTAAGAACTCTGCTTGGAAAATGACAACCTTATCGGCATCTACTACAGTATCAATATACTTGTATTCAGTGACTACGCCTGGTAATATGGCAAGTATTCGATTGTTTATATCGTGGACTTCTTCATTTTTAGCAGCAAGAAAGGCCCTCTCTCTCGCAACCAGTTCAAATTTTGATAGTTTTAAAAAACAGCCGGATAGACGGCATCTATTAGCTCTGAGACGGACGACACCAGGTTACAAAATCCAGATGGCAATTTTAACTTTCCAGAAGACTCGACTGCTAATCTACCTTCTCCGATCTCCTGTAGTTTGTTTGAGAAAGTATGAGCACTCTCATCCCCCAGATGTACTCTCATGTTTTGCTTTAAAGTTAACTTTCACACATGTCTCCACACTAATGAATGTTTTAATCATGCGTGGATCTCATCAGCCGGCGCTGACTTTGAGATGACAGGCAGAGTTTGACGAAAATCTCCACAGAGGAGTACCAGAGCTCCACCCATCAGGTTGGCGATTTCTGGAGCTCGCCGTCTACATAGAGGATAACCGTCATGACCAGTCTGTGTCTCAGAAATGTGTTTTCTAGGGTATTTCTTGATAAACTTTCTGTCAGTCTTACACGGAGAGTTGGGACTGAGATCTCCACATGGTCCTTGGATCATGTTTTTGTTACCACTGTAAAAAGTTCAAGATCTTATGTCCGGTCAGGCAGCTCAGCAGATATAAGGTCATCGATTTGTGTGGGCTGAATTTTGTCCGGCAACCAGACTAAATTGTGTGAGCTTGGTAGTCCTCGCTTTTGCCATTCAGTCGTGTACATCCATCATCTTGGCACTCCAAAGACATGGCTCTGTGTTATAACGTCAATTAGTTTCAACTGCTTCTGTTTAAATTCTCTGGCAACCAAGTGGTGGCGCCCACTGGGTAAATGATCCTTCGTAAGCATCTCCTTGATCTCTGTCCAAGTTGGATTGCAGGTGAAGTTGATAAATACGTTTAGTCTCCCGTACGTCCTCACATACGTCATAGCATCTTGTTTGTATTCGTGCATGTGTTTGGGACTACCTGTAAACGTAGCTACTTTCAACTTTCCTGTCATTTGCCACATCATCTCTCAGTTGAATATATTCTTCAACTCTCAGTTTACATTGATTTAGACGAATGTAAAGAAGACGCTCTCTCTCGATTTTTGTATACATGTAGCATAGCCTTGTAAGTAATGATTATAGTTATTATTATTATTATTAGTATTAGTGACATGATCAGGAATGTAGTTAAGAATGTATTGGGGGGCAGGATAGTAGATCAAATGGTAACAGAGAAGGGATAGTTAGAAGGGCGAAGAACGGATACTCGGTACTTCAAAGACCTGATCAAAGGTAAACAGAATCGACATGGGTACGCCGATAGATCGTAACATTGCGACTTCACGCACACATGCAGTAGCCGAGGGGGAACAATTGACCAGTAGATCAAACGACTGAACAGAGAACGGACTAGGTCCCGAAGCAGATAACTTGAAAGAGATGAGGGACTTGGTTAATTGGAGGTAACAATTGGACCGACTGAGATGAAAGCGACTAACACGAAGACGCTAGTTGCGGCCAGTTGGAACTTAGGAATATAAGGCAGAGAAGAAGGCCGGCGGAGAGCAGATGAGCATTCAGGAGGCAGGGGGAGGTGCAGGCAGCTGCAGGTAGAGAGATTAGGAGATAGCTGCAGGTAGAGAGAGAAGGATTCAGCAAGAGAGATGTAGAGATAGAGACATAGTGTTAGACTGAACTAGTGTAGCAAGAGATTGTGCAGTAATTTTTACCACGAGCTTTTGTATTAAAGTATGAAGTATTAAATATTGTGAAGCAGAGAACGCTGTTTAAATACTGGTTATAGAATATGAGAAGTATGGTATCGTGAGATTTTGAGATTTTGTGCTTCAAAGAAGAATATAACGAAATGTATATAATCTTGCCTATTATTCCAAGCGAAGTGATCAGCTAAACGTATTGTGAAATGTCAGTGAAATGTTTTATGAGGCCTCATCTATTGCCATTTATATGAAACTTCGATGTGAGATGTGATGAGGAAAGAGAAAGATAATGAACAATATAAAATAGAACTTCTAAGTGTTATATACATATATACGATGAATTGACGAAACAATTGTCTGCAGTTTATTATGCAGTTCTGTTAAGTATCTCGAACCAATAGTCTGTATGCATTGCTTAAACTTTCTTGCTGGTTGTTTCACATGTTGTTTGATTAACCTGCCTCAGATTAAAGTGATATCCATCTTCACCTCGGGAGAATATCACTGGGTTCTGTAGACTATCATAAGATTGATATGTTTCTGAAATGCGCTGCAATGATTTGCCTCGTCGTTGAACTACGATATCCCGTTGATCAAACTCATGGCCTGATATAACCACCGCGACTTCATTTACCTGAGAAGCATAGAAGTGCTGCTCTTGTTGGCCTGCTGGTCTTCTGTCTGCTCTTATGATTACTTTATATTCAACCGTTGGCATACGTGCTAATACTGCTTTATACGTTTTAATAAGATCATTGTGCACATAAAACATCCTTTGTAAGTTTAACACAATCTCTCGTACTGTTCCTGCGATGTAGAAAGGCAGTAACAATATCAGCTTTGTTATATTTTTAAGTATAGTTAGTTTAAGTTCACAATTAGAGACCAAGGCACTAAACAACGCTGTTGTGATGTCATTATGGACATTTTACTTTTACCCCTTCTAACCGCAACCCCCCTCCCTCCTCTATGCCGATGGATCTGAACGCCGACTTATTTTTATACTGGAGGGTTTTACCTCATATGACCAAAGGGGTAAAGTTCTTAAAGTGTTATAGGATGACTGTCATATTTAAAAGTATCACAAGGGCAAAGTCTGAATAGTATGACACATTATATATTTATTACAGCAAAAGTTGTTCTCAATTCATCAAGCCAGGAGACATAACAAAATAAAAAGTTAAGGGAGGTTACAAATATTCCTCCTAGACTTGCAGGGCTCTATTTCACGATCATCTCCCTTAGACCATTATTTGTTTCATCCTTGATTTTATTGGATGCTATGTCACCCAGTATGGTGTGTGTATATATACTATTCAGAACCATTTGATTATGTACAACACCATAATCTTTGGAAAATAATAGATACAATGGGAGATCCACCACATCTGATACAATTAATACCAATGATGTATCTAGTCCAACAGTGAGAATAAATGGCAAGCCAGGAAGTTGGTTTGGCATAAAACAAAGTGTCCGTCAGGTGTGGATACTGTCGCCTTATGTATTTAAATTGTTTACTGAAAATATAGTAAGGAACGTTAGAGAAGATGTAGACAACGAATATTATGATGCTATAACAATTGAAGGTTATGAAACACCAGAGATGAGATATTCTAATGACACAATATTACTGTCAACAACACAAAAATTAATGCAACAAATAATTATGTCCGTCCGTAAGAGTAGTGAATACAAAACCTCTATCTTAATGCGACGTAAACTAAATTGACGACAACTAACACTCTAATAAAATTTGTAGGGAAAGATAACACCAACGCCGAAAAAGTCATGGTGAAAGTAGTAATTGACACGGTAAATCTAAACGGAGAAAGATTAAATGAAATATGTCTAACAGAGGGCATGGTCATTGGAGGCACAATATTTCTACACAAAGAGATGATACATAAAACAACATGGATATCTCTGGATGATAGAACTAGAAACCAGATAGATCATTTTTGTGTTAGAAAGCAATACAGAACATCTCTGATAGATTTAAGGGCATATAGGGATGCAGATGTCAACAGTGATTACAATGTGTGTGTGTAAGGAAAATAAAATTAACATCGAATAGCCAACACAAGAAATCAATACACAGAAAGATAAACATAGCCTGCAAGAAGAGAATATTAACAGTAATTTCAGTCCGGAACTTGGCAATCATTACACAAAACTCAGTGAAGTAGAGGGGATAGGTATAGATGCATTATGGGATTCTTACAACACAGCCATAATCGCAGCACAAAAGCAAGCTCTGGACTTTAAAAAAACCAAATAGAAAAACATGAATATCAGAAAACACATGGAAGTACATACATGAAAGACGAGCAGCCAAATTAGACATGTTGAATGTAAAAACAGACCTTGGAAAAGATCTGGCGAAAGCAACATACAAACAAATAGACTAGAAAGAAAAAAGTTCAGCTAGAAGGAATAAAAGAAACTACATGGACAGTATGGCGAAAGAACAGAGAAAGCAGCAAAAACAGGAGACATATAACATGCAAAAGATGCTAACAGGTACGATTATATCTAAAGGAAGACCACTCCTTAGCAAAGCTGTGATAACACAGTGTATAAACCAGGAAAACAATTAGTAACAGTTTTATTAATTAACGAGCAAACAGTTGTGACGTTTCAGTGTGAACCTTAATCATACAAAAACACACGGGTCAAAGAAACAGAGAAAGAAGATACAAGATGAGTTCATATCAACGCTATTTAAAAAGTAGGAATGATAAAAAATATATAATAAATGGAGCACTTCGCTGTGACATGTAAGAGGCTGTGTCTAGAAATGCGCACAGTAGATTGTTGAGAATGTATAAATGGAGACATGTGATGTGTGATAGGCGGGTCGTAAGAGGTTTGAGGTGGGAGAGAGAAATCCAAACTAAGGGTGATCTAGCCGGGAAAAGATGGATCAGGTGATTGTAGGTGGAGTAGAGGCGTTGTAATATGGTGCCGTAAGGTGGTTTTGAAATATATATAGCAAGGGAGAAAGAAGTAGGACGTGGTGCACAGGGAGTATGCTTGTGGGAGAGGGGAATGTTAGGCGTAACAGAATTGCGAGTTCAAACCATCTTGATCCAGGGTCCCATATTCCTGAATGTACCGATTCTCAAGTCCTTGGTGTTTCTGTCATCGTTATGACGTTGTTTACAACTGTATGCTGGTTAATTAATAAATTTGTTCCTACTTTCTTCCTAGTTAATAGATTTTCAGTTTATGACGGTGTAAGAGAAGTGGGCCCCTAGGCTGAAGATACTCGTCGAATGTGCACGTTTGTAACTTACCAACGTTCCTTGCTGTTTGTTCTGTGGATTCGATATCTTTTCTTATCTGAATGTTAGGAAGTCCTATATTGTTCTTAACCACTCTTCACTTTTGTCCTTTTTGCATGCTCAAACTTTTGAGTACATGTTATTCTCTGTTCTGTACTTTTGGGAGAGTACATTACAGTGTCCGTGTAATAAAATACGAGGTTTCAAAGGTAAATAACTGTTAAAACTGAAAGAAGAAGAGCACAGGCGGGTTTCAAGCCCTTGATTTATTGTTGTTAATTTCATAGTTCGTCTGTCATAGGTGAACGCATATTTCGAGACTTTTCTTGTGAGAGAGATTTGTTGTGAAAATCTTGTAGGTTATGAGGGAGATTCGCAATTTTATGGGAGAATCTTGAGCGAGTTGATGGATAAAGTTGGAATACAGGTAAAGTAATTTATATCTAGAATAATGTGATAGTAAGAAATTCTTTGCAGACTACATTGGTCTACTTTCACATACCCAGAAAAGGCACACAGGAGAAGGGAACTAAAATTTACGACATAGCCAGACCAGTATGTCTGAATATACATCCATACAAGACTAAGATAATGAGAATCAGTGGAAAAATAAGTAAAGAATCTCAGTTGGGACAAGAGAAGTTGATAAAGTTTTTAAGTATCTTGGCAGCCTCGTTTCAGCAGACAGCAATAGCTATACTATAGCAGGGCTATAACAAATTAGCAAACATATGAAGTCTGCCATTCTTTATACGAATCTCAAGCTCAGAATATTTGTTCGCTTCATTTTATTATATGCACAGAAACATAGAGAGAAGTAAAAGTAGACTGAGAGGATTTGAAGAAAGATGCCTCAGAAACAAAATAAAGAATGCACTGGGACGAACAGTCATTCATAACATTTCTAAAGATGTCGAAAGACGAAGATGGAAATGGCTGGGCCACATACTAGGAATGGAAAGAACAAGACACCCCTAGGCCGCCTTGACTTGGACACCCGCAAGAGAAAAGAAAGAGAGGAAGGCCATTGGGGACACGGGGACGTACAATGGACGAATATGTAAAGGAATCAGGACAGACATGGTTTGAGGTGTCCCGCCTTGCTTAGGACAGGATTAGCTATAGAACCTTTGTTGATGCTTTATGCTCCATCGGGAGTACAGAGAACTGATGATGATGAAGATATTTCAAGCGCTAACAGCACTTGTAGTTTAGTACTTTGTTATGATTTTTATCTTTGGTGTTTCACGGAGTAGCTGTTTCAACCTTAAAGCTGTTGGGAATCTCTTTCATGATGATGCATCTGTGTGATCTGAGGTGTTGCAACATTACACTCATAGAATAAGAATAAATTCCATCATAATCATAATTATCATCATCATCATCATCATCATCATCATCATGTGGTCTACGCATTAGAGGACGTTTGTTCTTCACAAGGACTTATTCAAAGGAGTTAGCGTGCGTTCGTCGAAAATGTCATCTGACCTGTTGCTCTTACTATTGTTAGTGCAGGTGTGTAACCACAGGATATTTGAGTTAACGAGTTACTGAGTATAATAATTCATTTATTCACTACCTTCACAACAACTAATATTACAAATGACCTCCAAGGCACCCTGTTAGTATGTTAATGGTACATACGCAAGTGACTTGTGTTGTCCTGTCGACATTATCTCCTTATATAAACTATTCTGTAATAGTCAGGCAGTATTCCCCTATTCTTTATAAAGGTGAGGTATTCTCTTATCACCTGAGACGTGAGAGAAAGAAAAATCACAAGAGAATTACATGAGATTCGAACCACGGACTCCGGTAGGACTAGCAGTCGTCTAGCCACGAGAGAACAGAGTACCAACGACTGTGGGATCCTTGACGATAATCTAATTCATGATTCGCATGTTTTATATCAGAATTTCCGGTCACATTAGAACCATGAAGGTTCAGCTGACAATAAAAACCTATTGTCCTTTGGCAGCATTTCTTTATATTTCGGGTTATTTTATTGTGTTATGTTTTTATTATTAGAGCACATTAAAAATAAGAGTACTTTAAATCACAAGAGGAGGGACAATAGGTCAAATAACTGTTTCACAAAGAAGAGTTAGGAATGGACTTGACACAATGGCCGTGTGGGGGCAATATGTCACGTGTCTCAGTCTCCCCAAGAAGTCATCACTTTTAAAATTGTCAACAAATACGTGCTGCCATATGCTACAACGTGCTGTCCTATGCTACAAATACGTGCCGCCCTATGCTACAAATACCTGCCGCCATATGCTACAACGTGCCGCCCTATGCTACAAATACGTGCCGCCCTATGCTACAACGTTCCGCCCTATGCTACAAATACGTGCCGCCATATGCTACAACGTGCCGCCCTATGCTACAAATACGTGCTGTCCTATGCTACAAATACGTGCCGCCCTATGCTACAAATACGTGCCGCCCTATGCTACAAATACGTGCCGCCATATGCTACAACGTGCCGCCCTATGCTACAAATACGTGCCGCCCTATGCTACAAATACGTGCCGCCCTATGCTACAACGTGCCGCCCTATGCTACAAATACGTGCCGCCCTATGCTACAACGTGCCGCCCTATGCTACAAATACGTGCCGCCCTATGCTACAACGTGCCGCCCTATGCTACAAATACGTGCAGCCCTATGCTACAAATACGTGCCGCCCTATGCTACAACGTGCCGCCCTATGCTACAAATACGTGCCGCCCTATGCTACACCGTGCCGCCCTATGCTACAAATACGTGCCGCCCTATGCTACAAATAAGTGTCGCGCTTAGCATACAACGATAGTAGAACCTTCCATTCAAAACCTGTCACCCACAGTATTAGCATCAACCAGTTGTTGAATTTTTAAACTTAGCACTTGAATGCCTCAAATTTCTGATTCATTCAGTTAACATAGTTCTTCACTAGTTCTAGTTTTAACATACACAAGGAGATACATAAATTTGTGTTCTGTAAACTAGAGGAGTTCACTGGATATTCTTCTTTCCAGAGTCGGTTATTTTTCTTCCAGGGCAGGTTTTACTTTTGTAGTGTGAAGACATATCCCAACTATCCCTACTATCCCTACTATCCCAGTCTCAGAGAAAACAACAACACTTAGTGTTTGCTAACCGCATTCCAAATAAAGCTATAGTAATTTTCAGTTCTCAGGAAACATTCACCTGATGGTCTCCATATTTAGTTGCACCGTGAAGGAGTTTCATATGTTCATGTTTTCTTATGTCTTCTTCATGTTTGCTTCAAGATCTAGAGAAGGAGCCGGTGGTAGTGAGTTTCCTTTGTGGAGCACCAAGTCACCTGAAACATCAGCAGCAGCATCGGACAGAACCGCACGGGAAACAAACATAAAAAACATGATCTTCAGCAGCAACTGCAACACCATTGTCAACGCGAATAAGAGAGAGAACCATATATAAATAATTAATAAATAACACAACTATAAGGACGTTGGAGGAAAAAAAAACAACTAAACAGACATACACATGAAGAAATAATAATTAAACCTGGAACTCTGATCTTTGTGATCTGTTTATTCATATTCATAGTTTATTGTAGATTGTAAATTAATTGTAAATAATTAGTATATATTTTCCTGTGAGGAAATGGTGTTTCAGTGAAATTTTGTTCATTTTGGATATATTGGACCCAGCACAGTCGATTAACTTGAGGGTTAAATGATAAATTATTTCATCATAATTTTCTATTCTTTCTTCTCAATTCTCGGCACTTTTGTTCTGTCCTATACTAACAACATACTAACAGTTCTATTAGAAAAGCAATACAGGAGCATTTCCTGTTTAGACTAACGTGTAACATGTCACACTGCATATCACACTTTGCTTTTCGATTTTAAAATATGACAACCATCCACATACACTTTATGTTTTAAATATGACAACAATCCCATTATACTTTATATTTTAAATATGACAACTATCCCATTACACTTTATGTTTTAAATATGACAACCATCCCATTACAATTTACGTTTTAAAAGTGATAACTATCCCTTTACACCTTATATTTTAAATATGACAACAATTACATTACACTTTATGTTTTAAATATGACAACAATCCCATTACACTTTACGTCTTAAAAGTGACAACTATCCCTTTACACCTTATATTTTAAATATGACAACAATTACATTAAACTTTACGTTTTAAATATGACAACCATCCAATTACACATTATGTTTTAAATATGACAACTACTCCATTACACTTTATGTTTTAAATCTGACAACTATCCCATTACACTTTATGTTTTAAATCTGACAACCATCCCATTACACTTTACGTTTTAAAAATGACAATCATCCCTTTATACTTTATATTTTAAATATGACAACAATCACGTTACACTTTATGTTTTAAATATGAAATCCATCCAGTTACACATTGTGTTTTAAATCTGACAACTATCCCATTACACTTTATGTTTTAAATATGACAACTACCCCATTAATGTTTTCAATCTGAGAACTGTCTCATTACACTTTATGTTTTAAATATGACAACAATAACATTACACTTTATATTTTAAATCTGACAACTATCCCATTACACTTTATGTTTTAAATATGACATCCATCCAATTACACATTATGTTTTAAATCTGACAACTATCCCTTTACACTTTATGTTTTAAATATGACAACTACCCTATTAATGTTTTCAATCTGAGAACTGTCTCATTACACTTTATGTTTTAAATATGACAACAATAACATTACACTTTATATTTTAAATCTGACAACTATCCCATTACACTTTATGTTTTAAATATGACATCCATCCAATTACACATTATGTTTTCAATCTGACGACTATCCCATTACACTTTATGTTTTACATATGACAACTAGCCCATTACACTTTATGTTTTAAAAATAACAACCGTCGCGTTCCATTTTATTTAATTTACCCCATTAGTTTTCTTTAAAGTAATTCCTCTCCCCACTCCCTCCCCCAAGAATGGAGAGAGAGAACACAGAAGAGATAAACGGATTCTATGCGTGAGTGATGTGTGAGATATATTTTATGTAATGTAGAAAAAAATGAGTGCATCATTGGACTTATGGGGTCTTGTTCTTCTCCAGAAAGTATCTTCCAGCATTGTGCGTGTTATTCAGTTCATCCTATTGGTTGTCCACGCCGGTCTGTTTGTTGCAGATATTTTTGTAGTTATCTGGAGCATCTATAAGTGGGCACCTGTTTATTAGTTTAGAAAAAGAAAACCCATTAAGTTGGATATTTATAGTTAATTTTTGCTTTATAACAAGAAAACAGGAAATCTGAAAGCGAAACAAAAACTCATTCTTGACACAGTAAAACGTCGCTTGTCCAACATCAGGGAAAGTTTCTTCGCTGTAGGTCACAGGTCCCAGAATCTTACAATAGAGTCCAAATAACTTAATACTAGAACGGGACATAGGTAACATAACCGGACCTGGCAAAATCAATAGTATTCCTTACAAAACACGTGTATCTCATATCTCGTGTAAGCAATATATGGCTAATACAGAGGCAGTACATCATTAATGACCGATTTAATAAGTATATAACATTGTTTTCTTACATCACAATCACAAAACTACTATTTCATAGAATCTGTTATGGAACGTTATGCGCCATTTCTTTCATTGGTTATATCCCTTGATTTCCAGGTACATTTTAAAACTACCGCGTACATATAAGTGTTGGTAACTCTGTTGTTGCTTACTGTGCTACGAGGAAAAGGAGAGAGATAAGTCGATGTTAATGTGTAAGATCTGTCATGAAAGACACTAGAATAGAGAGAGTCATCTTTTCTGCCGAAGACCAGGTGGTTGGAAATCAAATAAATGAGCACTATTCATCAAACTGTAGAAAGGGTCCCAGCCTTCTTCTAGAGTTGGATAAGGAGAAGATGGCAATGTGATGCTGATCAATTTACGAACTTGTGGGTTACCAGGATGCAGTAACCGTAAGGAAGAAAACAAATTTAATCGTTGGTATATTTTATTTATAATAAGAGCTGTAATTCAACTAACAATCAATCGTTAATTAACTATACTGGCTTTCAGTAAAATAAAACAACACATACACGGATGTTATTTACTGTTATTTATAATAAAAGATGTTACACAAGGCCCAATAAATCGTTATTTTACAATCTTGTCTATCACTAAACCAAAATAACACTTACAATGTCGTTCTATTTGATAGCAAGTTTGAGCAGGACTTTGCTATTATTTAACAGATTGGTTAAATTATGCCACAGGTAAATATTTGTGAACTTATAAAAAATAGTTAGATCACACGGTAGATTAGTGCCAAGGCTGTGATTCATTTGTCAGTTAACCCAAGGCTTTTATGTTTAAAGGTCCAGCTGTACACATTTCCACGCCTGTCGTGAGGTTGTGAAGGATTTATTTTGAAACAACTTGAGACAGGCTTGAGATAAATGTAGCACTGCATTCTGCTTTGCTGAGCTCGGAGTTTACACTTGAGGCACACAGTGTCAGGATGGAATATCTTATAGACACACTAGACACACATCAGTCCAGGATGGAATATCTTATAGACACACTAGACACACAGCAGTCCAGGATGGAATATCTTATAGGCACACTAGACACACAGCAGTCCAGGATGGAATATCTTATAGACACACTAGACAGACAGCAGTCTAGGATGGAATATCTTATAGACACACTAGACACACAGCAGTCTAGGATGGAATATCTTATAGACACACTAGACACACAGCAGTCCAGGATGGAATATCTTATAGACACACTAGACACACATCAGTCCAGAATTGACTATCTTATAGACACACAGCAGTCCAGAATGGACTATCTTATAGACACACTAGACACACAGCAGTCCTGGATGGAATATCTTATAGACACACTAGACACACAGCGGTCCTGGATGGAATATCTTATAGACACACTAGACACACGTCAGTCCAGTATGGAATATCTTATAGACACACTAGACACACAGCAGTCCAGGATGGAATATCTTATAGACACACTAGACACACGTCAGTCCAGTATGGAATATCTTATAGACACACTAAACACACGTCAGTCCAGGATGGAATATCTTATAGACACACTAGACACACGTCAGTCCTGGATGGAATATCTTATAGACACACTAGACACACATCAGTCCAGTGTGGAATATCTTATAGACACACTAGACACACAGCAGTCCATGATGGAATATCTTATAGACACACTAGACACACAGCAGTCCTTGATAGAATATCTTATAGACACACTAGACACACAGCAGTCCATGATAGAATATCTTATAGACACACTAGACACACAGCAGTCCATGATAGAATATCTTATAGACACACTAGACACACAGCAGTCCATGATGGAATATCTTATAGACACACTAGACACACAGCAGTCCATGATGGAATATCTTATATACACATTAGACACACAGCAGTCCATGATAGAATATCTTATAGACACACTAGACACACAGCAGTCCAGGATGAAATATTTATAGACACACTAGACACACAACAGTCCTTGATGAAATATTTATAGACATATTAGACACAACGTCACTGTCTTTTACTATCAGCATCTACTTAAATAAATCCAGCACTACTAAAGATTATTAAATGATCAATGACATGCCATTAAAATTGTCATGAGGACAATAGAGCAAATATGTCAGTATACACTGTGACATTATTGTTGTGATAGAGATGTGAAAAAATATGACAGTCGGAAATGTCATGTCAAGAGCACAACACAACTACAAGTAATATAGAACTGGCCTCATCAGTCCATGATAACTGACGGATTCAATAATGAGAAGAGAGGAACATTTAGAAACCTGATCAATCAATCAAGTGCCTTGCAACGTGGCGTAAGCGATCATTTCTCTCCACAATTCCCTGGCTTTAGACTTGATTATAAGATCCGCCGGTGACTTTCTTCCTAGCCACACTGACCAGTAACTTCTCTCTCTCTCTCTCTCTCTCTCTCTCTCTCTCTCTCTCTTCTTCCCTCAATTTTTTCTAGTTGCCACAATTTGCTCTAATGTTCCTCTTCTCAGAAAATGTTCTACAACTTTAGCTTGTCTGCCTCTGAACTTTGCTGTAATTTGCCTTTTAACATCATCCTCTCGTAAGACTTCTTTGTTGGTTTTCTCAGCTGTTGATGGTACTTCAACATCCTTCTTATGGACCACATTTCCATGGCCTCCATTTCTCGTTGTACTCTCTTATTCATGGACCATACTTCTCTTCTATAAAACAAAATTGGACCCATGTAACATTTAAGTACTCGGAATCTTGTTTCCATTGATATGGATCTGAAGCACAAGATGTTTCTCTTTTTCTGGAATGCTGACTTGGCCTGGCACGTCTGCTTTTTATTTCGTTGAAACAGTTCCCACCAGCTGTTATAATTGTTCCTACGTACTTGAATCTATCACATTGTTTCAGTTCTGAGACATCGATGGTAATTCTACATTTTGGTGGTATTCTTTTATTTGAGATAACCATCACTTCAGTCTTCTTTATATTCAGGCTGAGACCGTTACTTTTACTTTCACGAATCACGATGTCCAGAAGAGGCTGTAGCTCCCCTTCACTTTTAGCAATCAGAACTGTATCGTCTGCATATCTTAAGTTGTTAAGGATGTAACCGCCAATTGATATTCTTGGTAAACTCTCATTATGTTTTCGCTGTACAAGGAAAAGAGGTCTGGAGATAGAACACATCCTTGTCTAACCCTCAATTTTATGTCTTGAATGCTCTTATTTGGTTCTCAACCTTCATTGATGCTGGTTGCTGCAGAAACATGATAAGACTTCATATCCGAATAAACACTATTTTATTAATTGTTCAAGAAACTTGATATGATTTCATATCACAATAAACATTAATTCTATTCAATTTTCAAGAAACTTGATAGGATTTCATATCACAATAAACATTAGTTCCATTCAATTTTCAAGAAACTTGATAGGATTTCATATAACAATAAACATTAGTTCCATTCAATTTTCAGGAAACTTGATAGGATTTCCTTTCATAATAAACATTAGTTCCATTCAATTTTCAAGACACGTGATAGGATTTCATATCACAATAAACATTATTTCCATTCAATTTTCAAGAAACGTGATAGGATTTCATATAACAATAAACATTAGTTCCATTCAATTTTCAGGAAACTTGATAGGATTTCATATCACAATAAACATTAGTTCCATTCAATTTTCAAGAAACTTGATAGGATTTCATATCACAATAAACATTAGTTCCATTCAATTTTCAGGAAACTTGATAGGATTTCATATCACAATAAACATTATTTCAATCATTGTTCAAGAAACTTGGCAAAGTAAGCAGAAATCACTGTCGGTATTAACGGCTGTTCTCAGCCATGAGAATAAATGTAAATATTCTAATGATAGCTATGATTATGGCATCAAGTAAACATCTCCCAGACATTCCAGCTCCACATCCTAATCAGACGAAGGGCCTTGCCAGTCTTCAGTATCCTAAAAGAGAAACTAAAAAGCGGAAGGAGACAACTTGTGTACATTTCTTGGGGAGAGTTTTGCCTTCCTGTCCGAGCCAACGACGAGGAAGATTATCCTGTATAAAACTAGATCTACCAACAGTGTAGTTCAGCGACTGAATACATTGCCTTAGAAATGGTTGGTACATTGCCTTAGAATTTGGTGGTTAATTGCCTTAGAATTCAGTGGAAAACGTTGATACATTATGTAGGAATGCAAAGACTGAGACAAGGGCACTTACTTTTCAGACGTCAGCACTAGATCGTAAGGCATAAGGTTGGATTTTTCCGGGGCGCCTTCTGGCACAACTGCAGAGAGTTTGTCGCAATATACATTTAACCCATACGTCGTATGTTTCTGCAATAAGACATAAAGATTTTAAATAAACAAGCTGAAACATATATCATTGGGGAAAATTAGAAGAGGTAGAGAGTTCTGAATATCTTGGATCATTACTCACTAATAATGGAATGAATACTCTTTATTTTTAAAGGGTAAAGAATTGGGCACACAGGCCCGTCGTACATTCTGCCTTTCATCACTCCATCTTTCATTCTTCCCACACACTCGATTTAATACAAATGTACAAATTAAATTAGGGGAAAAACATATCAAAGGAGTGTAAGATTAAACTATTATATTCAAAGTAAAAGAGAAGAAGTAAATCACCTAATAAAATAGTTCTCACACACATACACGCACACACAGACATATACATAAACAAAAATACATTGTAAATACAGATCTTCTAATATACATTTTTAACAAACATTAAAATAACTTCTAACAATATCTAACAAGTTATTTTTCGAACTATGTCATTTTAGTACTTGATGGTTGGCGGGTCGTGGGTTGAGAGATTGTCGTTTATTTTATGTATAGATACAATGAGGAAATTCAAAGGAGGACATCTATTGCTCTTCAAAAAATAAAACAACAAAAGAAGCTGTGGAGAGAAACAGACATAACTACGAAAATCAGATTTATAAAGCATGAATCTTTCCAATCGCAACATATGCCTGTGAGACCTGGGCACTTAACAAAACAGCTGAGAAACACATAAATGCCTTAGAATATAAACGCTACAGAAGAGTTCTTCAAACATCATGGACACAAAAAAAGTATATCCATACGACATGAACATAATATTCACCTTGGTAGGGTACATAATGGGACAAAATAAAGAAAGGAAGACCAAGGCGAAGATGGATGCAAGACATTGTTAATAATCTGCAAATAGATGCATCAGAAGCAGGCATTTTGCTTACAATCGAAAGGTCTCCAGGAGAGCTGTTAGGGATGGAAAGTTCCGCAAGGGACGTGGAAATGACTGACTGGCTGATTCTATATAATCCATCAAACATTTTAACACAGCATGAGCTTAATTAAAGAAATAATATTTACGAATGTGATACAATAAAGAAAATGAAAGTTTTAACGTAACAATCATCTTGATAAATATAACGGAATAAGGACAGTCGTTTCCCGAATATTGCTGATTTCCACGTTTAGGCCCTCGAATAGTTCGCCACTTTTACTCTGCAGAGCTCAATACATGTTGCTTTCGTGTACGTTATTTAATCTTATCTTTTATGTTTACGTTATCTTATCTTATCTTATACAGGTTGACAGCAGTGCAATGAACAACGAATTATTCGTGTTGATAGTGACCGATCGCACGTGAACATAGAACGTAAAAGTAATGGACGTTTTTCAGAAATAAATGAAAGTTAACCAGAACACAATGTTCTAATATAAAAACATCCACAAATTGAAATAGAGGTCCCTAAATAAAACCACAGAAAATCGATCACATACTGATAAACAACAAGTAGAAACGGTCACTACAAGATGCGAGAGCAAGGAAAGGAGCAGATGAAGGAAGTGATCACAACCTTCTGGTAACAAAAGTAAAACTAAAATTAAGGAGAGCCACAATCAGAGAATATAGAAAGGCACATTGATACAGAAAAACTGAAAGACCAGCAAACAAGGAATGAATTCTCAACAGTACATATGAACCGCTTCAGTGTCCTACAAGACGAAGCAGAAATGTCCATACTAGAGTTCAATGAAACACTACAGGAAACAGCAAAAGAGATGTTGGGATATCGGAAACGGAGAAAAGAGGAATGGATAAGCAAGACCACATGGGAAAAGATAAAACAAAGAAAGGAAATCAATAAAAAAAATAATGAACACCAAATCACATAGGCTAAAAAAACAGGTTTTAAGTTATTAAAGAAGTGAAGGAACCATGCCGATAAGATAAACGTCAATACTATGACAACTTAGGAGAACAGCAGAGAAAGCAGCATAAGCAAATGACATGAAAACCATAAACAAAATCACAAAGCAGATGACAGGTAACTTCAGCACAAGATGTGAAAGTGCAATAATGACACATAAGGGACAACTGGTCAGTGGAAAAATAGAAAACAATTGAAAGATGGAGGGAACACTTTAACACTCTACTAAACAGAACACAAGCAGCACAAACAACACCTGAAAGAAAAACAGAGCTAAATATCAATACAGGACCAATAACATTAAGTGAAGTAAAGGAGGCAATAGAGAAGCTAACATTAAACAGGGAATCAGGTGAAAGTGACTGCTGAGATGTTGAAAGCAGAAGAAACAGAAACACCAAAACAACTATTCCGGATACTACAACAAATGTGGGATCTAGAAAAATTTTCAGAGGAGTGGAAAACTGGTCTTATAGTAAAACTACCAAAGAAGGGTGACCTCAGAGACTGCGGGAACTGGAGAGGCATTACCCTCCTGCCACTCACCAGTAAAGTATTTTGCAGAATAATCATCAACAGAATTGAACCAGCACTTGAGTGAAAACTTCGGAAAGAGCAGGAAGGATTTAGGAAAGGAATGTAATCTGTGGAGAGCATACCTCAAGCAACTTTAGGATACAAACAGGAGTGAAGCAGGGGTGTGTACTATCGCCAACATTATTTATCTTGTAAAGATCTCCTTTATGATCTGACAAAATCAAGCTGAAGATTAGTCTCCTTCCAAGGAACATAGATTAGGATGTTCATATCAAGCAAAGAAATGAAAATGTTGTCCACAAGCTTGGTATAGAGCTGAGAAGACATGGAAGAACTCAAGCTTCTGCACATGCTCCGCCACCACGAAAATTACCACAAACTCTGCCTCCACAACGAGGTTCAACTTTTACAATATGACTGGGTGCTGGGCGGTTGAGATTCTCTAACTGTACTCTCACACTAATATAGTTACTCTCTACAGTGTCATCACTGTCAAACATCACATCCTGTGCCATCATTCACAGAAGAGTGGATGAAATTCATCTTCGGATTGCTACATTATACACAGTTATTTTTTTGGTTTAAAAAATCTTCAGTATTACAAAGTACACTAATTATGTAGTCAGTAATATCTTTGGAAAATATAGTTACAACAATCGTTTTCAGGAAAAGATGAAGATAAATAGTGTTTTGTATACGTAGAAAGAGAGAGAGAGAGAGAGAGAGAGAGAGAGAACAGGCGCAATATATGCCTGAAAGCCAGAAATAGTGTTTAATAAAAATATCTGGGGTAGCAGTATTATTTGATTGTTGGATGTCGCAAGACTAGACCCTTAACTCTAATATTTGATTGTTGGATGTCGCAAGACTAGACCCTTAACTCTAATATTTGATTGTTGGATGTGGCAAGACTAGACCCTTAACTCTAACAGTGGATTGTGTTGTCGTGCTTGTGTAAGGGGTAGTGCACTCGCTTTCCGATAAGAAGTTTTCTGATTCGATTCCGCACTGGGTATTTTTTTCCGAACTATTATTCTGAGTGAAAAGATCGGTACCTGGTACTTCCCTGGGAATACAAAGTCTACAAAGATGTGATAGAATTCTCTAAGTGTAGAATTAAAACTATAGATTGCTCAGTCAAGGCGACTAAATTGGGCTACATTGTAATATCTCATAAATTAATTCCCCTTGGAAGCTGAACTTTCTATGACCTACAGACGAGGATAAATCAATAATTGTCAAACAAGACGTTATAGGTCATGAATGAGCAGGCAAGATTTAGGAAAAGAAAAATAATGCATAGACCACATATTTGTACTTAGACAAATAATAGAGCAAGCAAATGAGTGCATAGCACAACATATGCATTGTTTATATATTTTGAGAAAGCTTTTGACATTGTCAACAGAGATGACCTGTGGAAAATCGTAAGATGGCATGGTCTCTCCTATAGGATACTGAATGTCATCAAAGCCCTATATGACGGTTTTCAGTGTAAAGTGGTCTGTGAGAACATACAAACAGGAGTGAAGCAGGAATGTGTACTATCACCAACATTATTTATCTTGGCAGTAGACTGGTTAATGAAGGAGGCAACATCAGACAAACGCAGAGGACTACAATGGACCCTTGACACAGTGCTGGAGGACCTTGACTGTGCGGACGACAAGCTAACTCAGAATGTAAACAACATAGAACTAAAGATCAACGTAGGAAAGACACAGTTAATGGAGCAAAAGTTGAACAACAGAAATATACTCAGAGTAGATAGCAAGTTAGTGGAGGAGGTCAACGAATTTGTTTATCTTGGCAGTAGAGTAGTAGAAAATAGAGACAGCACAGAGGATATCAGCAGCAGACTTACTAGAGCCAAATAGGCTTTTGTAGTGTTGCAGAATATATGGAAACTAAAACAACTAAGAATGAAGAGGAAAATCAGGATATTTAAGAGTAACGTTCTATGGTCAGAGATATTTTAATAACATCAGCTAAATATATGGTTCCAGTAAAGAAAACACAGAAGAATGGATGGATTACAACAGCCACACTAGAACTGATAAAACAACGTAGAGAAATGAAGACGCAACGGAAAGTGACAAACAATAACCAGGAGGAATATAAATCTTTAACAAAAAAGTACAAAGAAACATAAGAAAAGAGATAAACACATAAACAATACATACATGATTGTTGTGAAAGAATAGAAGAACATCAGAAGTGTGGAAGAGATAGTGAAATGTTTAAAGAAATGAAGACACTGATGAGAAATATCACATCTAAGCAAACTGTAATGTGTGATGAGATGGGGAATACCTTGACAGAGACAGAGGAAAATCTAGAAAGACGGAAGGAATATTGCAGAAGAATGTATGAAACAACCGACTGTGGAAGCAGAAATCTAGAGTGTGAATTATTATTGGAGGAGAAAGAAACAATCCGTCAATAGAAGAAGTTTTATGGGCAATAAAGAATCTGAAAAATGGTAAATCACCAGGATGTGAAGAGATAACATCTGAACTTATTAAAGCAGGAGGAAAGGAATGTGCAACAATTTATCATGCACTATATAAAAGAATGGAAAAGAACTGTATTCATACCAGTGCCAAAAAAGGGTAACCTGAAATTATGCATAAACTACAGAACAGTTGCCATGATTAGTCATGTCAGTAAAATTCTGTTAAAAATCATAATGGATAGACTTCGAAAGAAAATAGAAGAAGAAGTCAATATTGTCCAAGTGGTTTTAAGGCAAGGAAGAGGATCAAGAGATCATATATTCAATATAAGATTAATAATAGAGAAATGCAGAGAGTTGAAAGTGAATCTATATTTAGCCTTTATATTCTACTCAAAGGCATTTTATTGTGTACAACACCAGAAACTTTGGGAAAAAAATGAAAAAAAGGGATTTCGAACACATTGGATACAATTAACATTGATTGATGTATCTAGACTAACAAGCAGCAGTAAAAATAATTGGTGAAACAACAACCTGGTTTGACATAAAACTAGGGGTCCGTCAGGGGTGCATATTGTCACCTTACTTATGTAACTTGTGTACTGAAAATATAATGAGGAATGTTAGAGAAGATGTAGACAAAGAATATTACATTGCCATAACAATTGGAGGTTATGAAATACCAGAGATTAGATATACTGATGACACAGTGTTACTGTCCACAACACAGAAATGAAAGGAAAAACTAATTATGTCAGTCCGTAAGAACAGCGAAGAGCAAAACCTCTATCATAATGCAAAGAAAACTAAATTGATGACAACTGACAAAACAAACAAGGCAGCTGAAATATATATCAATGAGGAAAAACTGGAAGAAGTGAAGAGTTTTGAATATCTTGGATCACTACTAACTAGTGATGCAGATACAATGAAGGAAATTAAAAAGAGGACATCTATCGCTCTTCAGAAAGTAAAACAACTAAAGAATGTGTGGAGAAAAGCAGACATACCACCAAAATAAGATTTTTAAGTGCATGCATCTTTCTCATCGCAACATATGCCTGTGAGACCTGGACACGTAACAAAACAGCTGAGAAACTCATAAATGCCTTTGAATGTAAAAGCTACAAAATAATTCTTCAAATATCATGGACCCAAAAAAGAACAAATATATCCATACTACAAGAACTTAATATTAAAGAAGGCTGACTAGTAAAGAGGTTTAAACCGAGAAAACTTAAATATTTTCGACATATTAAACGTCATGATAATCTAGAGGAGAGGATCTTGGAAGGGTACATAATGGGAACAAGAAAGAGAGGAAGACCAAGGCGAAAATGGTTGCAAGACATTGTTGATGATCTGCAAATGGATGCATCAGCAGCAGGTAAATTGCTAACAACCGAGAGGCCTACAAAAGTGCTATTAGGGAGGGAAAGTTCCGCAAGGGACATACAAATGAATGAATTAATTAATTAATTAATGTTCTAAGTGTACTACTCTATAGAAATGAATGCTGGAAAATCACCAAAACCATAGAAAACAGGTTGAATTATTTCCAGACTAAATGTTTACGAAGAATTATAAATATTTTGACCAAAACACCCTAAGAAATAATATATTGTTGGCAGAAATTCAAATGAAGCCAGTGACAGCAATTATTGAGGAAAGACGCTGGCGATGGTTGGGACGTGTGATCTGAATGACTGACAACTCACTACAAACAAATACCACAAAGATGGACACCATAGGGGAGCAGAAGTAAGGGTAGATCAAAAGCGACATGGAAAAGAACAATAGAGAGGATGTTGAGCAATAGAAGGCACACCTGGGCAAAGGATGAAATGTTTGTAGAAAATCCTTGCGGAAACTCCATGTGCCCTGGACACTTAAGGTTCATATATATATATATATATATATATATATATATATATATATATATAGAGAGAGAGAGAGAGAGAGAGAGAGAAAGAGAGAACCAGAAGACAGGAAGCCCCACCACAAAAAAAATGATCTCCCCTGTTGTAAGAGAAGATTGCGTGAATATTGCTGCCTTGCTCCTACTGAAGGATGGAGAGAACATAAAATAGCCCATACCAGGAAGGAACGAGAGCTGACACCCCTTCCACATGACGTGGAGCATCTTCAGATAACTGACACTTTCAGAAGTGTTTGTACTGATGGTAATGTTCAGCAATTTATTTTCTTTAATGATTCGCAGCAGAAGCTTTTACTTGGCCGTAAGATGATATTTTTTTTCTATTCATGGCAGCTTGGGTCTACTGGCACAATGAGATGATTAGCTTGCTGAACGAACATTCAAGACCGTCCTTTGTTTTTCAACCAGTATTAGTTCTTGAGTTCTTTGAAAATGTAAAGATGAGCTGATTTTTGTTTCTTCTAGTTCATTCAGTTTGTTTCTTTGATTCGTATGATATCGTCTTCGCTTTTGTTCTTCCTAATAATGCAGTAGAAATTATCTGCGAGTTGGTTTAGAGTGAAGATTATCAGAAGGAAGTTGAGCCAATTGTCAAGTATTTCGAGGAGCCATACATTGGTCGCCGACTACATCTACAACAACACTTCATCAACAGCAACATTGAAAGACAGCAAAACTGTTTGTCGAGAAACTTGCAGCACCGTTTTTAGAACATGCATTTTTTCGAGTGCTTGACAATACAACAGGATGTGCCCACTTACGATGCTCAGTTGGTTGCAGAACATCACGTAAGTACCAGAAATAAAAAGTACGAAACTATTTCTTTGAGGATCAAGGATAATGTTACTGATGCTGTGAGTTCCATAACATAAGAAAACGAGATATTGCTTACAGTTTTGAATTCTAGATACCCACTACGACATGTTACATTAGTTTGATTCACTGAAAGCATTAGAAGTTAAAGAGCCAGAACCACTGCCTCGGGGCAGACCACCGGATTGACGACAGAAGAGTTGTGTTGCTGATTTGCTCTCTGTAACTTTATATTAAGCAGTTGAGTTGTAGACTACTGTGTAGATATGTATGTGACTCGGTGATGATCTGGAAATGGATATATCAGTAGCAGACCATCTTGCTCACAACCGAGATGCCCACATGAGTGCTGTTAGTGAGGCTAAGTTCCGCAAGAGACATGCACATGAATGAATGAATGTAAGACATGGCGTTAGAAAACAGAAATAAGAGCAGGGTATTTAATTTAAAAAAGAGTACATTTTTTTCAGTTACCATAGGAAAACATAACATTAATAATTATATATGTGATGTTACCCCGTTGTCAGCGCCACCACAAATCTGCCATGAACCAAAAAAGTGATCTCCGCTATACTCTAATTCTGCTTTACAGTCCTGAACATGCTCAATTTCGTCAGCTCTCAGATTTTCTATTTCTGTTCTGTTGAATGTTTGTGGAGGAACTCTGAAGAGAGAAAAAATTAGTATTAACGTTACTATCTATCTATCTATCTATCTATCTATCTATCTATCTATCTATCTATCTATCTATCTATCTATCTATCTATCTATCTATCTATCTACCTATCTGTCTGTCTGTCTGTCTGTTTGTCTCTGTCTGTCTTATCTTTATAACTACCATTACGAAAAAAATCACAGCTAATTATAACATTCTCACTTCTGAGAACTGAAATCTATGAAACATGTGGACATTCTTTTTTATTCAAAGCAGTTTGTTCGAACTGAAACTGTGGTTGATCTTGTGGAACATTCTGTCATGTGTCCCATAAGTTCCACAAAGAATACCTATCACAGTTGTTACATCAGTCTAATGTACATTTCTTGTTAAGATCTCCTTTATGATCTGACCAACTCAAGCTAGAGATTGTTCTCCCTCCATGGAACAGAGATTAGGATGTTCATATCAAGCAAAGAAGTGAAGATGTTGGCCACAAGCGTGGTATATAGCTGAGAAGACATGGAAGAACTCAAGCTTCTGCACATGCTCCGCCACCACGAGAATCACCACAAGCTTTGCCTCCTAAACGAGGGTAAACCAGTTACGGGTGAGGGGGGACCAACGGTGAGGTATGACTGGGTGCTGGGAGGTTCAGTTTCTCTAACTGTACCCTAACACTGATATAGTTACTCTCTACAGTGTCTTCCGTAATAAACATCATCATCCTGTGCCATCATTCACAGAAGAGTGGATGGAATTCATTTCAGCTTGCTGCATTACTTACTTACATCCTTCCCGTGCCGCTAAACGTCACATAGGGACAGCATGGTAGTTCGCCAAGATTTAGTGTCTTCGGTGATTTTTTGTCAATCTCTTCAACGGAACTGACCTCTCTTAAAATGTCCTCTTTAGAATTTCACATCGTCGACCTCTTTTTCTTCTGCCTGTTGTTTTCTAATTGACAGCTTGTTTGGGGATTCTCTAATTATTTCTTCTCATCACATAACCGACATATGCTAATCTTTTCTTTCTGATCATCCGTGAGACAGGTTGTTGTATGCTCACATGCTTGATATCTGCGTTGTTCTTGAATTCGTTCCAGTTTATACCGAATATTTTCCTGAGGCATTTGTCTAATAAAGAGTCTAATTTCTTATCTATTTCTTTAGTTGTTTTCCAACTTTCACATGCATAAATGAGGGTGGATATTACATTTGAATTGAATAAACTTAATTCGTTTTTTGTGATTATAACTTTTGAATGTCATATGTACTCAAGATTCATGAAGGTCAGTGCTGCGTTTGCAGTTCGAATTCTAACTTCCTTTCTGGTATCACCATCCTTGCCTATGTATCTGAGTAGATATGCAAATTGGCTTACTTCTTCAACAACTGTTTCTTCTACGTATATCCGTCGCTAGCAGTTAATGAAAAATGTCACTATTTTTGTTGTGTACTTGTTAATTTCAGTTGCTATTTTACTAGCCATTGAAGACAGTTTATCTGTTTTTTCTTGCATTGATTTTACATTGTCACTAATAAGAGTTATGTTATCTGCAAAATCAAGATTTTCCAGTTGGGTCTCATGTACCCAATGAATGCTCGTTTTACCTGTGCAGCATATTTTTATATATGAAGTCAATGGCAATTCCAACAAGCAAGGGAGATAATATACATCCTTGTTCCACCCCTGTTTCAGTCTGGAACCATTCACTCACTCTTTCTTTTGTGTTTAGTGCACAAAATTATCCATTGTAGATGTCTCTAATGGTGTTGACAGTCTTAGATGGTATTCTATATATTCTTAAAATTCTCCACAATGTGTAAGATAACAAATGCCTTTTTAAAGTCTATGAAGTTCGGGATTAATGGTTTTTGCTTTTCAGTTTGTGTTTCAAATAATATTCTTAGAGTAAAGATATAGTCGAGGCAGTTTTTCTCTTTTCGAAATCCTGCTTGTTCTTCTCTCAGTGCAGCATCCACTATATCTTGAATTCTATTCAGAATAACTTTGCAAAATACTTTTGACACAAGTGAGAGTAAGATCATTCCTCTCCATTTATTGTAATCGCTTAGGTTGCCTTTTTAAAAAGTATTTTAACAATAATTTCCTTTTTCCGTTTAGAAGGGACCTTTTCTTCTTTCTAAACTTTTAAAACTTTTACTGTAGTTGTTTCATGTTGTCAATGTTTATAACTTTTAACGTTTCGGCGGTTATTTCATCTTCACCTGCAGTTTTGCTGTTAGCCAATAGATGCATTGCTGTTTGAATTTCATGCAATGTAATTTCATCTAGGTTGACATTTAGGTGTGGGATTGGTAAGTCAGTTTCAAAGTTTATCAATTCTTTTGGGTGTGGTCGATTAAGTTGCTGCACTACACACTGTTCATTTTTGTCTTTAAAAATTCTCACTATTACAAACTAGTCTAATTATGTGGTCAGAAATATCTTTGGATATATGTCCAGAATTTGTTTTACAGGAAAAGATGATGATAAATATTGTTTTGTATGCTTAGAGAGAGAGAGAGAGAGAGAGAGAGAGAGAGAGAGAGTTGCAGTATTGACTGAAAGCCAAAATAGTGTTTACTAAAAAGAACTGGCCTGGCAGTTATTTTCTGATTGTTGGAGGACGAAAGAGAGGACCCTGAACTGTAACATTTGATTCTGATGTCGCGCTTGTGTAGTTGTTAGTGCATTCGCTTTCCGATCATAACATTTCTGGTTCGATTCCGCACAGGGTAACTTCTTTTCCCGAACTACCTGCACCAGGGTCTATTCTGTTTGAAGAAATTGGAACTTGGTGCTATCCCGGGTATACAAAGTCTGCATATAATGGTGTAGGCCTCTTTGCTATACAGTGTTGTAGTGGCTTTGGAATGTGTAGGTAGTAACACTTTGCAATAATACTACCCGCAAATGCCATTGGATATTTTTCAGTTTATACAGAATCTAATTTTGTTCACTTTATTAAATGTATGAAATAGTCCCAGATGTTTGCTAGTATGTCATTTCTTTTCACTTCTCCGACCATGCAGCTATTTGAACGTGTGCTCCTCAGCTGCAAGCGATGACAAAGTATACGCGGCGTTCTTCAAGTGTATTGACTGTGTATGATGCGTTTTCGATGCTTGGCTGTTTAAGCAGGTTTTCTTGTCGTGCATCCTTGAGTTCTGGGCATTCTAGGAGATGGGTGTGTGGCCGTTTCTTGGTTATTCTAGGAGATGGGTGTGTGGCCGTTTTCTTGGTTATTCTAGGAGATGGGTGTGTGGCCGTTTCTTGATTATTCTAGGAGATGGGTGTGTGGCTGTTTCTTGATTATTCTAGGAGATGGGTGTGTGGCCGTTTCTTGATTATTCTAGGAGATGGGTGTGTGGCCGTTTCTTGGTTATTCTAGGAGATGGGTGTGTGGCCGTTTATTGATTATTCTAGGAGATGGGTGTGTGGCCGTTTCTTGATTATTCTAGGAGATGGGTGTGTGGCCGTTTCTTGATTATTCTAGGAGATGGGTGTGTGGCCGTTTCTTGATTATTCTAGGAGATGAGTGTGTGGCTGTATCTTGATTATTCTAGGAGATGGGTGTGTGGCCGTTTCTTTATTATTCTAGGAGATGGGTGTGTGGCCGTTTCTTGGTTATTCTAGGAGATGGGTGTGTGGTCGTTTCTTGATTATTCTAGGAGATGGGTGTGTGGCCGTTTCTTGATTATTCTAGGAGATGGGTGTGTGGCTGTATCTTGATTATTCTAGGAGATGGGTATGCGACATTTTCTTGATTATTCTAGGAGATGGGTGTACTACAGTTTCTTGGTTATTCTAGGAGATGGGTGTGCGACAGTTTCTTGGTTATTCTAGGAGATGGGTGTGCGACAGTTTCTTGGTTATTCTAGAAGATGGGTGTGCGACAGTTTCTTGGTTATTCTAGGAGATGGGTGTGCGACAGTTTCTTGGTTAATCTAGGAGATGGGTGTGCGACAGTTTCTTGATTATTCTAGGAGACTGGTGTGCGACCGTTTCTTGGTTATTCTAGGAGATGGGTGTGCGACAGTTTCTTGATTATCCTAGGAGATGGGTGTGCGACCGTTTCTTGATTATTCTAAAGTAAGAGAACAAATTTTGTATGATTAGACCTCGAAAAAATCATAGACAAAGCACTTTAGTGAGACGTGAGAGAAAGAAAAATCACAAGAGAATTACCTGGGATTCGAACATGGACTCCGGTAGGACGAGCAGCCGTCTAGCCACGAGAGAACAGCTTACTATCGACTTAGCCAACTAGCACCCCAAAAAAGATGTTTTGTTGACATAGTCTTTAGTAACCGCTCAGCAAACATAAGGGATCGTGACACCCTGAAAGAAACGAGGTCGTGACACAGAAATTCCGTAGCTTAGATTCATTCTCTCTAGCAGGTACCAACTAGACAAACATTCACACGGTCTCCTGCCATGTCTGATGCAAACTTGGACAACAATAACAAACGAACGAATACTTATTACATGAAGTTAGTTTCGGATATAGTGAACAATTTTTTATAATTTTTTATAAATAGGAAACTACGAGGCTTTGGTATAGTAAAGTAAGAGAACATAAAAAATAATATAAAAAATTATAAAAAATTGTTCACTATATCCGAAACTAACTTCATGTAATAAGTATTCGTTCGTTTGTTATTGTTGTTCAAGTTTGCACCAGACATGGCAGGAGACCGTGTGTATGTTTGTCTAGTTGGTACCTGCTAGAGAGAATGAATCTAAGCTACGGAATTTCTGTGTGTCACGACCTCGTTTCTTTCCGGGTGTCACGATCCCTTATGTTTGCTGAGCGGTTACTAAAGACTATGTCAACAAAACATCTTTTTTGGGGTGCTAGTTGGCTAAGTCGATAGTAAGCTGTTCCCTTGTGGCTAGACGGCTGCTCGTCCTACCGGAGTCCGTATTCGAATCCCAGGTAATTCTCTTGTGATTTTTCTTTCTCTCACGTCTCACTAAAGTGCTTTGTCTATGATTTTTTCGAGGTCTAATCATACAAAATTTGTTCTCTTACTTTACTATACCAAAGCCTCGTAGTTTCTTGATTATTCTAGGAGATGGGTTTGCGACCGTTTCTTGATTATTCTAAGAGATGGATGTGCAACCGTTTTTTGATTATTCTAGGAGATGGGTGTGTGACCCCTTCTTGATTATAATCACATAGTGGACAACTGGACGCTACCTCGGGATTTATCCTATGTATGGACATATTCAGTGATATATGCCTTGCTCTTAGTTGTATGGTGTATTTAGTACGTGTGTGATGTCGTTTGAAAAGGAACCTAAGAACTAATTATGTGAGTCCATATGATTAGTGACAAGCAAAACCTTTATCGTAATGCGAAGAAAACTAAATTGATGACAACTGATGTTACAAATAAGATAGCTATTGAATTTCATGTAATGTAAATATTATCTAGGTTACATTTAGTTGTGGGGTTGGTAAGTCAATTTCAAGGTCTGTCAAGGTATAATGGAGATACAATGAGAGAAACTAAAAGGAGGACATCTGTCGCTCGTCAGAAAGTAAAACAACAGAAAAAAAAACAAAACACAAAAATTTTTTAAGGGCATGCATATTTCCTACCGTAACATTTGCTTGTGAGACCTGGTCACTTAACAAAACAGCTGAGAAACACATACATGCCTTTGAATGTAAATGCTACAGAAGAGTTCTCCAAATATCATGGACACAGAAAAGAAGAGATGTATTCATACTAGAAGAACTTAACACTGAAGAAGCTTGGCTAGAAAGAGGACTGAACAGAGAAAACTTAACTATTTTGGACACATTAAACATTATGATAATCTAGCGAAGATTGTCTTGGAAGGGTACATAATATGAAAAAGAAATAGAGGAAGACCAAGGCGAAGATGATTACAAGACATCGTTGATAATTTGCAAATGGATGCATCAGCAGCAGGCCATCATGCTTACATCAGAAAGGCCTACAGGAGAGCTGTTAGGGAGGCAAAGTTCCCCAGTGCACATGCAAATGGCTGACTGAATGATGGTGTCTTTTCCATTTGGGACAATTATATACAGAAAGACTGTTCTGCAAGTGTTTCTCATTGCCTATTCTCTCATTCGTTCCTCTTTTTGTTATTTATTATTATTTGTTTTACTGTATGTAATGAAAGTTTGATTGCTGGACTGATTTCCTGTCTCATTTATCTATGATACTCCACCAAATTGTTTGTTTTCTTGAATGTTGATGTCCCATGGTATCCACTGCAGCGTTATTTAATATTCTGTATTCTTTTAAGAAGTTGATCTAACGTGCTATTCTTAGGCAGATCTTGTATTTCAGTTTGAGTGATCTAAATCTTCTAATACTGATCTAGCACTGATGAAGATGACTACGTTTTTGTTTTTTTCATATGTTTATATACAGACAGACAGACAGACATATAGCCAGACAGACAGACAGCCAAACAGACAGACAGACAGATAAACAGACAGACACAGACAGACAGATAGATAGATAGATAGATAGATAGATAGATAGATAGATAGATAGATAGATGAGGAAATTTTCAGATAGATAGATAGATAGATAGATAGATAGATAGATAGATAGATAGATAGATAGATAGATAGATAGATAGATAGATAGATAGATAGATAGATAGATAGATAGATAGATAGATAGATGTGAGGAGATTTTCTTTTATTCTCCTTTTATGAATAAATTCTAGCAGGATAAGAGATACTCTTTTATCTTCTCTCACACGCCGTACTTAAACAACATGAAATACACTCACTTGTAAAACCTGGGTGTCGTTATGTTGTACACTTCCATTGTTATAATTCCTGGAGTTCTTTCTTCTACACTTCTCAACTGGACCCGTGTAAGGACTCCGTTAACTGCGTCCAAAAGTAATATCAAGGGTTTCTGAAAGAAAAGTTATTTGGAAGTAAAAGGTCACATTTACAGGTCTCACTATACTACTATGTGTGCAGAATGATGCTGATAACAGAAACTTCAAAGAAAACAAATGCTAGCATGACAAAGGACAGATACAAATTAGTTCAGATATTTAGCCAAAACCAACTGAAGTAGCTTTGTCACTTTGACAATATCGAAACAATATCAGCTTGTGAAACTGCTGACATTGATGATACATGCTTGTCTAGGTTGAGCAGAACACTAAATCCAATACATCCACTCCGCAATGACCAATGGACTTTATTGAGTATAAAAGTACTGACCCTTATAATTTCAAACTATAAAAATAGCAGGCCCACACATGTGGGTATTACAATGATGTGGTCATAAGGTGAAGACACATAATTTAATTTTAGTT
>CM019695.1:18729803-18872434 GCA_009760885.1 Achatina immaculata
TATTAGAAAACTTACTGTTGAAGTTCCTATAGGGAATTAGAAATCGCCATTATGTTTTGCTTAGATAAGACAATGTATTACTAAGACGATTCAGTTCATTATTTTGTTACGGTACTATATTCGAAATATATACTGTATTTTATCGTATATTCTATGTTTGAAGAATATACTATATTTCATATTATATTCTGTATTCGAAATACTACATTCGAAATAAAACCTTCCATTGGTTTGTTCGACTTTTAGACATTTTCGCATGCTGAACTGATTAAGAGATGTTATGTTCCCACAGCGACACTCAAAGTACCAAAACTTTCTTCCTTTCTTCTGTGTTCAGTTTGATATTGTTTGGCAAATATGAACTCTTTCACTTCAAAACAACATTAGCAGTGTTGCTGGATCTTACATTCTTGTTCGAATGAATTCTTAGATCGATATGTAGGCATAATTTAAATAAATTGACAAGTAGCATGTTTCCAACGAATAAAATATTAAGTAGCATTTATTCATTTATTTGCATGTCCCTTGCGGAACGTTGCCTCTAAACAGCACTCCTGTAGGCCTCTCGGATGTGAGCAAGATGGCCTGCTGCTGCTGCATCCATTTGCAGATCGTCAAAGATGTCGAGCAGCCATCTTTGTTTTGGTCTTCCTCTCTTTCTTTTTCCCATTCTGTATCAGTCCAATACGGTCTTCTCTAAATTATCATGACGTTTAATGTGTCCAAAATATTTAAGTTTTCTCTCTTTACTCTTTTTTACTAGCCAGCCTTCTTCAATATTAAGCTCTTGTAGTACAGATATATTTGTTCCTTTTTTTCCACGATATTTGGAGAACTCTACTGTAGCATTTACATTCAAAGGCATTTATGTGTTTCTCAGCTGTTTTGTTAAGTGTCCATGTCTCAAATGCATATGTGGCGTTGAGAAAGATGCATGCCCTTAAAAATCTTCTTTTTGTGGTTCTGTCTGCTCCTCTCCACAGATTCTTTATTTGTTTTACTTTCTGAAGAGCGACAGATGCCCTTCTTTAATTTCCCTCATTATACCCCCATTATTAGTTAGTAGTGATCCAAGATATTAAAAACTCCCCATTTATTCCACTTTTTCTACATTGATACATATTCATCTGCCTTGTTTGTTTTGTCAGTTGTCATCAATTTAGTTTTCTTTGTATTAAGATAGAGGTTTTGCTCTTTACTGTTCTTGCGGACTGACATAATTAGATTTTCCAATCTTGTTTGGACAGTAATAATGTGTCATCAGCATATTTAATCTCTGGTATTTCATAACCTCCAATTGTTATGGCATCGTAATATTCTTTGTCTGCATCTTCTCTAACATTCCTCATTATATTTTTAGTATACAAGTTAAATAAGTAGGGTGGCAGTATGCACCTCTGACGGACCCCTTGTTTTATGTCAAACAACTTGTTGTTTCACCATTTATTCTTACTGCTGCTTGTTGGTCTAGATACAGCAGTGATGTTAATTGTATCAAACGTGTTCGAAATCCCATTTTTTTCCATTATTTCCCAAAGTTTTTGATGTTGTACATAATAAAATGCCTTTGATTAGTCTATAAAGGATAAATATAGATTCATATTAAACTCTCTGTATTGTTCTATTATTAATCTTAGATTGAATATATGATCTCTTGATCCTCTTCCTTGCATGAAACCAGCTTGGACCATATTGATTTCTTCTTCTATTTTCTTTCGAAGTGTACATATTATGATCTTTAAAAGAATTTTACTGGCATGACTAATCAGGGCAATAGTTCTGTAGTTTGTGCATAATTTCAGGTTTAACCTTTTTTGGCAGTGGTATGAATACGGTTCTTTTCCATTCTTTTGGCCAAATACCTGAATGCCATATCTTTTTACTTAGTGCATGACAGATTGTTGAACTCTCCTTTCCTCCTGCTTTATTAAATTCAGCTGGCATATCATCATATCCTGGTGATTAACCATTTTTCAGATTCTTTATTGCTCATAAAATTCTTATACTGTCGGTTCGGCTTCTTTCTCCTCCAATAATAATTCACAGTGTAGATTCCTGCTTTCACAGTTTCTTGTTTTATACATTCGTCTGCAATATTCCTTCCATCTTTCTAGAATGTCCTATGTCTCTGTCAAGGTATTCCCCATCTCATCACAAATTACATTTAGATTAGGTGTGACATTTCTCTTTATACATTTCACTATCTCTTCCACACTTCTGATGTTTTTCTATTCTTTCACAACAATCTTGTATATATTGTTTTTTCTCTTTTCTTATGTTTCTTCGTACTTCTTTTGTTAAAGTTTTATATTTCTCTTTGTTGTTGTTTGTCACTTTCACTTTCCTTTGCGTCTTCATTTTCTCTACGTTGTTTTATCAGTTCTACTGTACCTGCTGTAATATATCCATTCTTGTGTGTTTTCTGTAGTGGAACTATGTCTTTAGCTGTTGTTATTAAGATATCTTTGGCCTGCTTAGCCAATTCATCTGATGTCATCTCCTCCTGTACAGCCATCAGGATTTCGAAACGGTTCTTCACTTCTATACCGTATTGTTCTGGTATATTTGTAAGATCAAAGCGGAGTGGTCTTGATCCCGTAACTGTCTTTATTTTTATCTTCATGTCTGCTATTAATAACTCATGGTCCGTGTCACAATCAGCACCTGGTACAGTTTTTGCTGATGTTATACTTGACCTCCACCTTCTTTGCACTAACATATAATGCATTTGATTTCTGGTTTTCCCATCAGATGATGTCCATGTGTAAAGTCTTCTTGGATGTTGTTTAAAAAGTGTCTTAGCGATCATTAGCTCATTTTCCATGCAAAACACCATTTGATTGTCACCTGCCTCATTTCTATGTCCTTCGTCTTCTGCTCTTTCTGTACCAATCTTTGCATTATAATCAATCATTATTAATACAATATCATTTTTACGTACCTGGTCTATTGTCGTTTGCAGTGTGTTATAAAGGTTTTCTATTTCCTCTTCTTCTGCTGATGTAGGTGCATATATCTGGATGATTGTTACATTTCTAAAAATGCCCTTAAGTCTACTTGTTAGGATTCTATCACTTACTGGATTGTAACCTAGTAAGCTTTTGATGTTGATTTGTCCAAATAAAAAGCCACTCCATTTTTCCTCCTACTTCTCCACCAGAGTATATAAAGATATTATCATTCTCGCTCTTAAAGTGTCCTGATGCTTTCCATCGATGTTCGCAGATTCCCAAAATGTGGATCCCTGTTCTTTTCATCTCGTCACTTATTACTTGATACTTTCCCGCATACATACATCTTATATTCCATGTTCCTACTCTTATTTTTCTTTTTAGTTTGATGCAGGGCTTTTCCTTGGTAACACCGTCAGGATTTTGTCCGTCATCACAATTACTAGTACTGACCTCTGCCTCACTCTCTTCCCCAGTGTTAAAATTAGATCTATCTGGCCTGGGGGCCTCACCACCAGATATTTTTCTTATTTAACTTTTCATGTTGCTGTTTGGGTTTCTTGGTATATTTCCAAACTATAGCTTACCATTCTTTTCTTTCCGATCAGTGACTATACTAGTCATTGATCTTAGCCATTGTCCCTACATTGAGATCAATAGGCTACCATCCTAGAATGGTGACCATAACCAACATTATCTGTCAGCTGCTCTCCCATTCCATCCACCACCTGCTCCCATGGCTTCACGTCACCCTGATCGGGGAGCTATACGGGTACTCCACCTTGCCCTAGGATGTCTCGTAGACTGACGGAGGTAAGGAGGCGTTTTTCTTCTCCTTTGATAGGGGATACCCCTACCCCGCTAAGTAACATACTATGCATACTTAAGTAGCGTACTTCCAACAAATAAAATGACAAGCAGCATATTTCCAACAAATAAAATGTCAAGTAGCATATTTCCAAGAAAAAAAATGTCAAGTACTATATTTCCAACAAATAAAATGGCAAGTAGCATATTTCCAACTCAATCCATATTTTAAAATTGGGCAGTAATTTACTTTCAAATTCTTTCTATAAACTTTTATTCTGCTAGAACGTGGACAGTAATTCAACAGATAAAAAGTTTAGGCGCGAATATTATGTTGTTTCTCTCTGAAAGTTTTCCCTATTACTTATTTGAAAAGTATTTTGTTTTCTATGTCATTCTCAATTATCGTCAATTACTTCCTCTGTCATTTACGTTTTAACTTTACTTCTGAAACGATTATCAGTCCTGAACTAGGATGCATCTTACTTTTAGCTGTGACCTGTCCTACCAGGACAAAGATTAGTAGATTCTTCAGAAACCACATCCTTCCAAACATCATGAACGAAGCTGTAGAACTTGTTATGCCCTTAAAATGCTACTACATTTGCACGTTCTCTTATATAAGAAAAAACAGACGTACATTATGCAAATAAATGGAACGTTTTCTCTATAAAATATTCATTATTGGTTTAAAAATGGATATATATTCATGCTACTTGTCACATACATCAGAAGTGTAGTGTTGCGTTCGATAAAGTTCTCTCAATTTTCAGACCAGGTATAATATATTCTTCCTCAAAGACTGTAAGTCACCATGTTCTGTATGGTAATATCTACTCATAGTTGTTTATGCTCTACATAAAGAGGTGATATCAAATAATAGAACTCTCACATGTGCTATGTTAAAAAGCTTCATTAATCAATATATTTTTTATGGAATATTAAAACTGATATATTTTTGTAAATGTGTATCTTCCTAACAGCAATTAAAAAAAATAATGACAACATTTCCCAAACGAGAGCTAATTTCAAATGAAAATTAAATGATAGTTCAAACATGTTTAGTCAAATTTATGAAACATGAAACTTTTGCTCGAGGTAAACTGTAAACGTCTATTTTTTTATTCGATTAAAATGTCACTGATATTTAGTGTCTTTTCTCAAACGATTACTTTGGAAATATCATGATCTCTTCTTTTCCTTTGTTTTCAGAAATCAAAATTTAAAGTAGCTATAAAAGATAATTAATTGTTTCACATTCATTATATAACAATGTGTTGGTAGTAGAATACAAGTCAAAGACAAAATATACACATATAATTTGTAAGAAAACAATTCTCAGTTACTCCACCTTGTTTATGTGTCTACATTAAAAATGTGCATCTTTCATGCGCTTGAACATTGCGGTAGTCACTCTCGTGTCATAATAATAATCATCAAATTCTACATATAACCGTATCATATTTCACTATCATTATCAAAACCTTAAATCTAACGATATATTCTATCATAAGGATCACTATAGTTTTAAATCTAGCAATACGAAATATTATTACCATCATCATTACTACACATCTACATTGTCATCAACCACTCCATGTTCTTGGTCGGCGATCGGCTAAGCATTCACCGTTCAGTGCGCCCTCTGACGTCTTGCAGGGTAGCAACAAACTCTCAACCTCTCGCGGTCTATTTCCAACCTTTGTAGTGTGCCTCACCTGTGCTGTGTGCTACTCATTTCTGCTTCTACAGTTCTCCGCCAGGTAGCCTTGGGTTGTCTTCTCTTCCTTTTTGTCTTGGGTGTCTACCGAATGTTTTAGCTGGGGTCTCTTTGGAGCACATGATCAACCCATTTCCAGGTTGTTTTTTTCTGTTATGACTTGTATACCTTCTACTTCATTTGGGGCAAGTAGGTCTATATTATTTATTGTCTGTGATCAGTAAATATTCAGAATCTTTTTGAGGCAGTTTGTGTGGAATGGGGATGATTTCTTCATTCTCTTTTCAGTTATTCTCTAACATTCTGCTTCATAGAGGAGTAGAGTTAACACACAACTTAATTCATTCATTCATTTGCATGTCCCTTGCGGAACTTCTCCTCCCAAACATCACCCCTGTAGGCCTCTCGGTTGTGAGCAAGATGGGCTGCTGCTGATGCATCCATTTGTAAATGGATCATGAACGTTGTCTTGCAGTCATCTTCGCCTTGGTCTTCTTCTCTTTTTTTTCCCCATTATCTACCCTTCCAAGACAGTCTTCTCTAGATTATCATGAAGTTTAATGTGTCCAAAATATTTAAGTTTTCTCTCTTTAATCCTCTTTACTAGCCAGCCTTCTTCAATATTAAGTTCTTGTAGTATGGATAAATGTGTTCTTTTCTGTGTCCATGATATTTGAAGAACTCTTCTGTAAAGGAGAAAGAAAATGAACCGACAATGGAAGACGTTTTATGGGCAATAAAGAATATGAAAATGGTAAATCACCAAGATGGGATGAGATAACAGCTGAATTTATTAAAGCAGGAGGAAAGGAATGTGCAACAGTCTATCATGCACTATGTAAAAAGATATGGCATTCAGGTATTTGGCCAAAAGAATGGAAAAGAACTGTATTCATACCACTGCCAAAAAAAAAGGTAACCTGAAATTATGCACAAACTACAGAACTGTTGCTCTGATTAGTCATGCCAGTAAAATTATGTTAAAGATCATAATTGGTAGACCTCTTAAGAAAATAGAAGAACTCAATATGGTCCAAGCTGATTTCAGGCAAGGAAGAGGATCAAGAGATCATATATTCAGTATAAGATTAATAATCGAAAAATGCAGGGGGTTTAATGTGAATCTATACTGAGCCTTTACAAACTACTCAAAGGCTTTTGATTGTGTACACACACCTTCAGTACAGTTTTATTTTGGTTCTAGTTTTGTACTTGGAGCAGTTCCGAATATGTTTAAGACTAATGAAAGAGTAGAATAAATAATGGCAACAGCATTCCTCAGTCATTGTGTAATAATATTAATTTATAAAACGGCAGCCACATCTCCTTAACATTAGTATTCCTTTTGTCAGTGGCAGTCTAACCACCACAAAAGTAAGAGAACATCACACATAAACATGCTTGAGAGAGTGTGGTTCGAATGCGGAACTTTGCCTCCCTAACAACTCTCCTTATGGTCTCTCTGTTGTAAGCAAGATGCCCTGCTGCTGATGCATCCATTTGCAGATCGTCAACGATGTCTTACAGCCGTCTTCGCCCTGATCTTTCTCTTTCTTTTCCCCATTATGTATTGAATGTTGAGATTTTTTTTTTGGGGGGGGGGGGGGGGGTTGGGTGCGGGGGGAAGTGGGTTCTTTGAGTTTCATATGGTTTAATATGTTTTGTCCATACACAGGTTTTGGTTATCATTCAGTCGTGGACGTGTGATGTGAATCCGGATTTCGTTAATAAAGATAACCACATATTTTTCCTGTTTCAAATGATATAGTTCTGGTTGTTCGTTTTTCTAACGTGATATTCGTGATATCCAGTGTTATACGATCCACGAAATCAAATTAGTGAACCTGGTAGCTTGCTTCAACGTAAATATTAAGTGAAAAGTTGGACCAGGGGAGAAGGTCTGTGGGTGATGTTATAGTTTACATTTCTTTGGATTTCTACACAACAAGTGGGGGGGGGGACAGTTGACAGTCATCCCACACATTAAGAAACATAACAAGTCATAACATTCATATATAAATATTTTACAGTGCAAGGCGAGGGGCGCATATATAATGAGTTTAAGGTCAGTATGAAACTACAAATATTCCTATTTCAAATAATGGTAATATCATATATTCGTATTTGTTCGGTGTATGATGATTTGTGCGCACCCTGTATTTGTAATTCGACGTTACTCGCACATGTGCAGACAAAATGTTGCGTGCAACTGGATTTGCTTTTGGGCTGACTGTTTGTGTACAAACGACAAGCCATTAGTTAGCTATATATGTGAATATGATATCAGCGAAATGTATATGATGAGATGTGTAGGTGATTATGTAATTAGTGAGATTCATTCATTGAGATTTTGGGACATTTGTGATTCATTGCTGCAGACAAGAAAAGCATGTCTCCATTCCTGTAGTTCTTAGTTTTCTCTGTTGTTAGTATTCTCTGTTCTTAGTCTTTTCTGTTTTTAGTCTTCTCTGTTCTTAGTCTTCTCTGTTCTTAGTCTTTTCTGTTTTTAGTCTTCTCTGTTGTTAGTCTTTTCTGTTCTTAGTCTTTTCTGTTCTTAGTCTTTTCTGTTCTTAGTCTTTTCTGTTCTTAGTCTTCTCTGTTCTTAGTCTTTTCTGTTTTTAGTCTTCTCTGTTGTTAGTATTCTCTGTTCTTAGTCTTTTCTGTTCTTAGTCTTTTCTGTTCTTAGTCTTCTTTGTTCTTAGTCTTCTTTGTTCTTAGCCTTCTTTGTTCTTAGTCTTGTCCTGCTAATTGTTACCTCCAAGGGCTGGTGGGTCTTCTTCCAGGTTCTTACACCACCGTTTTCTCCGTGTGCTTCTTCTCTGTCGCCGTTAATAACTTCTGTATAATCATTTTTTCTCTGTCTATTCTCTTCCATCCTCTCCAAGTGTCCTAGCCATCACAATCTGTTATTTTTCATTGCTGTAGTTACAGATGGAAACTGACATGGCGCGTGCGTTTCTTTATTATTTCTAATTTTCCATTATTGTGATATAGGATCTCTGACTGGTCTAAACATTCTTCTCAAGATTCTGTTTTGAAAGATCTGTAGCTGTGTTTCATCTTGTTGTATAGTGAACCATGTTTCCAATCCATACAAGACAACTGATCTAATCTATGGCTTGTCTATATTTAGTTTGGTGTTGTGGGACGGGATTTTTTATTGCAGCAAGTGTCAAAGGTCACAATAATTGTTGTTTCCTGCTTTTATCCCAGCCCTAAGTTCATCCTTTACAATGTTGGAGCTATTGAATAATGCCCGCAGATATGCATATGCATTTGATCTTTTAATCCTTATACATTCTATTTGGATCTGATTGTCTTCTTTTCCATTTTTTGACCTTGTTATTCTCATGTATTCAGTTTTTCTCATAATTTATCTTTAGCCCCACTTTTTCTGCTTGTTCTTGCAGATATCTGAAGACTTCTGTGGTCTCTCGTGCAAAGTTTCTCCTACAATATATATATATTTCTGCTGCACATCCTAATATTCTCATTCTAATATTAGTGATTTGTTATTTGTTTATTGTTCTTATAATTTTTTCTAGGAGCAGATTGAACATCACTGGGGACAGAACATCACCTTGCTTCAGTCCTGGTCTGGAATGGATTTGATTTCCTTCATTTATATAAGACCATGTTTTCTGTTTCCTCCATCCATAGTATACTTATGTTAATGTATTCCTTAGGTACCCCAGATTCCTTCATTATATTCCAGAGGCTGTTTCTATAGATGCTATCACATGCCTTTATGAAATTGATTAATTATTATTATTTATACAGTAATAAATTATTATTTATCCATACTACCAACGTTTCTAAGCGTTCTGTCTCACCAAAGATATCTGCTCTATTTTAAACCTATTTCTTCAGAATCTGGCTTGATAATCTCCTAAGATTCCCCCCACAGAAGCTTGTAGTCTCCACATTAAAACTAGTGATATTATTTTATAGCTTGATGGTAATAATGGTATATCTCTGTAGGTCTCGCATAATGTTTTATCTCGTTTCTTATAGATGAGAATTCTAAAGGTCAGATAGTTTCTCTTCCCTTCACATTTGTTATATAAAGGAGCTTCATATATCATGCTGTGTCTTTACACCTTCTTTAATCAGTTTGTCATAAAATCCATCGGGCCCTGCTACTTTGTTGTTTATCAGTTGTTCTATAGATATCATTACTTTTGGTCTACCCTTACTTCTGTTCCCTTGTGGTGTTCATCTTAGTGCTGTTTTTGGTAGTGAGCTGTCAGTCATTCGGAGCACGTGTCCCAACCATAGCCAGCGTCTTTCCTCAATAACTGCTGTGAGTGGCTTCATTTGCATTTTTGCCAACAAGATATTATTTCTTATGGTGTTTGGCCAAAATATTTTTCTAATTCTTCGTAAACATTTAGTCTAGAAAGAATTCAGTTTGAATTCTATGGTTTTAGTGATATTCCAGTATTTAACTTCTATACTGACAATATAATGAGGAATGTTAGAGAAGACATAGACAAAGAATATTATGATGCCATAACAATTGGAGGTAATAAATTACCAGAGCTTAGATATGCTGATGACAGAATATTACTGTATACAACAAAAACAAGGAATGGAAAAAACTAATTATGTCAGTGCGTAACAGCGAAGTGCAAAACATCTATCTTAATGCAAAGAAAACTAAATTGATGACAAGTAACAAAACAAACAAGGCAGCTGATATTATATGTATCAGTGAGGAAAAAGTGGAATAAGCGGAAACTTTTAAATATCTTGGATCACTACTAACTAATAATGGAGATAGAATGAGTGAAATTAAAAGGAAAACTTCTGTCGCTCTTCAGAAAGTAACACAACTAAAGAATATGTGTAGAGGAACAGACAGAACTACAAAAAATACGATTTTTAACTCATTCATCTTTTCTATCGCAACATATGTCTATGAGACCAGAATATTTAAGAAAGCAGCTGAGAAACACATACACGCCTTTGAATCTGAATGCTACAGAAGAATTATTCAAATATCATGGACACAACTATTATATCCATACTATAAGAACTTAATACTGAAGAAAGCTGGCTAGTAAAGAGGATTAAACGTCATGTTAATCTAGAAAAGACCATCTTTAAAAGGTACACAATGGGAAAAAAAGAGGAAGACCAAGGCGATGATTTCTACGGTACATTGCTGATGATCATCAAATGGATGCTTCAGCAGCATGGGATCTTGCTTACAACAGAGAGACTTACAGGAGAGCTGTTAGGGAGGCAAGGTTCAGTAAGCGACATGCAAATGAATGAATGAATGAACTGAAAATATAATGAGAAATGTTAGAGAAGATATAGGCAAAAAATACTGCGATGACATAAAAATTGAAGGTTATGAAATAGGAGAGATTAAATATGCTTAAGACACAGTGTTACTGTCCACAACACAAAAAGGAATGGAACAATTGATTACGTCAGTCCGTGATAATAGTGAAGAGCAAAACATCTATATTAATGCGAATAAAACTAAATTGATGACAACTGAAACAACAAATAAGGCAGCAGAAATATCTATCAAAATGGAAATATTGGAAGACATGGAGGGTTTTGAATATTTGAATCGTTACTAACTAAACATGGGTATACAATGAGGGACATTAAAAAAAAACATATGTCGCCCTTCAGAAAGCAAAACAACAAAAGAAGCTGTGGAGAAGAACAGATAAAAGTACAAAAATACGATTTTTAGGTTATGCATCTTTCATACCAAAACATATCCCTGTGAGACCTGGACAAAACAGCTGAGAAACACATACACGCCTTTCTATGTAAATGCTACAGAAGAGTTCTTCAAATATCATGGAAAAGAACAAATTTATTCATACTACATGAACTAAATATTGAATAAGCTAGCTATTAAGGAAGAATAAACAAAGAAACCTTGAATATTGTGGAAACATTAAACTTCATGATAGTTTAGAGAAGACCGTCTTGGCATGCATAATAGGAAAAAAGAGGAAGGCCAAGGCGAAGATAACGGTAAGACATCGTTGATAATCTGCAAATGAATGCATCAGCAACAGGCCATATTTTTCACAACCTAGAGGCCTGCAGGAGTTCTGTTAGGGAGGCAAAGTTCCAGTAGGGACATGCAAATGACTGACTGATGTTGTAATGATATATTGTAATTATAAGCACACAAACCAAGTAGGACTATTCATTTCAAATTTAATATCCACCCTCACTTATGCATGTGATAGCTGGAAAAGAAACTAAAGAAAGAGACAATACATTAGATTCTTTGAAAACAAATGGCTAATGAAAATAACTGGTATAAAGTGGAACGAAAAAGAAATAATGCAGAGATAAGTCGAATGAACATACAACAACCCGTCTCAGTGGTGATTAGAAAAAAGGAGATGGATATATGTCGGTCATGCGATGATGAGAAACAAGCAGAGAATCCCAAACACAACAGACAAACGACAAAGATGTCCACTTTAAAGAGGAAACTGTTAAGAGAGACAGTTTAGTGGCGTAACGTCCCTTTGTAAGGTTGAAAAGCTCGCTGAAAACAGGAAAACTGACCAAATACCATGCGAGCCCTATGTGAGGTTTAATCGCACGGGAAGGATTTAAGATATTGTAACATTTTGAGCAGGATAAACAGAGACAAGGGAAAGAAAAGAGATAAATAGCTTAGGGAACTCAGCAAAGTAACTGAGGTAGATAGAGGTGTATGGTGCAGTTTTACAAAGCGACGGAGGGAGTGAGTAAGGTGAGGAAAAAAAAAACGAATAGAAAGTATGAGAACGTATAAATGAAAAAAAACATGATAGCGTCCGTTTGTTGTCGAGGCTAGTCAGATCTTCTTCCCGAAGTCCACGTTATCAGTTCAGGAGGCTTTCACCTGCAGTTCACGTAATGTTATTTATACTGTCATGTGCAAACGTTGCGGTTTGAAGTACATAGGGGAAACTGTCTTACGGTTAGGAGATCGATTTCGCCAGCATCTCAGTGATATTTCTAAGAGGGCATGGACACCTGTGGTTAAACATTTTTGCCTTAGCAACCACAGGGGTAAACAGGACATATTTGTTAGCGCGATCCGCTCTTGTTCTTCTGATGTACGATCTCGGAGGGTCCTAGAACAGCGCCTTATTTTCCAGACTGGGTGTCTCCATCCAGCTGGAATTAACAATGTCTTCAACTTTCTGTAACTTCTTTATTTTTCCACTGGCCCTTTTTTTAAACTGTACTTTCTTTCTCTATGCTACCCCTCCTTACCATCACCCTATTTTCTTCTCTGCCAACATATTGGTGTCTTTAGGGTCTTGTCCGATTCACCAGTTTCACATTTTCTCCATGTAAGTGTTTATGTTCTTAATTCATTATCTCTTCGCGTCCCCTTTTCCCTCCACTCTTCTCCCCCCACACCTCTAGCGGCTATCATGTTTCTATTGCCTTCCCCCCACCCCTTTCTCCCACTTGTTCTCCTCCTCTCTCTCCACCTCTTTTTTACGATTGGCTCTATACGGCATATTTTGTTGTGGGCAGCGTGGTCTTTCCTTCTCCCTTCTACTACACACATTTCTGTTTTCTACTTGGAGGAAGACACATTCAGATACGTTCTTCGTGTTTTTGTCTCGTTGTGTATGTATCCTCGAATAAGGCTCACGCCGAAATATCGGATGTTGTATGTTTTTCATTTATACATTCTCATACTTTCTATTCGTTTTTTTCCCTCACCTTACTCACTCCCTCCCTCATTTTGTAAAACTGCACCATACACCTCTATCTACCTTATTTATTTAAACCAGTTTACTGCAGTCGCAATCCCTTTTATCTGGCAAAGTAACTGAAGTATTTCAGCCATATTCACATTTTAAAAAGTCATAATAAAACTTACTAGTTTGATAATCTTCATCACAGAGATCATTGATATGAAACAACATTTAGAACACGATTTTTCTCAGACTTATCTTCATTGTTAGAGGCTGGTTAGTTCGAGTGTGGTGCTTAATCAGTTACCTTGCAGCCACTAGACGTCGAATAACAACAACGTGGTACAAGAGCTGACAGATATTATCGAGAGATATATATTTTACTTTTACGAAATGCTTTACTGGTACTAGAAAGTTATTGAACATACAAAATGTGGACATAGAGGCTGCTGTCACTTCTAGCTGAGCAAAAGACTGAAGAATTGAAGAAATATGTCAGAAGAAGAGAATACCTCATAGTCACCAGAGATACCGAAAAGTCGTCAGATAATGTAGTGCATTTAACAAATAATCAAGGTTTTATTGTCACTGAACATAAGGACCCTTATTGTAGCATAGCCATGTAAGTATTGATTATAGTTATTATTAGTATTATTATTAGTGATATGATTATGAATATAATTAAGAATGTATTGTAGGCAAAAGAGTAAAATCAAACAGTAACAGAAAAGTAGATAATTAGAAAGGCAAAACGCTGAAAAGATGGGAGAGGTAAACTCCCTGTGACATAATATTAAGACGGGACGCTCCGAAGAGCAGATACTTAGAAATGGAAAACACTAATCAAAAATAAACAGAGGAGGCAAAAGACAGACACGGCGACGCCGAGAGATAGGAAATACTAAGGAAAGACGCACGGAAGTAACTTAATCCAGTACTAACAATGCGACGACACCCAAACATGGAACTAGCCGAGGTGGAAACTTTAGACATTGACACTTGACAGATGTAGTTAGGGCCAGGGGTCGTGTTGTTACCGACAGAACAGATAGCGGACTAGCCCCTGAAGAAGACGCCATGAAAGAAATGGTGGACTTAATTAAAAATAACAATTAGATAGACGGAATTGAAGCGACCAACACGTATGGGTTGTTGTTAATATAGGACGCTATTTGCGATCGGTTTTGGAAACAAAGGAAGATCCAACGACCAATAAAATATTTGGAGGCGTGGTCTATTGGGCAATTGACTTAAGACATATAAGTCAGGGAAGTTTTAGAGAGATAGAGAGAGAAGGAATACGGTAGAACATCAGGAGGACCCGAAAGGGGAACACAGGAAAACTAGTAGAAGAACAGGAAAGAACGAGAAGTAGTTTTAGACTGAAGATGTGTTTCAAGTGATTTGGAAGTTTTGTTATCTTGAAACTTCGAGCACCGAGATTTTAGTTCATGAAGTAGTAGAGCACGTGTTGCAGATATGATATAGTAATGAGTATTCTTGTATGAAATATCGAATATTGTGAAGCTGAGAACATTGCTGAAATACTGCATGTAGAATATGAGAAAGTTTGATATTGTGAACAAATGATTATGTGAAACAATGATGAATTTAACGACGTGTATGTAATATTGTAGCACAGCCATTACAAGTGATGTTGTGTATTCTAAGTCGAATATCTTATTTGTCAGAATTAAATAAATAATGCAGTGAAGTGTTCATCGGACTCCTCTGATTAGTGAAGTAATATTTGTGAAACATCAATGTGTTATGATCAGAGAACCAAAGAACACTTTTTTTATCAGTCATCGAGAATAATAGTTCACAACGTGTAATTGTTATACCGGTGCATTCAAAAATATGATAGTGCACACATGAATATGTTATACTATGAGTCCAAATCAAAGGGACATCACGCCTTCAAATGTGCGAAATACAGTACAATGTCCTTTTAAGGCATGCATAGCCGTCTGTCGTTAGCTTAGTCCGATAAAAAGCGAATGATTCTACATAGCCCTAGAAGATTTGTTACGGAATCAATACCCGGCCTATGTAAGAAACACAGCTAAAAACACGCACAAACTCTCATGCTCTGAGAAACATTTATGAAACAGCAGGACAGGGTTCCAGATGGTTGTGGAACAAGAGTAAACAGGAGCTGAGCTGTAAAATGTAAACAACTTAACATTAATTTCTGTCGTTAGCACCCAGCTACTGCAGTATGATGACAGAGAGAAAAGAACGACAGCGATTAAATGTGAGACGACCAACGATATCAGACAAGCCATCTGTTGAACCACGTCTCACCTCATGGGCAATTTTTAGTTTTCCTCGGGCAGCGCCAGATGAAAGCATTTAGCCAGGCCTGAAGCTGGTGTAGTTTATACTTGGAAGTTTATATTAATGTCTAAATTGTTAATTTGGTAACATACATTTCACGAAAAATATGCACGAATAGGATTGATCAAAGATGCCGTGCCTCGAGGGCACAGAGAGGAGAGCCTGAATTTAGTGTGCCTGAACACAGGGAGCAACATATGGTACATGACTTTTGACCTCGTTCCGTTTCTACGTCTGGCATTGGACTATCTTGACTCATCGTCATCCCGCCCATCATTAAAGTCATTTCAACTGTAAAGTTGTTTCTTTTCTATCACTGTTTCCACTGAGAGAGAATGAACCTTGGAGCAAGTAAGTATGAGAAGTGAATAACAAAACAGACGAAAAACAACGTAGAAAAATCGTAGATTAAATGAGATTAAAACATTCATGTTTACAGTGGACAATAGTGGAAATTTACAGAGAGATGAATAACCCTAAGCGACAAGTTACATCTATACATAAGCAAACGAGTAGAAGAAAGTTTCCACGGGGATTCTCTTTTACGTGTACTACTTTTAGGGTTTTATTCTTCTATCAGTCATTTTCCTCTGCACTTTTCCAGCTGAACGCTACTGTCTTCAGTCTGCAAACCATCTCCTTAGCACACTGGTGTGTGAGTACAACATTTACGATAAGTCGTGCCTCCCTTCTCCCACTTTAGGCTTATCTCAATTCATCTAACTTCATAAAATACATTCATCTCAGAAACTTTTTCCACCGCACCCTTTACCTTTACACGTCAACCAATGACATCAATATATATATATATATATATATATATTCAGCATGATAAATAAAACATGTTGCCACACATCATCAGTCATGGTTTCAGTATCAAATAAACCTGACTACATGTTACACAACCGTCACACCTACACAATAGCATATCAATGGTAATGCAAATGTATCAAAATCATACGATCAAACTTAGCAAAAGCAAATGCAAGAACTCAACTCAAAACCTTAACACAATTAGAACTTACATTTAAACATGTATCAACGTCACAGTTTCACGAGCTACACACTAGACTTGAGATTTTCGACGAAAACTAACAGTATACTCAACTTCTGCCACATAAGAGGAGGCCAGACCAGTACCCTGAGATCATTGCCGACAACTCACTATACTGGACGTATCACACTGTAGGACTACTGGACGATATCACAGTCGAAAGCTCATCCAGTGCAGACATATGCCGTCGGCCATGAACGCCTCACGATAAATGACTTGCACTAAGCACTCTTTCACACTTATCTCACCGAGCTAACCAACCAGGTGCTACGGGTAACATTCTTTCTTCCCGAGAAACTGTGAAAATGATCGAACACCCGAACCCTCGAACCGGCCCTGTCCGAGCTCTCACAGTGGCCTTCATCACAGTGGCAATTATTGCCCAACAACCAGATGGAAATGGACTGACATTATCATTTTCTGATGACATTCTGGTGTATCGAGAGGGACAAAACTGAAACGAAACCACATTTTCCATGCAAATCGAACTTGGAGGCATCACTTCCTTGTGTGATGTTTCGAAACTCCCAGCCAACCTAAAAAAAAAACAACAGTTATTCTCTTCCAATGGTCAAGAAGTTTGATAACATTGTTCCACATTATATTGTGTTCCATGATAAAGATCATGTATTGTTCGAGGAAAAGTTGCGAGAACTAAATTGCAAATAGTAAAATAATATTATCAACCACTCGCCAAGTTAGATAAAGATATGATAATCTTTAGAACATTGGTATACGATATCATCCAGTTATGTCAGTTTTGATGCTGTGATGATGGCAAACTATTTCTGTACGATGACACTAATACTGATGGTTCGTTCTACAAAATACGTCATAAATATACTATAAAGAGGGCGTTACTTATATGTTGCTTAAACATTTGCTGTACTTTCACTAACAAGAGCACCATGATGTATGGTCTTCAAATTTATTGTTCTGCATTAAAAATCTGTACATACCTTTAAGATGTCCCAAAAAATAAAAAAAAAAAATTAATTGAGGTTTCAACACAGCCATTCTTTAAGCCACTGATGTACTGTATATTAAAACGTATGTAGCCGTGTGCTACGTATACGCCAATGACTTTCCTCTCACACAAGCTTTTACACGATCACTTTACACTCATTGGTACAAACTGGATTTTGTTATAGTGTATTTTTCCATTGTTATATTTACTGGGTTTCTCTCCGACATTTCTTAAATGAGCCCTGTATAATGACTCCGTTAATCGCCTCCGAAAAAGAATATGATGTGATTCTGACAAAAAAGTCTGACTACTGTCAATAACTGTGTATCATCTAAAATTGCAGCTCTCAACAGTTTCTAAATGTAAAGGTAAAAGGTAAAGGCAATCCTGTCATGCCTAAGAGGCACATATGGATATGGTGTTACTGCCCATATTTTCCCTGACATGTCAGCACACTAGAGGGTGATATGGTCAGTATCACGCCTGGCTGCCTTTGCTTTTCTAACTCTAGAAGAAGTCGGGTACCCATTTCTACAGCTGGGTGACTGGGGTGCCTGAGGCCGGATTCGAACCCCCTACCATCGCCATGAGAGACCAGTGCACTAACCACTTCGCAACTCATACACATAAAGCAGTTCCTAAAGCATATGTTTAATAGTCTCCTCATTTAACCAGTTTAATCTCATACAAAAAAATACGGTTTATCTCCTCAACAAAATATATCTCCTCATAAAACAAACCTCACACTTCAAGTAACTGCTAGCTACCTCAAACATAATTTTGTAAAATACTTCGAGACGTTTCTCCCAACGAGCTGTCTCTTTTAGATGTAGTTGTACAAACTTGCGTGTCTTGAATTACTGTAAACATTTAAACATGATAAACAGGGAAATGGGAAAGAGAAGAGAGAAATAATTTAGACAACATGGCAAAACAGCTGACCTATTTCAGTCATATTCAGAATGTTAAAAGACTTAGTAATTTGAAAATGTACATCAAAAGATCACTGATTTAGAAAAAAATATTTATAATGTAGCATGTTTGTGACCCAGCTTCGTTGTCAAAGCATTTTTATTTTGAACGCTGAGTTAAACTGATTGTAACAATCACTACAAGTCCGTTCACACCATCATGTTACGAAAGCTGATAGATATTGCTGAGAGATAGATTGCTGACCTTTTCTAAATACTGGTGGCAGGAAATTACTGAAGATCAAAATTGTGGACATGTCCGCTGCCGTCAGTTCTAGTTGTAGCGACAGACTGAAATACTGAGGCGAATCTACAAGGAAGACGAGAACACCACACAGTCATCAGAGCTTTTAAATATGGTCAGATGTTATCATGTATTTCACAACGAACCAAAATTTTATTATTACTGAAAATACGGACCACAATGAGATCAAAGGAACCACGCGGTTTCTAATGTGCAAGATACAGTTCAACGATATGGTCAGTCAGTCAGTCAATCAGTAAGTCAATGATTTACGTGTCCTTTGCTGAACTTTGACTCCTTAACAGGTCTCCTGTAGGTCTCTCGGTTGCGAACAAGATGCTCTGCTGCTTATGCACCCATTCACGGACTATCAACGGTGTCTTCAGACACATCTTTGATCTTCCTCTTTTTCTTTTTCCCATTATATACCCTTCCAAGTCTGTCTTCTTTAAATTCTCATGGCGTTTGATATTTAGGTTTTCTCTATTTAATCCCTTTTACTAGCCAAGCTTCTTCAATATTAAGTTCCTATAGTGTGGATATATTTGTTATGGTAAGACTTGGTAAGACCGATGTCAAGAGCCTAATCCATAATGGTTTCTAAATAGCGGAATAATACTTGTTGTTACATAATGTGTACAAGAAACATGATAAAAAGACACAAAAGAACACATGAAATGAAAAACATTCACGAAACATCAAGACTGGAGTCAAGCTGGTTAAGGGACAACTGTAAAGAGGAGCTGAGTATCAACATTACATCAACGTAAGATCACCATCACCCATGAGGAGTGAGTATGAACACTGAGAGAAAGGTGCGACGGCGACTGAAAGTGAGACGACCAACGATATATATATATATATATATCTACATATGACACAATTTTAGCCATAACTTTGATATTCTATAGCTTTTTAAATCGAATGAATAAACTTTTCAAATTGCACACAATAATACCTACGGGTTCAAACACTCACTTGACAATTTCTTGCATACGTGTGAAGAGAATTTGTTAGTCCTAGGGGTTCTCAACTTAGTATGGTGTGTGGTCTCTGCTCGCATCGATAAGCGACTGGCATCTCTTGGGCATACATGCGATCAGTTGTCTGATGTGCGTCTGTGGGATGGCTGACCATTCTTTCTGGAATGCCTGCCACAGATCCAGACGATTGGCTGGAGAAACGTTTCGGTGACAAACACGCATTTGCAACTCATCCCATAGGTGCTTGATCGGATTCATGTCTGGAGACAGGGACGTCCATGGAAGATTGATGCTGTTGTTGGCAGTCAGGACCTGAGTCGTGAACAGTGCAAAATTGGGTCTGGCGTTGTCCTGTTGAAACACATACCTTTGCGCAGCCACATATGGAAGGATATGTTATCGATGAATGATACTGACGTATGTTGCGCATTCAAGCATCCTTCAATCTGCACCAACGGACTACTTCCGTTGAAACTGACCACACCCTATACCATTACACCTCCACCACCGTGCGGCGGAGCTTCATCAGCGCAATTTTGGGCAAAACGTTCATTTGACCTACTGTAGACCCTTCTCTGCATATCATGGCGGTGCAACAAAAAGGAAGATTCGTCACTAAACCAGACACGTCTCCATTGATTGCCAGTTATCCAGAGCCGATGCTGGTTGGCCCAAAATAGTTGATTTTGGAGATGGCGTCTCATTAGGACAGGACCTCTGTGAGGTCGTCTTGCCACCAGTCCAGTTCATGCAATCTATTCCAGACAGTTTTATATGCACGACGTCCTGCAAGCAATGACTGGGCACTTGAGGAAGCTGTTGTAAACCTGTTTCTGAGGTGAAGAGCCAGAATTAAATGATCATCAGCTGCTATTGTCACACTGGGTCGTCGTACTCTGCGGTACCGTCTTAAATTGAGGCAGTGGCTTGGAAATGGTGCCAAATTCGACTGATTGTATTCTGCTGCAAGTCTGGCACCTGACTTTGACTTTCGCCTGCTTTCAGGCGACCAATAGCAATGTTTCGTAAATGTTGCGATAGACGCGTCATAATTTTCTGTTTTGAAACTTAACTGAATTTGTTAATGAATTTGTTGAATGTGTAACCTCATCCTTTTATAGGGCTTCATTTGCGTGGAAAGTACTCATCACAAAAATCACGACTTTTCCATAAAAGCAACGTCAGTTATGGTAAAACAAATGCGTGATCAGCAAGAGCAGCTACTGCGTTTTGACTATACCGGAGAATAGCAACGTGATATCTTGGTGATAATTTTTGGTTTGGCTTGAGATACCCGAAAAAAATTTTTTTTGTCATAACATAAAAAAATGAAGCTGAATAAGCTATTCGTTTCTTTATATATATATATCTAAACACCATATGTTGAACCTCGAATCACCTAAACGGCAATTTATAATTGTCCTAAGGGTGTATGATAAAACTATCTACCTTGGCCTGAGGTTAGACGAGTGAATAAACGAAAACTCATAAAGGGTCTGTCAATTAAGTAATGATTCTTATTACATTAAAAAAAAATGAAAGTAACAATGGTGATATAGCCCGTATTGTATTCATAGTAAGCCCCTTGTGCATTGATACGTCGAGTGGCACCATCTAACAAACACTAGAACGACCTCTGCATTTCTTCTGTTGGTATGGCCCTTAAACTCGATGTAACGGCGCTTTGGATGTCATCAGTATCATCAAATAAACATCCTTTCAATGGTAACTTTAATTTTGGGAATAGAAAATAATCGTAAGGAGACAGATCTGGTGAATAGATTTGATGGTTGAGAACACACACTTGTTTTGGGCCAAAATTCCTGCACTAACGCCCTCTGAGCCGGTGCATTATCATGAAGAATGAAAAAACTGCCAGGTTTTGAATACTCGGGTCGGACTTGGAGAATCCTTTTCAAACTCCTTTCAAAATACTTAAATAAACGTTGGCGTTGACAGTCTGTCATTCTAGAATAAATTATTTGTGAATAACTCCTTTGCTGGTGTAGAAGTACACAAACATTGTCTTTAATGTCGACTTTTGAGTAAGAATTTGTTTGCCTTTTTTGGTAATGATGATGACTTCCACTGAGCACTTTTTAGTTGTGGGATCATAGCGGAAAATCCATGTTTTATCCTATAATTTAAATTTCTCATGAACAGTACTAAAACCCAAAGCAATCGGGAAAACAAACCCACGTGGCACTATCGCATTTCTTGTTCGCCCTACCATGACACAGCTTAATATCAGGACATTAAAAAATACAAAAACATGTTACTCACTTGTTTGCTCAGAATACTGAATTTCGTGATCGGAACGATTTTCTTTTGTGCGTGAGTCCGCGCTGCTGTGCAAATTAGAGAAAACGTTTTCAATAAATAATCATAACTCAATACATAAATCAAAAATGTTACTTAATAAATCAGTACATTTCCTGTAACGTTTCATTTTTGTCATATTGAGACTGGTCATCACTTTCAACTTTTAAAATAATAAAATTAACATTAAATCAATCAACATTTTCAAAAAAAATGTTATATTTGTTTCTTGCTCCTAGAAATGTAATTCTTAGTCCACTAACATTACTTTCAGTGTAATTCATTTAGGTTAAGCGTGGGTTTTCCTATGTTAAAGTTTGTAAATTATTTTACGACATAAGAAAAGTACAGAAAAGACCGAATTAAGAAGAAATGCTTGTTTGTTCGTTAGGAACTCTCAGTCTGGCGAGATCACGTGACTCCCGATCGAGTGCAAGAGAACGATTCTCTAATCCTCAACGACCAAGCAAGATGTGAGATCTGGGTAAGACCAGGCAAGATGTGAGATCTGGGTAAGACCAAGGAAGATGTGAGATCTGGGCAAGACCAGGGAAGATGTGAGATCTGGGCAAGACCAAGAACCACGCTTCCCTCTTTTAACTCCTGACAGACACAATGCGGATTCAAACTCATCTAGACGTAAACGAGAACGTTACTTACAATACTTTTATTCACTTCAATGATTACAATATTTTGATGTGATTATGTGATTTCTTGTGTGCTACGCATTACAAGACCAAGATCTTTTCTTTAGAAATAGTTTTCCGTTCTAAATATGATGCGGGGATGAGATACGACACATAGGCCAAGCTATATAGCCATGTATTGAAGTTTCTGTACTACGTTTCATATTTATGTTTACCTTAGATAATTATCTTTTGATTAATTTGATCAAATTTGACGAAGTAGATTCTTCTACAATGGGAATATGACGAAGTATATTCTTCTACAATGGGAATATGACGAAGTAGATTCTTCTACAATGGGAATATGACGAAGTATATTCTTCTACAATGGGAATATGATGAAGTAGATTCTTCTACAATGGGAATATGACGAAGTATATTCTTCTACAATGGGAATATGACGAAGTAGATTCTTCTACAATGGGAATATGACGAAGTATATTCTTCTACAATGGGAATATGACGAAGTATATTCTTCTTCAATGGGAATATGACGAAGTATATTCTTCTACAATGGGAATATGACGAAGTATATTCTTCTACAATGGGAATACGGATCACGAGTAGAGGGGATTTTCTGTTGTGCTTCGGGCACGTGTTTCATTTAATGAAATTTAACATAAGTAATCTCTGTTTAGCTTAGGAGAGCACTGATGATTTCCATTGTAAGATTTATTTAACGGAATCTAAGATAGTTGTTAATCTAGTTAAAACTTCCAGGACATACCCTGGTTGAAGTAGTTGGAAGTTAACTGCCCTCAGTTTTTACTAAAAGGATAATGTTTTGAGAAAGAGACCATTGTGTCTTGCTACAAGGAAAAGATAACTGTGTTTTAATAAGGAGATTATTCAGCGGATGTTTTAGAAGTGTTAAGATCTTCCACTTGCAAATGATACAGAATTATGGGTAGTTAGTTTCCAGTGTTACGTCAAGAGTTTCTGGCTAAATTAGGGGCAGGTCTGTGTAAAACCTCAATAATCGCTATTGCTCTTCTCTAATCCTTGAATCTCATGTTATTGTCTTATATATTATTTTGTTGTGGAGCGAATGTGAGAATGAGTTCGCTTTGGGCAACGATTAGTGTAGACACGAAAATGTTACACGCTTGAGTTTCTCAGGTTATGGTTAGGCGAGGGATGCGATAATATGCTAAAATCCTCAGTTTCTAGAAGAATTCACAAGTGAGTCCTTTTTGGACGAGCACACGTGGATCAGAAGGACACGAGCGAGAGAGCGAGCAGGCTGTGTCCAGACCCAGGCATTATATAAAGAAGAAAGCGTGCTGAAAAAAAAAGAATCAATAAGGGTAAGATGAATATTAGTACAGGCATGACGGGGCTAGATCGATCTCTCTGATATGGAGATACCTTGTTCATGTCGCCCTGATAGTGCTGTGTTACATATATATGGATATGTATTCTGTTCATGATGAATCATGCTGATAGTTCCTGTGAATTTGATGTCGTTAAGGATATATATGTATATATATGTATATACATTGGGCTTCCGCAAAGGTTTTCCACAAATGCCTGTCCTTCGCCTTTTTTTCTGCTCTTGCCCAGGTGAGCCCTCTATTGCTCAACATCCTTTCTGTTTATCTTCTCTATGTCTCTTTTGGTCTAAACTTACTTCTGTTCCCCTATGGTGTCCATCTTAGTGCTATTTTTGGTAGTTAGTTGTCAGTTATTCGGAGCACATGTCACAACCATCGCCAGCGTCTTTCTTCAATAATTGTTGTCAGTGGTTTCATCTTCATTTCTGCTAATAAGATTTTATTTCTTATGGTGTTTGGCCAAACTATTTTCCTAATTCTTTGTAAACATTTAGTCTGGAAAGAATTCAACTTGTTTTCTATGGTTTTGGTGATTTTCCAGCATTCACTTCCATAGAGTAGTACACTTAGAACATTCATTCATTTGCATGTCCCTTGCGAAACTTTGCCTCCCAAACAGCACTCCTGTAGGCCTCTCGGTTGTGAGCAAGATGGCCTGCTGCTGCTGCGTCCATTTGCAGATCGTCAACGATTTCTTGCAGCCATCTTCGTTTTGGTCTTCCTCTTTTTTCTTTTCCCCATTATGTATCCTTCCAATATGGTCTTCTCTAAATTATCATGGCGTTTAATGTGTCCAAAATATTTAAGTTTTCTCTCTTAATCCTCTTTACTATCCAGCCTTCTTCAATATTAAGCTCTTGTAGTATAGATATATTTGTTTTTTTTTTTTGGTGATCACGATATTTGGAGAACTCTTCTGTAGCATTTACCTTCAAAGGCATTTATGTGTTTCTCAGCTGTTTTGTTAAGTGTCCACGTCTTACAGGCATATGTTACGATGGGAAAGATGCATGACCTTAAAAATCTTATTTTTGTAGTTCTGTCTGCTCCTCTCCACAGATTCTTTATTTGCTTTACATTCTGAAGAGCAATAGATGTCCTCCTTTTAATTTCCCTCATTGTATCTCAGCTTCAATGTTAGTTATGTTTGTTATATGAACAGCATATTTGTAGAATGTCTGGAATAGAGTGAAAGATGTATGATAAAGGGCAGAATGTCAGACAGGCCTGCGTGCCCAATTCTTAACGCTTTTGAAATAAAGATCAATCAATCAATCAATCCATCATTAGTTAGCAGTGATCCAAGATATTCAAAACTCTCCACTTCTTCCAATTTTTCCTCATTTATATATATTTCAGCTGCCTTGACACTTAGAACATTACTCTTAAATATCCTGATTTTCATATTTATGCTTAGTGTTATATATATATATATATATATATATATATATATATATATATGTGTGTGTGTGTGTGTGTGTGTGATTCCTGATAATGCACGTTCTCTTAAATATTATGGGTGATGCTTTAATGCTGGTATTGCTAGAGAAATTCGTGTAACTGTGGAGATAATTATATTAGTGATTCCTATAATTAACGTTCTATTGAATAGCATGGATGATGCATTAATTGTTGTAATGGTATGCAATTCATGTAGCTGTGGAGATATTGTATTAGTGATTCGTATGATTAACGTTCTCTTAAATAGCATGGCTGATACCATCATGCTTGGTCTTCATGTGAAGTTCATGAAGCGATGGATATATGTATCAGTGCATTAGCATATTTTGAACTAATGATTTTGATGAACTCAGATGGAGTATTAGTGAGTTAAAACATTATCTGAACTTAATGAACTCCAAGCGAACCTAGTGCGTGAGCACATATTTGAACTTATTTGAACTGAGGAGAAATAGTGCGATAGAACACCTGGATTTCATGTATTGAAGAAGTAAAATTATTAATGCGATAGCACACTTGAATTTATGTATGAAGGGGTAGAGTGACAGGGCAGGTAGCCGCATGGAAATAAAATGTATCTGCATGTTTTAGAGTAAAGGATTTGTATTGGGATGAGGGGTTTGAGAACAACAGTCACGGTTATTTTAGTTACATGAGCTAATGAATATTGCATTGATTGTCATTATGCCTGCAGTATGTTTTTATGATATGTATTACATAGTTTGTGTGAATGGACATCCTGTGGTTACCAATGATCCATGTTTTTTAGTAAATAAAACGTTAAAGTCTTTATATGACTTGAAAATATCTTATATCATGTTGTGATAATGTTGTGATGTATGTTTTACCTGACGCCCCAATTGCATATAGTGTTCTTTGGAGGGGAGAATCCTGGGTTGGCGGTCACTGGGGTGGGGAATCTTGGCCACAGAGTACGGAAGTTAATGGCAAGAGAGTCCCTTAAGAGCTGTAATTAACCAAATTCGTAAACATTATATATGATAAATGAAGATTGCAAACACATAGTCTAAATAATGGTGCCGTGTTTTACCCTCCTATGGATTGCTGTAGGCTGGATCATAAGATTAGCATGTGCAGTTTTTGTTTTATAAATATGACACGTGTTGGGTTGTTCAAAGTTGGAAAAAAGGTCATTAAATTGACACGTGCATGGGGGAAAGTCACCGGTTAAGCGAAAAAAACAACAAACACACGGCGAGATTTTGTTTTTTTTTTCTTTTTGAAACAAAAGGCCATGCGTTTTCTCTGGCGCGGAGAGCTCGACATCAAAGAGACGCGCGACACTGATTGATGCCATCGGAGATCAAACAAAATAGAGCGTGTACAGACAGAGAAGACAGACCAATAGATAGATAGATAGATAGATAGATAGATCGATAGATAGATAGATAGATAGATAGATAGACAGACAGACAGATAGATAGATAGATAGATAGATAGATAGATAGATAGATAGATAGATAGATAGATAGATAGATAGATAGATAGATAGATAGATAGATTGTAATAAAAGGAAATAGAGGTGTATGCCGGTCAGCGTGTTATGGCTATCCCCTATCAAAGGAGAAGTAAGACGCCTCCTTACCTCCGTCAGTCTACTGGACACCTTTGATCAAGGTGGAGTACCCGTATAGCCGCATAATCACAATGACGTGAAGCCATGGGAGCAGGTGGTGGATGGAATGGGAGAGCAGCCGACAGATACCGTCGGTTGTAGTCACCATTCTGTGATGGTAGGCAGATGATCTCAATGTAGGGACAATGGTTACGATCACTGACTAGTACAGTCACTGCCCGGAAATAAAGCAACGGTAAACTACCTTCTGGAAATATACCAAGAAACCAAACAGCAACATGGAAGATCAGTTAGGAAAACGATCTGGTGACAAGTTCCCCAGATCAGATAGATCTAATTTTAACACTGGGGAAGAGTGTGAGACAGAGGTCAGTACTAGTAATTGTGATGACGGACAAAATCCTGACGATGTTACTAAGGAAAACCCCTGCATCAAACTAAAAAGAAAAATAAGAGTATGAACATGGAATGTAAGAAGTTTGTATGAGGGAAAGTATCAAATAATAAGTGACGCGATAAAAAGAACGGGGACACACATTTTGGGAATCTGCGAACATCGATGGAAAGGATCAGGAAACTTCAAGAGCGAGACGGATAATACCGTTATATACTCTGGTGGAGAATTAGGAGAAAAGAATGGCGTTGCTATTTATTTGGACAAATCAATGTCAAAAGTATTACAAGGTTGTAACAGAATATCATTCTGTACAGAATGTATTGTGTATAACCTTGTGGTTGTGGTCTGGTAGACCACAACTCATCACCGTGCGCCAAGCACGTGGTTCGAGAAAATTCTAAGTCACGTGGTTTAGTTTAGCGGGGGAGGTGAGAAAGTGAGTCTTTGGTCAGAATGTTTAGAGAGAGGTTGTGTGATTGACTCTAGAATGTGGTAGAGAGAGCCTTACTTGTTTGTTGTAGCAGGAGTTTATTGCTTTGTGATGTAGGAAGAATATTAGTAGTCTTATTGCAGATTGGAATCTCGTTTAGGAAGAGTTTCTACCAGTGGCAATTTGTTGGTAGTGAGATGGAAGAATTAGTTTTTCCCTGTGTTGGCTGAGGTTTTGTTGGTAATGTTGTAAGTAGTGATTGTTTGTGTATAGTACATTGTAAGGTTTTCGCCCATATGGCGTAGAGTTCTCTCACGCCGGGCACTGTTAATGTAATTCTTGTTCAGCCTGATGGCTACATTCCCATCATCATGATTTCACCCCTCATTTTGGTCCATTAATAAATGTGTGTTGTCTGATGATAAACTACACCAACTGGCTTTGTTCGAATTCTCATTGTTGACCAGTTTGTTTTGGTTGGAAGACTGCCAAGTTCATGTTAAGTTGTTGTATCTGTATTATTCTGTGGAGTTGGAAGCCTGGGTATCTTGTTGTATTTTCTCAGTGTATAATATAGAAAATTAGGTGGTTTTAGAACACCAACACCAAGAAGAAATGTATAAGAAGAAACTGTTTTAGTACGGCGCAACACTACTTTAGTTGGCGCCAATACTATTATAGTGGCTGCTATAAATGATAAATAGTCATACCATTTCAGTGGGTCCTTTTGAATAGAGAAATAGTAATTCTGTTACAAGGTTACATTCCAGTAAGTGATAGAATCCTCACTATCAGACTTAAGGGCACTCCTGGAAATGTAACAATCATCCAGATGTATGCACCTACATCAGTAGCAGAAGAAGAGGAAGCAGAATACTTTTATACACACTCTGCAAAAAAACGGTAGACCAGGTACGGAAAAATGATATTGTATTAGTGATGGGAGATGTTAATGCAAAGATTGGTACAGTAAGAGCAGAAGACGAAGGATATGTTGTGAGCACATTTAGCATAGGACATAGAAATGAGGCAATTGAAAATCTAATGATGCTTTTCATGGAAAATGAGCTAATGATCGCTAACACACTTTTTAAACAACATCTAAGAAGACTTTTACACATGGAAATCACCTGATGGGAAAACCAAGAATCGAATAGGTTACATTTTAGCGCAAAGAAGGTGGAGATCAAGTACAACGTCAGAAAAAACGTTACCAGGTCATGCTTGTGACACGGACCATGAGTTATTAATAGCAGACATGAAGATAAAGATAAAAAAGACAGTTATGAGATCAAGACCACTCCGCTTTGATCTTACAAAAATACCAGAACAATACGGTATAGAAGTGAAGAACCGTTTCGAAATCCTGATGGCTGTAGAGGAGAAGATGACACCATATGAACTGGATACGCTAATATCTTAATAACAACAGCTAAAGACATGGTTCGAGTAAATACAACACAAAAGAATGGATGGATTACAGCAGGCACATTAGAACTGATAAAACAACGATTTTACCTTGACAGAGACAGAGGAAATTATAGAAAGATGGAAGGAATATTCCAGAGGAATGTATGAAACAACCGACTGTGAATTATTATTGGAGGAAAAGAACCAGAACCGACAATAGAAGAAGTTTATGGACAATAAAGAAACTGAAAAATGGTAAATCACCCGGATGTAATGAGATGACGGCTGAACTTATTAAGGAAGAAAGGAATGTGCAACACCCTATCAAGCACTATGCAAAAAGATATGACATTCAGGTACATGGTCAAAAGAATGGAAAAGAACTGTATTCATACCAGTGCCACGAAAAGGATAACTTGAAATTGTGCACAAACTACAGAACTGCTGCCCTGATTAGGCATGCCAGTAAAATCTCTGTTAAAAATCATAATCTGTAGATTTCGTTGGAAAATAGAAGAAGAAGTAGGCAAATAATATTATGATGCCATAATAATTATAGGTCATTAAATACTATTGATTAGATATGCTGGTGACACAACTACTTTCCAGAAAACAAAAAGGAATTGAACATGTAATTATGTCATTCCGTAAGAACATCGAAGAGCAAAACATCTATCTTAATGCGAAGAAAACTATTTTGATGACAACTGGTTCAAAGGACTGTAATAACCGGAGGTGAGGTGGGAAATACGCTTTCCACTCCAATTAAATGTCTCCATGTCGTGAGACTGAAACAGCCTCTGGCAATTCGTCCAGCTCCTGGCCTTCTTTTGGCGGAACTGTTTAAACTGACAGGAGAAGGGCGAAAGGCGAATATCTGGCGCCTGAATACACAGGTTGTGATCACTGTTGACACCTGCACCCCTATATACTATTACATCTGTCAGAGATGTTCTGAACCTCTTTCTAATACAAAAATAATCTATCTGGTTTCTGGTTCTATCATCTGGAGATATCCATGTTGTTACTATAGCGTTAATAAAAAAAATATTATCGGTGTACTAGGCAAGTGAATCTCCATCTTGTGTGTCGTCCTGACGTACTGTCTATTTTCATTTGACCTCAAGACAATCATTGTGTGGGTCTTGTGTCATTGTGATGTGTTTCAGTCTCTCACAATAATACAATTATAATTTATTTATATTTTGTATTCTGTTGCTAAGCAATTTCTATCACAGCACATCAAATAAAAGTTTGTATTTACCAGCATCTTGTGTTTGAATATTGTTTTGTATAAATAGTTTTGAGACTAACTAAACAAGAAACGTATAGATATGATGAAAAAACGTACGATCACTAATATATATATACATACATATATATAATATAAAGTGCAGGCAGTGCCTAGCTGAGGATCACCCTTCCCCGGATTGAATTTATAGTGTACTAAGGAACTAACCCCGTAAAGCTTACTAATTTCAAAAACAAAAATAAAGTAACAACCAATGGACGGTGGAGTAAAAGGGCCGATCAAAACTTTACTGTTTTACAACAGTTAATAGTTTTCTTTAATGTTCTAAACGTATAATAATATACTATAAATTGCCCACTAAAACAAACTCTTGACAAAATGACGTTAGAAACCAATCGTGCATAAACGGAACGAGTTCTTATCCTGGCGATAATAAACATTCATTCATTCATTTGCATGTCCCTTGCGGAACTTTGCCTCCCTAACAGCTTTCCTGTAGGTCTCTCTGTTGTAAGCATCCATTCTCAGATCATCAACGATTTCTTGCAGCCATCTTCGCCTTGGTCGTTCTCTATTTCTTTCTTCCTATTATGTACCCTTCCAAGACGGCCTTCTCTAAACTCTAATGACGTTTAATTTACAGTATCGTCTAGACTAAAAAGAGAATCTTTAATGCTATATAATATCTACATTTGTCTGAATATTTACAACGTGCTCTTATCTTCACATTTGCTCTCGTTGTAAATGTTCTCATTTTTTCTAGGATGTTATTTAAAAAAGACGCATGCTAGAAACTAGCAGTTTTCACATTTCATAAAATCACTTTGTGAGAACTGTTATGTACATTACATCATTTGAAGTCGTCATGGTTTGCAGACCGTGAAATATTATGAGCAGATGTTATCATTTAGAATGATGATTATCTGACATTTCTTCCAGAACCATATATCATACCTGTTCTGAAGGTATTTTTACACTTTGGATCATGACACGTGACACAGAGCATAGAGCTTCAAAACATTGCTATTAGCAATGATTTTTTGTGGTTAAAATAATTTATTGATGTGAATAACAGAACTGCAATTTTTTTTCTATAAATTAGCCGAAGTATATACAAGAGAGTAGACAGTAGCTCATTTCTCCAGTATAACAAGCTCTACACCATCTCACGTGATGTTTGGAAGGATGGGGTTTCTGAAGAATCTGCTACTCTGTGTCCTGGTAGGACAGGTCGCCGCTGAAAGTAAGATAAATTTTATTTCAGGACAGACAAGCATTTGATAGATAGAGATAAAGGCAGGGACGTAAATGGACAGATAAAGTATGTGACAATAACAGGAAATGAGACAGAGAAAAATATAATAACTTTAGATATAAATGGTAGTGAAAAATATTCAGGGGGCAAAAAAACATAATACGTCCATGCTCATATTTGCTAAAGGATGTCAGTAATTTAAAAGAGAGAAAAGAGAAAGAAAAATGACGTATTATTAGTCCGAGGTGTCGAAAACAATAATAGTGACAATAATATTAATAATAATAATACCAAGAACTAAATAAATATATCTTACCTGATTCAGCAGAGAGTAATATATGTGAAAAAAAGAAAGATAGATAACAATAAATTTAAAATTACAAGTGAAACAACAACTTTACAGATTCACTTTGGTGAAGCTTTGTCTTAAGAATCTTCAGATGAGAAGCAACGAAGATTTCTCTCAGTGTTATATGTTTAACATTGGACAAACAGTAGACAACACAGTACTCGACCCGACGTTTTTGACTGGATTCTGCAAAAGTGATTGTCATGATCTGTTAGTTCAGTATATACTCGTCTATTATTGTCTCGTTTTTTTCTTGTATGCGGGTAACTTTTCCCACCTGTTTCATGCCGTAATTTGTTGTTTTAATTTACTAGTTATCTTCTGTAATGTGTTCTATATATATATATATATATATATATATATATATATATATTTAACCTGAGAAACTTTTTTAATGTGCTTTATCCAGTTTTTTTCTTTATTTTGCCACTATTTTATTTAAATTCCATTCAGTTAAGATTTTGTCTGTGTTAGAGTAGGTATATATATATATATATATATAAGAATGTGTTACTGAAAATAAAGAAATAATAATATTAAGCAATCGTTCAGCGCTAATGAAAATGTTTTGAAAAACAAAATCGCGTTGTTAAATGTGAAATCATTTCATGAAAGCTGTTCGTGGCAAGTCCTCATCACTTTTCATGATGAACAATTTTGTAATATGTTGTCTTTCTTCATATCATAACCGAGTGTTACTTGAGCCTATTATTTATTTAAACTTTGCTTTCAAATCTTCTTTCTCAGTCTTCTTGTTCTTGTTTTTCTAAGCGTATCTTCCTCTGTTTTATAACGGTTCTCGGCAAAAAAGGATTGAGAAACACTGTTACAGAACAAGAAGGAAACAAACGAGCACAACGATTCCTTGGCGTCGTCCATACATTCTTTGAAAGTGCGACTTTCAGTAGGACGACGTATAACGAAGCCAGTTTTACCATAGACTAATTACAGTCTAACCTGCGCATGTTTGAGATGTACGAGGAAACCAGCGCACCCGAAGAAATATCATACAGAAATATCATGCAGAATCCACACAGACAGTTTTATGTTACTGAAGTTTATCCAGTATTTTCTACCTGAAGTCACCAATACATGCGATGATTTCCTGAGAACACCGTAAACTCTAAGAGATAATTTCACAAAATATTTCTTTAGCGCATTTTTCATTATGTCTCTTGTTTCTGTTTCTTCCTCCTTTTTTTTGTCCTTTTAAGTTTCTTGCTTCTCTTTTATTACCGAAGGGAGCTCGAGGATCAAGTATCGTAATTCTCTCTATCGAGATCTGTAAACAGTAGTCAAACTACTGTGTTCTAATTCAGACACACACACACAAAAAAAAACAGATCTTGATGTCTTGAAACTTCTAAATCTGGTCTTGTTATGTATAAAATGTTCATGTGATGTTGTGACTTGACTATAATTGAAGTCTTCTATCTATAATGCTGTAATACGATAGTCATTTTTCTTCAGGTGTTCAGGAAGTAATGCCTAATCATTGTTGCATGAAAATATAATTATTTAAAGGTCTGTAGATGGACACCACAGGGGAGCAGAAGTAAGGGTAGACCAAAAGAGACATGGAGAAGAACAACAGAAAGGATGTTGAGCAGTAGAGGGCTCACCTGGGCAAGAGCAGAAAAAAAGGCGAAGGACAGGCATTTGTGGAAAACCCTTGCATTCATTCATTTGCATGTCCCTTGCGGAACTTTGCCTCCCTAACAGTACTCCTGTAGGCCTCTCGGTTGTGAGCAAGATGGCCTGCTGCTGTTGCATCCATTTCCAGATCGTCAACGATGTCTTGCAGCCATCTTCGTTTTGGTCTTCCTCTTTTTCTTTTTCCCATTATGTATCCTTCCAATATGGTCTTCTCTAAATTATCATGACGTTTAATGTGTCCAAAATATGTAAATTTTATTTCTTTAATCCTCTTTACTAGCCAGCCTTCTTTAATATTATGTTCTTGTAGTATATATATATATATTTTTTTTTTTTTGGTTCTTTTTTTGTGTCCACGATATTTGGAGAACTCTTCTGTAGCATTTACATTCAAAGGCATTTATGTGTTTCTGAGCTGTTTTGTTAAGTGTCAGGTCTCACAGCCATATGTTGCGATGGGAAAGATGCATGCCCTTAAAAATCTTATTTTTTGTGGTTCTGTCTGCTCCTCTCCACAGATTCTTTATGTGTTTTACTTTCTGAAGAGCGATATATGTCCTCCTTTGTCGTAGGAATGCATGACAGAAGTAAATGGAGAACCCTTACTGATGACCTATAACCCCAAGATAGTGGTAGAGAGGGAGTGGAATCATGAATAATTAAAACGAAATGTTGAAACACTCCAAAATACATGAAACGGATGTTTCTTTCACACACACTATTTTTCTGCATGGTCTATATCATCTTGTTCAAGTTTACATAAGCGTGAAACATGCGCCTGTATGTCTCCTCTGTATCAGCTCTTGTGTCTTTCACGTAGCAATGTCATCAATGTATGAATCACGGCCTTGTTATCTTCCTGTAGCCATGTCGTCAATGTATGAATCATGTTCTTGTCATCATCATGTAGCCATATCGTCAATGTATGAATCACGCTCTTATCTTCCTGTTGCCATGTCGTCAATGTATGAGTCATATTCTTGTCATCTTCCTGTAGCCACGTCGTCAATGTTTGAATCATGTTCTTGTCATCTTCCTGTAGCCATGTCATCAATAGATGGATCATGATCTTGTTATCTTCCTGTAGCCATATCGTCAATGCATGAATCACGCTGTTATCTTCCTGTAGCCATGTCGTCAATGTATGAATCACGTTCTTGTCATCTTCCTGTAGCCATGTCATCAATAGATGGTACATGATCTTGTTGTCTTCCTGTAGCCATATCGTCAATGCTTGAATCACGCTCTTATCTTCCTGTAGCCGTTTTGTCAATGTATGAATCACGATCCTTTCATCTTCTAACCTTGTCCCCTGGATAGCATTTGTAGGTGGACTCAAACCTATGAACATCTGAAGGTGCTAGATCTATATGTATGGTAGATTGGTCAGTGTAGTTCACCCTAATATGTTAATTTCCTATCAGGTTTTCAGGCTTTTGTAAGGTCTTGCGTTGTCGAAATGCTCAAAAACTCCTCATGGATTCTTGTGAGACTGGACTCAACCTTATAACTTCTTCAGTGATTTTAGGGTCTTGATGTAGGTCTCTGACTTGATGATCTCACTATTTGGCATCGCAAGAATTACCCCATCACTCTATCAAAATACAATCATCGTGAATTTTCAGATTAAAAGTTGTCTTGAATAGTTTTTCTTCCCTGATTGAGGGTAATACTTCAGTGACTGATCTTTTGTTTCAGGCAAAGTTTTGCACGTGGGTTTCATAACCTGTATCTATTTGGGATTTAAAGAATCAAACCCCCCCCCCCCCCACTTCTCAGCGTAGGTTCATAACCTGTGGCTATCTGGGATTTAAAGACCCCGCACTCCTAAACGTAGTTTCATAACCTGTGAATATCTGGGACTTAAAGACTCAACCAACCCCCCAACCCCCCCCCCCCCCCAATCTCAGACGTAGGTTCATAACCTGTAACTGTCTGGGACTTAAAGACTTCCCCTTCAGCTTCAAACGCTCCAACAATTCAGAGGAAAGTATTTTCCTTTGAAGACTATGTTCTGCTGTGAGACTTTGTGGAACCCATTTTGCGCACAACTTCGAATATCCGAAAGCCTCGATAATTTTTTCGCACTTCCATTGTTGACTGAAAGCTGAAGGCCAAATGTTTAGTGTGATATAACTATCCTTACGAAAAATGATAAGTGAGTATCATCCGTTGTCTCTTCTTGAATATAGATTCCTTTTGTGTAGTGGCTGAGTCATAACGAAATAATAAAACTGTTCACGAGTCACTGCTTCCTTGTTCTCCAAGTTTGTGTCATTTCAAGCGATAGACCGTTTCTACTGTTTTTCAGGACTTATCAGTGCGTGTCATCTCTTGTTTGTGCTTCTGTGTCCATCTGTTTGCATATGTCGTACACTGATGTAACCAGGAATCCCCATATCTTCATCTCTACAGCAGCCACTCTAGATTTTACTCCTTGCTAATGCCATTTCAGAGAATGAGAAACATATTATCTAACACATCCTTATCAATGAATGCTAGAAAACGAGCTCTAAAGTGCTATATTGAACCTATCTTGTTATATGGAAGTGAATGATGGAATATAGGCAGGTCTGCACAAAAATCACTGGAAGCAGCAGAAATGTGGTTTATTAGAAGAATGTTGCGAATCCCTGGACAGCAAAAATAACTAATGAAGAATGTATGAGAAGAGCTGAAGAGACAAAAAAAATGTTGTCAAAAACAGATAAGAGAGAGAGAGAGAATGTACTTTCATAGGACATGCAATGAGAAGAGATTGAAAATATTATAACCACAGGAAAAATAGAAGGAAAAAGATCAAGAGGAAGACCAAGAGAAATTATACTGGACAGTCTGACGGTATGGTGTAAGAGGAGATCACCAACTGAGCTGATAGCCTGCATGAATGATCGGTAACTCTGGAGAAGCATAATAGCCAACCCAAGTCGGCACGGCACCTGATGATGATGATGATGATGATGAATGCCATACCTATTTGAACAGAGCATTGTCTCTTGCACTTTTGAACACGAGTTATTCTTCTACTCCCAAGTCATACGTAAACGTTAGTCGGTACACATGTGAATACTGTTTAGTTCACAACTACGTTACAATATCTGGTCCCACTCCTCTATCCCTTATGAATGAAGGGTATTCTCTTGTTACCTGGTCGGTCATTCACCACTTGCCAATAATTCGCTCAGTCTAGAAGTGAGGGCAAGGCAATATTCAGAGCTTGAATGAAGTACTTGAGTAGCACTTTGGGTTCTTCTGTGGGGTTTCCCGCATATCTTGCTCTGTCCACAATGTCGATCTACTTTCTCACTACTCTCTTGTGTTGCCACATGTAGCGGGTTTCTACCAGATCTACCTTGCATACCGAAAGATCGTGACACTCGCTGTATCAATGCACAAGGGGCTTGCTTAGAATAAAATACAGGTTATATCTTCATTTGTTGTTTATGTTATTTTTATGTAAATACTCTCATTACTTAATAATATATATATATATATATATATATATATATATATATATATATATATATATATAGCCATTGTCATTAAGAGCAAAAACGTTGCTTCAGCTCTTCAAGATAAATAGATAGATGATTTTTAAGCCCTCATATTGGTTATTCACAATCTTCTGTGAGATGACAGAGCTGATAACTATGTTGTGGAGGTTAATGAACTTTCAACAAGATATCGACACTTATTGTGTAACAGGTCATGCAAGAACAAGGTCCTGGATTTCTGTCCTGACTTTTTGCCTCAAAATGAGGGGGCAGTAAATGATGAACGTGTAGGTAGTTCCGGGAAGATATTTCGAGAAAGAAAAAAAGTTACCATGGAAACCGGAAAGTGTCTCTGCCAACTACCTACTGTTGCAATGTGACAAGAGATAAACAAGAAGTTAAAAACAAATGAAAGCGAAACAAATAAATAGTAATTTCGTTTTTTAAACATTACATTTTGATAAAATGTCTTAATAAATAAGTGGAAGATTGTGTTTTGTTACAAGATTCGAACAGAACCTTAGAAGTAAGAGACTTTTTATGCTGTTATTTCTTTCTCCTCATCCTATTTTCATCGATAATGAACAAATGTTATAAAGGAAACATAGGAGGGACATACCGAAATCTTTAGCACAAATGTTTTTAAAAATGTAATTTATAGATTGAGAGAATATTAATGTATCAATTTATCTACATCGTATGCACTTCACATTACGTCATCATCATGTGTCATATGACCACGCGGAGCACAAACAAAATGGCGGGTGCTGATGTTTCGTTTCGTCAGCGTGCTGTTATTGGGTTACTCGTTAAGGAGATAATCCCCGCTGCTGAAATTCACCAAAGACTTCAACTTGCATATGGAGATGTGTGTATGTGTGCTGGCAGTGTTAGGAGGTGGGTGAAACATTTAAAAGATGGAAACACGAGCATCCAAGATATGCCTCGCAGCAGTCGCCCTCGAACTGCCTCCACTGAACGCAGCGTGGAAAGGGTTGACGTCATCATTAAACAAGACAAATGTGTCACAGTACCTGAAATCGCTGTAAATCTTGGAACAGGACACAATGCAATGCAGGACACGATTGAAACCCTAGGCTATAGAAAAGAGAACATCCAGAAAACAGTTCGTCTGCGCCTTCGGTCAGCTGGAGCGGAATTCTACCTGGAGGGTATTTTCAAACTTGCAGAGCGATGGGAATAATATGTGCACAGAAATGAAGATTATGTTGAACAGTGAAGAAAAGGATGGAGATTAATGTGATGCATTTATATTTTCTCTATCTATAAATTATGATTTAAACAAAATTGCTCACGACCGTAATCGATTGTTTTTCACGAATTGTAAGCATACAGTTATAGACCAAAATTGCAACAGACTAGACGTCTGTTCGTATTGTCATAATCCATAGATTTTTTCCGATTCATTTATTGTTTGCTCACTCACAGGCGCTTTGTATTTCTGAAAAACAAGCATGTGTAATGTCCTCTGTCACTTTCCTGACCGTATGTTTTGTTGCTTCTTACTTTAAAAATCTAATTAACATCGCATCAAAACAGGTTTACACTTTCTTGTTCAGGGATTACCGAGACTGAAGCGAGATTTTTTGATATGCTGAACGGTAATTATAGCAACTCTATTCAAGGCGCAGGACCAAACTCCAGTCACGATTTAGATGAAGAATCATACATTCCAGTTCTTGTTCAGTCTATAAGTTCAGTAAGTTTATGTATGCTTGTATCTATCTATCTATCTATCTATCTATCTATCTATCTATCTATCTATCTATCTATCTATCTATCTATCTATCTATCTATCTATCTATCTATCTATCTATCTATCTATCTATCTATCTATCTATCTATCTATCTATCTATCTATTTTTCTGAGTGTCCTTTTAGTTTAGCTTATAGATATCCTATGCTTGTCATTTTAGTCTAGCTTATAGTTTTTCTCTGGTTGTCTTTTTAGTCTAGCTTATAGTTATTCTTTGCTTTTCATTTTAAGTCTAGCTTATAGTTTTTCTCTTGCTGCCTTTTTAGTCGAGCTTAAAAGTTTTCTCATTTGTCTTTTTAGTCTTACTTATACTTATTCTCTGCTTATCTTGTTAGTCTAACTTATAGTTTTTCTCTGGTTGTCTTTTTAGTCTAGCTTATATTTATTCTCTCCTTGTCTTTACAGTCTAGCTTATGGCTGCTCTTCTTGAGTTTTTAGTCTAGCTTGTAGTTATTCTCTGCTGGTCTTTTTAGTCTAGGTTATAGTTAGTCTGCACTTGTACTAAGTTATTTAAGTTTCTCTTTGACTATTTCTCAGTTTATCTGCCCATTAAACTAGCATTTCCTATATTTTAATATCATTTAAACGTATTTTCCTTTACTCATTATCGCCGATGTTTTGTCAGTGCAAATACATACGGAACATACACGTATTTATGTGCTAATATTTCTATTTTGAACTATTACACTTCATGCCCTAAAGCTGCTTATTACACAAGAAATCTCATAATCGGTTTTATATTTTTTGTTGTAATGCATATATAACAAAGAATTTTTATGGACCGAATTTTAATATTACTATAAATAGCCATTCTTTAAAATCTATCATTGACTTTCGCAATAGTACATAAAGCGTGTATATATCAACGGATCTGTTTTATGCCCAAATGACAAAGTGTTTATAGTTGAGGTCCTGAGACTCACATGATTATTTCGCTCCCTTTCTTCCTCTGGTTTTTCCTCAAGTTGTCAGTAGCAAGTCAGAAAATCTTGGTTGTTTTCTAATTACGATATAATAGCTGGTCACATTCCGGTGACATTGATGACTTTGGGGTATTCTCTTCCTCCTGATAGATTAGCTTCGATATTCCACTTATTTGTTCCATGTATGTGTGATGCCAAGGAAAAGCTCACTGCTGTGATATTGGATACATTTTAGGTGCCAATAAGACTTCTGGGAACATGCTGATTTTATCTACATCAGTTCACTTTTGTCTTCACTCAATCTAAAATATCTGTTAGCTCTTACAGCAAGTTCTTGTGTAGAGGTTTTGGACTATAGCTAACTTGGATTCTGTAAGAGAATGCTTGTAAGTGTTACTGATCGTCGCTGACTTGAATATTTCTCTCAAGCTAAAGAATTTTACACCTGCAGGCAGGAAGATAAAGATGAAAAAGATAGTTACGGGATCAAGACCACTCCGCTTTGATCTTACAAATATACCAGAGCAATATGGTATAGAAGTGAAGAACCGTTTCGAAATCCTGATGGCTGTACAGGAGGAGATGACACCAGATGAATTGGCTATGCAGGCCAAAGATATCTTAGTAACAACAGCTAAAGACATGGTTCCAGTAAAGAAAACACAAAGGAATGTATGGATCACAGCAGGTACACTAGAACTGATAAAACAATGAATGTAGAGAAATGAAGACGCAATGGAAAGTGACAAACAACAACAAAGATAAATATAAAACTTTAACAAAAGAAGTACGAAGAAACATAAGAAAAGACAAAAAACAATACATACAAGATTGTTGTGAAAGAATAGAAGAACATCAGAAGTGTGGAAGAGATAGTGAAATGTTTAAAGAAATGAAGACATTGACGAGAAATGTCACACCTAAGCTAAATGTAATTTGTGATGAGATGGGTAATACCCTGACAGAGACAGAGGAAATTCTTGAAAGATGGAAGGAATATTGCAAAAGAATGTATGAAACAACCGACTGTGGAAGCAGAAATCAACAGTGTGAATTATTATTGGAGAAGAAAGAACCCGAACCGACAATGGAAGAAGTTTTATGGGCAATAAAGAATCTGAAAAATGGTAAATCACCAGGATGTGATGAGATAACAGCTGAATTTATTAAAGCAGGAGGAAAGGAGTGTGCAACAATATATCATGCACTATGTAAAAAGATATGGCATTCAGGTGTTTGGCCAAAAGAATGGAAAAGAACTGTATTCATACCACTGCCAAAAAAGGGTAACCTGAAATTATGCACCAACTACAGAACTGTTACCCTGATTAGTCATGCCAGTAAAATTCTGTTAAAAATCATAATGGGTAGACTTCGAAAGAAAATAGAAGAAGAAGTCAATATGGTCCAAGCTGTTTTCAGGCAAGGAAGAGGATCAAGAGATCATATATTCAATCTAAGATTAATAATAGAGAAATGCAGAGAGTTTAATGTGAATCTATATTTATCCTTTATAGACTACTCAAAGGCATTTGATTGTGTACAACACCAGAAACTTTGGGAAATAATGGAAAAAATGGGATTTCCAACACATTTGATACAATTAACATCACTGCTGTATCTAGACCAACAAGCAGCAGTAAGAATAAATGGTGAAACAACAACTTGGTTTGACATAAAACAAGGGGTCCGTCAGGGTGCATATTGTCACCCTACTTATTTAACTTGTATACTGAAAATATAATGAGGAATGTTAGAGAAGATGTAGACAAAGAATATTACGATGCCATAACAGTTGGAGGTTATGAAATACCAGAGATTAGATATGCTGATGACACAGTATTGCTGTCCACAACACAAAAGGAATGGAAAAACTAATTATGTCAGTCCACAAGAACAGCGAAGAGCAGAACCTCTATCTTAATGCAAAGAAAACTAAATTGATGACAACTGACAAAACAAACAAGGCAACTGAAATATGTATCAATGAGGAAAAACTGGAAGAAGTGGAGAGTTTTGAATATCTTGGATCGCTACTAACTAATAATGGAGATACAATGAGGGAAATTAAAAGGAGGACATCTATCGCTCTTCAGAAAGTAAAACAAATAAAGAATCTGTGGAGAGGAGCAGACAGAACCACAAAAATAAGATGATTTTTAAGGGCATGCATCTTTCCCATAGCAACATATGCCTGTGAGACCTGGACACTTAACAAAACAGCTGAGAAACATATAAATGCCTTTGAATGTAAATGCTACAGAAGAGTTCTCCAAATATCGTGGACACAAAAAAGAACAAATATATCTATACTACAAGAGCTTAATATTGAAGAAGGCTGGCTAGTGAAGAGGATTAAAGAGAGAAAACTGAAATATTTTGGACACATTAAAAGTCATGATAATTTAGAGAAGACCGTATTGGAAGGATACATAATGGGAAAAAGAAAAAGAGGAAGACCAAGACGAAGATGGCTGCAAGACATCGTTGACGATCTGGAAATGGATGCAACAGCAGCAGGCCATCTTGCTCACAACCGAGAGGCCTACAGGAGTGCTGTTTGGGAGGCAAAGTTCCGCAAGGGACATGCAAATGAATGAATGAATGAATGAATGAATGAGGCAGGAAGTGATAAGAAGCAAGTTCTAAAAGTTCGTCCAGTGTCAGCAAGGTCTACAGTGACCAGTCTCAAGCTGAACAAAATTAATGGTATTTGAATTTTTAGATTTTGAAAATGACCTAAATACTTCAATTGTTTTTGTTAAGGTGTTTTAATTACTTTTCTCTTCACTTTCCTCCATTTTTTGTGTTTTTTGTTTGTCTTATGTTTATGTGCTCAGCATCCTTCTGTCCGACTAGCAGCATTTTAAAACTTGCATGTGTACAGCGAAATCTGAATGATATGTCTTTCAGAAACCACTCATGTACTTTTCTGAGGCACTCAATGGAGTCGTTAAACGTGTCCACTTGAAAGGTGTAGAAGAAACTAGACCAGGACTTATAACCATGGAAACATACAACATAACAGAACCTATTTTGTATAAGTGAGTATTTGAATTTGATCATGTAAAAGTATTTTGTGTGAGAGATGAAAGTCACTGAAATAGATGAATAACACGGTTAATATGACATAATAAGAGTCAAGGATACCACATGAAGATTGTATCAAGCTTGAGGTAAGTAAGAGTGGAGCTAAACAGCAGCTCTCCATAGACAGCCCTAGAGAATTTCATTGTTTACGGTTGTAAATATACTACTGAAGGAACTACCGAGTGCAAACTCATATCATATTTGATGAAGAAACAATGGCACATACAAATCCTGAATTATAGTACAGGAAGTAATCATAGCACTGTCACAGAGTTAGACACAGGTGTATGGTGTAGTTTGAGCAAATAGGAGATGAGAGGAATTAAGGAAGAAAGAAACGTTAACTATATGGAGTAGGGGCAATGAAACAGTTATGAAAGCAAACAATATCAACGCAATATTTCGGCAAAATTGTCTTCATTTAAAAAAAACCAAACAAGTAAAAAACAGACACATAAACTTACATCTGAATCGCTTTTTCTCTATCTTTCTTTCTCTCTTTCTCTCTCTCTCTCTCTCTCTCTCTTTGTGGCTCTCTTGACATATTTTAAAAAAGCTTCTTTTACTCAGCTGCCCACCTTTAGAATGCCCTACCATGTAAAACGAATAAGTAATATTCATTCTTTTAACGTCAGTTTTTTTCTACATTTCTTTGATATGTATTATATACCTCCCTATGCATAGTCGTAAACTTAAAGCAAGGCTTGATTATTGTATTTTTGTTATACTGCTTTTCTATCAATTTGTTCGTTTTGAATTAGTGTGAGAATGGAAGTTTATTTAATGAAGATTGTGGAGTGTACGGATATGAGATAAGTTTCATATTTATGTTATGAAATCATTTAATTGTGTCTTCATGATTATTATGCTCATTAGCAAATGCTGAATGACTGTGACTGAGTGAAAGCTGTATGGTGAAGGGCAGAATGTAGACGGGCCTGCGTGCCCAATTCTTAACGCTTTAAAAATAAAGTATGTTCGTTCTCTTTCTCTCTCTCTCTCTCTGTCTCACTCTTTCTCTCTCTCTTTCTCTCTCTTTATCTCTCTTTCTCTTACTCTTTCTTTCTCTTTCTCTCTTCTCTCTCTCCCAGAGAAAAATTTTGATACATTGTGTCGTGCTGTCTTTGTTGATTTCAAGAAATCCTTCGATATGGTTGATCATGAAATTCTAGCAAAAAAGCTTGGAACATTATAGATCACACCATGACCTGACAAAACTTACTTCATCTTTTCTCTCAAGTAGAAAACAAGTAGTTTGATTTAGAAACAAATATCTGACTCTTCTGTGGTTGATACTGGTATTCCTCAAGGTTCCATTCTTGATCCTCTTCTCTTTGCTATCTATATTAACGACTTACCATTACATTCAAAGCACTCTTCATGTGATCTTTTTGCTGATGACTGTATTGTTTACAATAGCGACTGTGACATCAATAACCTACAGATAAGGCTCCAAAATAATAGAAACATTTTGATTAAATAGAGTAATAAAAAGTTTATGTTCATTCATTGCTCTTCTGTCTGAGGATCCTGAACAGACAATGGCTGCATGTGGAAGAGGAAATATGAGGAATCAGAGATGCAGCCAAACATGGAACACGGTCAGCTAGAGATTATAGCAGTAGAGGGATGAAAGAGGCTGGTGGAAAGTAGGGAAATAGCAGTGTTGATATTTGCTATCTCACAGAACAGATGAGGAAGTCTAGTAGAGAACGTGAGAGGACATGGAAGATGAACAATATAATGTATAAGGAACAAGACTGTTATTGTTATCTTTCACAAACCTTTCTTTATTGCTACTTTTTCTTCCTAATTTTCTTCATTCTTTCTTTCTTCCCTTCATCTCCGTACTTGTTACCGTAAAATTGCACCAATACAAAACCTTTAACTCTACAAATACCAGTTTTACATAAGACATCAAAGCAATTAGAGCAACATTATAGTCAACTTGACAGAAAGTTTTTTAACAACACTTTAAAGAACACTAAAATGGCGCTCTCATTACATTATATCCCTGAAGTGTTTTGTGAGGAGAAGAATAGTTGCTGTTAGTAAAAAGTCAGACTTCAGCTCAATGTAACGGTTAAGAGGACATGTGCATATTTGTCTAAACATTGTCCATGCGCTTGTGTATCTTCAGCCAACATCTCTCTCTCTCTCTTTCTCTCTCTCTCTGAATCTTAAGTACCCAAGGCACATGGGGCTTCCGAAAACGCCTGTCTTGTGTTTTTTCACCACTCTTGCCCAGGTGAGTCCTCTGTTGCTCAACATCCTCTCTGTTGCTCTTCTCCATGTCTGCTTTGGTCTATTTTTCCTTCTGTTCCCCTGTGGTGTCCATCTTAGTGCTATTTTTGGTAGTGAGTCGTCAATCATCACGAGTACATGTCCCAACCATCGCCAGCGTCTTTCTTCTGTTTTTGCTGTCAGTGGCTTCATCTGCAGTTCTGCAAAAAAGCTCCTAATTCGTATGGTGTTTGGTCAAAATATTCTTCTAATTCTTGGTAAACATTTAGTCTGGAAATAACTCAGCTTGTTTTCTATAGTTTTATTGATATTCCAGCACGTCACTATCAATATATAAGAGACAGTGACGCCGTCAATCAGCGCCATGGAATACTTGAGGGAAGTGGCGCACATAGCGTTTGTTTCAGAACTTAAATATCATCATCATCATCATCATCATCATCATCATCATCATCATCATCATCATCATCATCATCACCATCATTCCTCTGTACTCCCAACTGAGTATAAGGCATCAACAAAGGTTTACCAGACAATCCTGTCCTGAGGAAGTCTCTCTTTTCCCTTGAGCTGTCCAAGTCAAGGCGGTATAGAGGAGTCTTGTTTCTTCTACATTCATATGAAATGGCCCAGTCATTTCCATCTTTGTCTTTTGACCTCTTTAGTAATGTTCTGAATGCCCGTTCGTTTTGTTATTTCCTCGTTTGTCATGCGTTCTTCCCAGTGTGTTCATAACATTCTCCTGTGGTATCTTCCTTCAAATCCTCTCAATCTGCTTTAGATTCTCTGATTGGTTCTCCGTATTTCGGCAACATATAAGACTGGATTTATAGATTCTGAATTTGAGGTTCGTATACAGATATCAAACATTCACAACGTTAATAAATCTATGCTAAGAAGAGTTTTACCGTTTAAAAAAGTCAAAATTTCTACCGAAGCAAGAAATAAATCATTGTTAAAATACCAAATAAAGGCAAACTTAGTGACTGTAACAACTGGAGAGGAGTAACCTTAATATCAGTTGTGTCATAATTTTTGCAAGGTCATTTTGAATAGACTTAAAGATATAGTGGATACTGCAATGAGAGAAGAACAAGCAGGATTTCGACAAGGAAGAAGCTGTCTCGACCAGATCTTTACTCTCAGAATAATACTTGAAGAACATATTGAAAAGCAGAAACCATTAATACTGAACTTCATAGATTTTAAAAAGGCATTTGATAGCATACACAGAGATTCAATATGGAGAATTTTAAGTCTATATGGAATACCATCTAAAATTGCCAACATCATTAAGGACTTCTATAATGGATATGTTTGTGCGGTCAAGACAGAAGAAGGAATGAGTGAATGGTTCCAGATTGAAACAAGTGTGAAACAAGGATGTATACTGTTTTTCTTACTTTATGGGATTACAATAGACTTCATAATGAAAAATTGCTGCTCAGGTAACACAGGTATTGACTGGGTACATGGGACCCAACTAGAAGATCTTGATTTTGCTGATGACATAACTCTTATCAGTAACAGTGAGAATTCCATGCAAGAAAAAAACAGATAGCCTGTCTTCAATGGCTAGCAAATAGGACTTGAAATTAACAAGGACAAAACAAAAATAACGAAAATTTCCCTTAATCAAAATGGAAAAATATACATAAAAGGGACAGATATTGAAGAAGTCGATCAATTTGCATACCTTGGCAGCTACATAGACCAAGATGGTGACACTAGGAAGGAAGTTAGGATCAGAATTGAAAAGGCAGCATCAATCTTCAAGAATCTTGAGAACATATGGAATTCAAATGTTATAAGCACAAAAACCAAGTTAAGACTATTAAATACAAATGTAATATCCACCCTCATTTATACATTTGAAAGCTGGACAACAACAAAACAAATAGAAAAGAAATTAAACTCTTGAAAACAAATGCATAAGGAAAATACTCAGCATCAAGTGGAATGAATTCAAGAACAATGCAGAGATAAGACAGATGACTGAACAACAACCAGACTCATGGGTGATCAGGAAAAGGAGATGGACATATGTTGGTCACTTGATGAGAAGAAATGATCAGAGATTCCCAGGACAAGCTATCAAGTGGAACACAACAGGCCACAGAAAAAGAGGCAGACCGCGTGAAACTCTGAAGAGGACATTGTTAAGAGAGGCCAAATTAACAGGCATAAAATCCTTTGATGAGGTTGAAAGACTCGCCGAAGACAGGAAAAATTGGCGAACTACTTTGCGAGCCCTATGTGACCTTTAACGGCACAGGAAGGATATAAGATATAAGATAAGAAGTAATTTTTAAAAAAACGTAACATTTTCACGTCGTAGTTGTGAGTTGTCACATTTATAGCCCTCTACAACATTGTGAGGTAAAGAGCCCACTCCAGTACTCGCTTTCTTTGTACTGACACAGAAACACCAGGTACCCATTTCCTAAGGCTGTATAGACCCTGTTACATGTACAGCCGACAAAAAAGTCCTTCTTAGTACGAAATCGAATCAAGGACCTTCTGTCGGGACAGCAACAGCAAACATGAGATCTTAAAGGTCTATTATGATTATTTGTTTATTTCGTCCTGAATAAAATCAGAAAATACTGCCATACCATTCTCTTTCGTAAATTTGTTATTGATTTTCACTAAATATTACAGCGGTATTTTCTTATCTGAGTGTACAAAACAATAATTATTGTCATATTTTCTGAACAATTACTGTAATTATATTTCCCCACCTGTTACTGTTCACGATAGGTAAGCTGTTTTGTAATTATAGAGAAAAAAATAATAAATCTTCCTGCAAGAACAATTCATATTTTAAAGTCTAATGTCCCAACTTTGGTTGACTTCACGCAAATCCAATGTGGTTGCTTACACATTATGACGAGGCTTGTCAGTGACCACACTGTGTAGAAAAACTATATTGTTGTGAGAGTACAGTTATTTGAGTCAGAGATTGTGAACTGTGTCCAACACCCTGTCCCACCTCTCCGTTGATGCTTCCATTAACAGTTTTTAACTTGGATAAAAGGACAGAACGTGTGGTGTTTCACAAGGCGGTGGAGTATGACCAGAAGTTTTTTAGTTCATGTGTTCTTTGCACTATAACATGATAATGATCAACATCTTCATGGTATTGGTTGATATGGATATCTTAATCTCCGTTTATGGCAGCGAGAACAACAACAGATCTCTCTACATGTAGTCTTCAGCTTGAGTTAATCACATATGTTAGTCATGATGAACATATTGACGATATACGTAATATTGATGATGTATAAACTGGGATGTGTTGTATGTTCTATTTTCTATGCACATCTCGTAACAGGATGTTCAACAAGACGGGAAACATACTAAGTTCGAGCTTGTTCTGACTGAAAAGACATAAATTTATGTTTCATAGATTTGAGATGTCAGAAGAGAGAGTGTTTGGAGTGCTTGTGATTCCGTCGTAGAAGTTAGAAAATACGAAATATTCATCAGAAGGCACACAGACAGACAGGCAGACGAAAAGACAGACAGACAGACGGATTGGTAGTTGATAGGTAGGTTGGACTGACTGATTGATTTTTATTTCAAAAGGGTTAAGAATTCGTCACATAGGCCCGTCTGACATTCTTGCCTTTATCATACATCTGTAACTATGTCCCAGACAAATATCCCCAAATATGCTGTTCATTTAACATAACATAATTAACATTGAAGCTGAGAGACATAAAATAAAATATAACATTTACCTTTTGCTCTTATCCATTCACTCAGTACAGAGGCAACTATATATAAATAGTTTGTTAGTAGATAACTATATATATATATATATATATATATATATGGTTATCTAGTAACAAACTATTTCAGGACTATTCAGAATAATCCATTAACTATATTCGGTGTCTATAAGAGCAGTCTAAAATAACTTTTCAATGTTATGATTCATCTAGGCATGTAGTCGACATCAAATAGATATTGGGAAAGTTTGTAATTGCAGGAAGGAGTATAATTTATATTTTTTATATGTGATGGGAGGGTATTCCAAATATGAGTGGCAGAATAATTAAAACTTTTCTTGTAAGGATCAAGTCTAGGTTTTGGAAGACATATGTTGTTCAAGCGTTGGCTGCACTTTGGGCTAAATTTAAACAGGTTCCATAGATAGGGCGAGGCATGCAGTGAAGGAATTTGATGTATTAACTTGGCTTTGCTGAAAAGGAACCTGTTCTTAAGAGGCAGTATTTTGATACGTTTGTGCTGGTTAGTTGTTCATACTTGATCATTGTCACTAATAAGCTTTACTGCTCGCTTCTGGAGTGAGCAAAGCCTCTTTGTACTCGACACTGAGCAACTATCTCAGATTGTTGAGCAATTGTCTAAATTTGTTTGTATATGAGATATGTAGTATGTCTTCTTTGCGTCTTTATCGATGAAGTTCTTAATTTTTGCTTACTGGTATACTTTTTGTGCGATGGGTTTTGTTAGAACTTACCCATGAGAGTTCCAGATCAGATGTTGGTCAATAGTAAGACCTAGTGTTTTGTGCTCGCTAAAGTTTTCTATGTGTGATGTTTCCGTGCTGAGCCGAAGTGTTTTTTTATGTTGCGTTTTGCAGTTTCTGTCTTGTTATTGTGAGCATTGATTTTGTTTTATCTGTATTTATAATCATGCCATTGTTTTTGCTCCATCTAATTAGATAGATAGACAGACAGACAGACAGACAAATAGACAGACCGACAGATAGATAGATAGATAGATAGATAGATAGATAGATAGATAGATAGATAGATAGATAGATAGATAGATAGATAGATAGATAGATAGATAGATAGATAGATAGATAGATAGATAGATAGATAGATAGATAGATAGATAGATAGATAGATAGATAGATAAACTTTATTATTACTCTATCTCATTAGAAAGCCACCACACTTCTTCAACAGAACAGAAATAGAAAATCTGAGACCTGATGAAATTGAACACGTTGTGGGCTGTATAACAGAATTCGAGTTCGGTACCAATTACTTTTTTGGTGGATGGGACGATTGCAAAGACACTAACCAAGGGGTAGCTTAGTGTGTATATTTATATATTCACATGTATATGTTCACATACATACTGAATATAATTATTAATTTCATGTTATTATTTTTCTTGTCCATCGCAATTGTCACAAATGTTGTGTTCCTATTTTTACCTATTTAGTACCAGGCAGCTATTTGTTTTCTAAAGCCATATCACCATATTTATCTACTCTCATATCCATATGTTACATATATAATTCTAGAATGCAGTTCTCTCCACCCTTACTCCCTAATGTTGTGCTACAAATCAACAACACAACTCCTTTGGTCGTTCTTTTAATGTTCCCCTATCAGACAGTCGATTCAGCACATTAAGCTTGTAATGGTCTAATGGATAAAAACCCTCTTGTGTCATATATCCGAGAAGTCTGGTATTTGTTGGTGTATGAAAATGAAAGCAGTACTCAGCTTCCTTCTATTTTGCTACACTCTGTAACTAAGTTCTATATTGTTCTGCCCCAAGCTTGTTTGTGTCATAAACAACTCTCCGACATTATATTCACCTACATCTATAATGTCAGTTAGACGTAGAAAAATCATTAATATTATATTCACATGAGCAGCTGTGAAAATATTTTGTTTCATATTCATATAGGGGGCTGCCAAATATCATTTAATTCACAGCTTGATATTACCATATTCATGTCTGCTTCTAAATGAGCATCTCATTCGTGTCCACGGATACCTAATATCCCAGTTATAAAAACGTTAAAGCCATTTTTGGCAAAAGTTCAAAACAGTCACATAAAAGTAAAATATATTTTTTAAAGTGTTAAATAACTAACACTCTTTAATATGATACCATGAAAAAATTAATTATTTAAGTCCGTAAGAACAGCTAAGAGCAATGCCTTTATTTTAATGCAAGAAAACTAATTTGATGACAACTGTCAAAACAAACATAACAGCTGAAATACGTATCAATGTGGGAAATTTGAAAGAAGTGGAGAGTTTCGAATATCTTGGATCACTACTAACTAATAATGGAGATACAATGAGGGAAATTAAAAGAAGGACATCTATCGCTCTTCATGAAGTAAAACAACTAAAGAATCCGTAGACAGGAACAGACAGAACTACAAAAATAAGATTTTTAAGGGCATGCATCTTTCTCATCGCAAAATATGCCTGTGAGACCTGGATACTTAACAGAACAGCTGAGAAACACATAAAGGCCTTTGAATGTAACAAGAACAGAAGAGAGTTCTTCAAACAGCATGAACACACACAAAAAACCCAAAAAAATGTATTCATACTACAAGAACTTAATATTGAAGAAGGCTGGCCAATAAAGAGGATTAAACAATGAAAACTTAAATATTTTGGACACAATAAACGTCATGATAATCTAGAGAAGACCGTCTTGGAAGGGTACATAATGGGAAACAGAAAGAGAGGAAGACCAAGGCGAAGATGGTTGCAAGACACAGTTGATAATCTGCAAATGGATTCATCAGTAGCAGAACATCTTGCTCACAATCTATAGTCCTACAGGAGTGCTGTTTGGGAGGCAAAGTTCCGCAAGGGACATACAAATGAATAAATGAATGAAAGTTTGTCAAAAATAATTATTGTACTATACTTAGTCCACGTATGTTTACATCTCAGGTTTCGCTCCAGAACGTATCGCCACCAGACAACCTGCTTCATATCTTCTCCTGCCGCAAAGTTCTAATCACTCTGGGCTTTTAAAGTTATCTCTTATATTATAATACTTCTGGCGAGATCTGTGAATTTTCTCCTACCCCTCAATCCTCAAAAAATATTAGGTAGATGCATGTAAGAAATGGAATATGAAACAGCACATCTCATCTCTGAGTAATTAAACACAAGTTATCAGGTTGTAAAATATCAGCACATGACAAGCTAAACGCTTCTGCTAGGTATCATAAAAGAGAAGAAATTGCTGATCAGTCAGGAACAATATTTACGAACGTATCGAGTATTTGAAGATGTTCCACGTCAGGTAGGAAGGGATGGTAGCTCTGATTCTTTCCTAGCACGGCTTATGATGTCCTTAACAGTGCATCTTTACTTTGGAGCAAGGCAGCAACATTGTCGTGGGCTTCTGCAACTCAGATCATCACACTGGCTTAGCTCTAACTTAATGTGAACGTCGACTTTTATTGAGACTGATCACCATGCTCTTAAATACTGCTTGTTTTCTCAATGTGGTCAGTTCGCATGAGATAAGACACTACAAGATAAAATGTTAAGATAAGATGAGAAACAAATCCATCATGAATCTAACTTTACTTTGAGGGAAGTGAAGAAGCGGTCGAGGGGGGAAAAGAGGACGGAGATAATATACGAGTGGGGGAGGGTGGTATCCATATCCAGCTTTTGTTTATGTAGATATTTGTTACGGTAAATGTTTTCATCACGAAGTTTGTTTCATTAAACTGATGTTAAGGTAAAAATATTCGCTGGCTTATTTAGAACCGCTGTGTTGTGTTACAGAAATACACGGTATATGGGATGACTGTATTTTGCGACAAATTCAGTTACACCACGCCGTCTGTTGCCATGGAAAAATCCAGCCTTGTTCCTTACGATTTGGTGCGCGTTTCTGACAAGTAAGTGCTTTTGTCTGACTTTCTTTATACTCCGGTATAATACACCAGCATGTTTCCACTGATATTTAAGTCAGTACAGTTCGGAGCTCTCTTGTCCGCCTATATTTTCCCCTGTATCGAGTTGAAGATTTCTGGCCAAGTTCTTTGCTCGACTTCGTTCTTTAGCTGGCATGTCTGGAAAAAAATATTTAATGTTTTATTTTATTTGCGCATCGTGATAATGATTAGTGCCTTTTTTTAGTTTATCGTATAATGATAATCATCATTAAACTTAGGTTTACTTTCACCGGTTAAAAAGTCACTATTACCACTAGTGATATCTGCTACCTTATCAAGTTTGTTGAACAATTATAAAAAGAAACGTAATAACGTTATTTAGGATAGGAAATCTGATCAAGTTTCTAAATGCTCCGCTCTTTTCATTGCTGGATCCGTCATTGTGCAGGGACTGGTGAAAAAAGTTCTACATTACTTGTAATTTTTCCGTTCACTTGATACGACCTTAGCATACCGGATGATGATGACAGTGACCAACATTGTGTCTACTGTGTCTATAAGATATTTAGTCTTAGACTACTGTGTCTATAAGATATTTGGTATTAGACTACTGTGTCTATAAGATATTTGGTCTTAGACTGCTATGTCTATAAAATAGTTTATCTTAGACTGCTATGCCTATAGGATGTTTGATCTTAGACTGATATGTATATAAGTTATTTGATCTTAGACTGATATGTCTATAAGATATTTGATCTTAGACTGATATGTCTATACGTTATTAGATCTTAGACTGATATGTCTATATGGTATTTGATCTTAGACTGATATGTCTATAAGATATTTGATCTTAGACTGATATGTCTATAAGATGTTTGATCTTAGACTGATATGTCTATAAGATATTTGATCTTAGACTTGTGTGGCTCTAGTTTAAGGTCCACACCCCTCCACCCACCACAGAAAATTAATAAAAACAGATATTGGTTCCATGTTCAGTATTGTCAGGCTTATTGACCCTAATACCTTCCTGTACTCTGACATAGTTATCATCAACAACACATGCTAGTTTATATTGACACGGGTATTAAAAAGACAGTGCTCCCGTAGTGTCTTACTCTACAACATTCTGTAAAATATAGACTGCTCTTTTATAATGTATTACTCTACATTAGTTAAAAAAGAAACGATAGTGTTCCTGTAGTGTCGTTCTCTACAACATTTAATGAATAATACAGTGGCCATGTAGTATCTTACTCTACACCAGTTAAAAAATAAAAGGCAGAACTCTTGTAGTGTCTTACTCTACATCAGTTATTTTAATAGACAGTAGTCCTGTAGTGTCTTACTATACAATACTTTCACAAAGACAGTTTTCCTGTAGTGTTTTACTCTACAGCAATTTGAAAGAGACAGTGCCCCTGTAGTGTCTTACTCTACAACCGTTATTTAGAAAGAAGTTGCCCTATAGTGTCATACTCTACAATAGTTTAAAGAAATGTAGTATCTTACTCTATAATCTTTTTTAAAAGACAGTTCCCCCCTCTCAATATCAGTTTTAACAAAAACGCAGTGCCCCTGTAGTGTCTTACTCTATAACAGATATTTAAAAGACAGTGATTCTGTAGTGTCTTACTCTACTTACTTTACACCATTAAAAAAGACAGCCCTCCTGTAGTGCCTTACTCTACAACAGTTTTTAAAATAAAAAAAGCAGTTCCCTGTCGTGTCTTAATCTACAACAGTTTTTAAAATAAAAAAAGCAGTTCCCTGTAGTGCCTTACTCTACAACAGTTTTTAAAATAAAAAAAGCAGTTCCCTGTAGTGCCTTACTTCTACAACAGTTTTTAAAATAAAAAAAGCAGTTCCCTGTAGTGCCTTAGTCTACAACAGTTTTTAAAATAAAAAAAGCAGTTCCCTGTAGTGCCTTACTTTACAACAGTTTTTAAAATAAAAAAAGCAGTTCCCTGTAGTGCCTTACTCTACAACAGTTTTTAAAATAAAAAAAGCAGTTCCCTGTAGTGCCTTACTCTACAACAGTTTTTAAAATAAAAAAAGCAGTTCCCTGTAGTGCCTTAGTCTACAACAGTTTTTAAAATAAAAAAAGCAGTTCCCTGTAGTGCCTTACTCTACAACAGTTTTTAAAATAAAAAAAGCAGTTCCCTGTAGTGCCTTACTCTACAACAGTTTTTAAAATAAAAAAAGCAGTTCCCTGTAGTGCCTTACTCTACAACAGTTTTTAAAATTAAAAAAGCAGTTCCCTGTAGTGTCTTAATCTACAACAGTTGTAACAAAAACTGTGCTCCCATAGCGTCTTGCTCTAGACCAGTACAACAGAAAAGAGAATAAGCAGGAAACTCTCTACTGTAGAGAGCGGAACAACAACACAACTCCTTCAGATCATCAGAGGAAATACCCCCTCTCAGACAAGTGTTTCGGCCCTATTAAACTCCTGACACTCTAAGGGGGTGGGCCCCTCTGGGTCATGACTCGCAGAGGTCTTGTGAGTTGTTGCCTTTTTTTCCAGTCCTGGGATTGAACCCGTGATCTTCCAGTTGGCACTGCACTTTTTTGAAGTGCGTCTTTAGCGATTTAGCCACGGAGGACTGGTATTGGTTGTGGCAAATGAAATTATGTATGATCCCAATGCTTGTTTCGCATACTTCACAGCCAGCATGAGGCCTTTTCTGCTGTTTCTGCCCTTGCTCTTGCTTGTCCCTTTATGCCCAGTTGCTTACATACGTCATATGCTGATGTTGCTACGAATCCTCCTTCTCCCACTTCTACAGCTATCACTTTTGCCCTGATTCCTGACCCCTGCCTCAGTTGCTTGACCAGATCATTGTACTTCTCCAATTTGAATAAATGCTGTTCCTCTATTCTAGTTTCGTACGGGACCGTAAGCTCGATCATTATTAATTCCTGTTTTTTTTTGTGGGGTACACTACAATGTCCCGTCGCATTCCTATGTTCTTGATGGCAGTCGGCTATTCTCTTCTTCCTGAAAGGTCCGCTATTACATCCCAGTCATTTGTACCATCGAGCAGTGATGGTAAGGGAATGTCCCTGATTTCAATATTTGATGTCGTACCAGCACCTATGAAGTATTTAGGTGGGACCTCAACTCTTTTGCTATTATTTGCTTTATTTTTGCCCTGTCTACGATGGCTACTAGTTCCTGCAACACTCTGTTGTGCCGCCAGGTGTACCGTCCTTGCCCTAACGACACTGTACATGCTGACAGCACATGTTCCAATGTTTGCCTTTCGGTGCAGAGAGGGCACTTTGTATCTTCTGATACACCCCATTTATATAGGTTGGAGCCTGTAGGCAGAAGGTGATAGGTAGCTCTGATGATGAAGCTGAGCCTCAAGGGTGCCATTTTCCAGATGTCATTCCATGTTAGTGATCTCTGCAGGACTTCCTCCCATGTTGTCCATTGCCCTTGTTGTGATTGTTGGATTGCCTTCTGGACCCGCTTGTTATCCTCTGAATTCCTTACTTCACTGATGATCATATCCCTTCTTTCCTTGCAGGAGGCCTTTGACCACCATTAGATTTCACCATGACCAAATCGCCTTCTGTTGGTCTGGGTGTACCCTATCACTTCTTCTCAGCTCCTGCGTTTCCCTGGCTGTGGTCACTTCCTCATTTACTTTCCATTTTCGTCCAGTTCTAAGTGTTGGCTGCACTTCTCGTACCACTGGATCTGTAGATTCTTGTAGCATCATTGCAAGTCATGTTTTTCCTACCTTGTATTCTTCAACCACAGATCTGAATGGTAGCTGCAGTTTGCTCTCCTTGCAGTACAGTGCTACATCAGTTAATCCTGGTGGTACACCCAGCCACTTTCTTATGAATTTATTTATCTTTCTTTCGACTGCCTCTACTGTGCTGGTACTTACTTCGTAAATAATATTATGATGAAAACATATAAGAGATGATGCTGCTTTATCCTTTCACATCCACTCCAACTCTAAACCTCCCTCTTGGTCTCTGCCATACTTCTACTCTCTTCCCTTTCATTTTATCCATAAGACCCATTGTATAAGAATAATTAACAGTTCCGCCTCAGCGCCGTAGTAACTGCTGTTACTGAATAAGTTATATAAATAACAGAGCCTTGCTCCTACCCGCTATCAAACAGAATGTTATTGTATTGGTTATTTTTGTCCGCTGAATGGCAACATTGTTGTATGAAGACTGGATTGCTCCTTGTATTACAGCTATCATTATAAATAAAACAGAAAATGTTAAACGTTTCACTCCATTACTTGAAAAGTTTTAACTTGAAGAACGGCCATGCTCTGCTACAGACCTAGAGATGGACTGCCTTGCATACACCCCACTCCTACATATGCTTGACCTTTAACCTTAGTTCGTAGTGTGTGTTGAGTGACAGTGCCAATAACACATTGATCACAAACAGATAGATTCTGATTCTCTGCTGACGCCCTTCGTTATTCTCCTTTCACATAGTCTTATCTATAGCTGGGTGAGTGGTGCTTCTCTGACAGGATTAAAACCACCGGTCTTTAACATGAGAATTGAGTCCCTACCCATTTCTGTTTAATGTAAGTCCTACAGAAGAGTCCTTCGAATATCACGGACACAATAAATAACAAATATATCCATATCATAATAACTTACTATTGAAGACGTTTGGCTAGTAAAGACGATTAAACAAAGAAAACTTAAATATTTTGAACATGTTGAACGTCATGAGAATTTAGAGAAGACCGTCTTGGAAAGGTTCATAATGAGAAAAAAGAAAGAGAGGAAGACCAAGGCGAAAATGGGTGCAAAGACATCGTTGATGATCTGCGAATGGACACATCAGCTGCGGGTCATCATGCTTACAACCGAGAGGCCTACAGCAGATCTGTTAGGAAGGCAAAGTTCCGGAAAGGACATGCAAGTGACTGACTGACTGAACCAATCGAAGGTTCATCATAATAAATGTCATACCAAAAAGCCAGAACATCGTCTACTCTGTTTCCTTTTTCTCTCAGCCCAGCAAGCAACATAATTACCAACATAACATTTACGTGTACGAGAGTGTGTCAAAACAGGTAACCGGAAATCAAGGGATGTAACCATTAAAAATAAGTCATTCGTATCCCTGCATACTATGTTCTTGAAATATGACGTTATGTTATTTCGATGCTGACAGAACATAATATTATATACTTATTATATACTAATAATTACCAGTATGGAATATTGTATGTTATCATTATCGAATATACATTGTACCATTATGCGACTGGCGATGGAATTATTTTCTTTACATAAAACGTGAGATACACCAGCTGAGTGCTGGAAGAGTTTGCAGTTATTTCCGGTAAGTTCAGTTCTCAATTCGGGATTATTAAACACTGTTTTAAGATTATGGGATGACCTGTTTTATGTGGTTGAACTTTGTTCCAATGGTCGTTAGTCGGCGGATGACTGTATAATAAATAACTTTTTTTTATCTCACTCGTATATACTGTTTTATAATACAAACATGAACTATAAGTATAATAAGATTTTGCCATGGTGCATTTTGAAGTAATCTTTTGGTGACACAGACTTTGCTGTGTATATGACACTCGTTAGCTGGGCCGTGTCGACATAAGTTGTGCTGATTCACGTTACGCACGTGAATATCAGGGTCGAATTCCATCTTGCTCTTCGAGAGTTGAGGTTACTGGACTAGTTACACACATACTTCCAGCTCTCACTCTCACCTGCTGGATTAGTTACACACTGTTCCAGACATACTTCTCATCCAGGTTCGTTCAAAACCTCACGTTGACGACAACTGGTACAGGTACTCAAGTAAATCCTGGGTAACGGTGACTTGGAACATTTATTGATCGGATGATGATAATGCTGACAAAAATAAAATTAAATTCGACTTCCGGCTGGTTATCCCTGCCATGTGGCCAGTCCATTCATACGTACAACTAAAATGTTCATCTGTTCCACGAAGACATCACACAGCTCGACAAAACACGTGCACACAGTTACACGTTCAAACCAAGACTCAAACTCCACGGACTCAGTATTGCCCCTACAATTTCCTGTCACGGGTTTTGCAGCCCACGTGACCTTCTCGAAGGATCTCAGGAGAAAATTGAAAAAGGAAAAACCTATAATAATGCCCTTACTATCATTGTTACACGAATACTGCTATATAAGTACACATATTCGAAAAGTCCTATCAACAATTTTAAACATGTTTCTTGTTAAATATAAACAGGTACCCGCTTATAAATGCTCCAGAGAACTTCACAAGTTTCTGTGACAAACAGAACGCCGAGGTCAACCAATAAGATGAAATACATAACAACAATGATACTGGAAAATAACAATGAAGGAGAACACGCTTACATTAGCTTGTCTAATGATGCACATTTTATTTTATTTGCCCATGTGTTTATATAAAATCTTTCTCAGATCACGCACGTGTTTGCTTTCAGCTTATATTTGCTTTGTTCTCAGTAGGCTTATATTTCAATAAACAGATAACAAACATTAGTTCAACTGTTAATTGTTATTTCTTCTTTTGTCTGTCTATTTGTTTGTATTGCGTTTTTAGTTTTCGTTACAGCTGTCTTTTTGTTTGTTTGTCTGGTTCTTCGTGCTGACGATGGTGTTATAGTTGGTACTGATGATCATCTTGCTTATATTATTGCTGGTGGTGTTGGTTCAGATACTTATATTGATGTTTTTGTTGCTGTCGGTGATGTTCTATAGATGAGACATACTTTATCTCATAACAAAGATGAGGAGATAATAAGTTCTTGCCAAGGTTAACGGTCCTGAGAACTTCATGTCCTCTAAACTAGCATCCTAAAACTGATACTAGTATCTGAGATCGCTTGATGTTTACTTGATATTTATGTTCCTGACATACAAGACAAAGAGGAAGACCAAGAAGAAGATGTCAGCAACACATCGTTGATAATCTGCAGATGGATGCATCAGCAGCAGGGACTCTTGCTTACAACTAATAGGCCCACAGGAGAGCTGTTAGGGATGTAAAGTTCTGGAAAGGGCCTGCAAATGCCTGACTGACTGAAATACAAGAAGACTTCGCTGTTGTGTCTAGTAAGAGTGCCCTGCCCCGTATGTATTACATAATTCGTCTGATGTTAATAATAAAATAATGCGGCCGATATCTGAACAGTTTCAGACATATACAGCAAGAAAGCAGCAATTTTATAGAAGCCAAATAACCTCTAATAACAGCTTTGATTATTCTCATGGGTTAATATATAACCTAGTAATTTAGTTTAAATATATGACATATTGTCATGGAAACATCAGTCAAGAGAAACGTGTATAAATACTGGATTTGGTCAGATCGAATTAGATAAAAATGCACTTATGACTGTATTGAAAAACATGGAAACTGTTACAATGGAAAAGAATGAATGAGTGAAAGTGAAGATAGGAGTATTACTCTCTATTATAAGAGGGGCTTCAGCCTGACTCTTCCACGTCAAAACTCATCCTCTTCGATCCCATCTCTTGACCTCCCGCATTCTCCCTCACTCTCTGTCCTTTCTTCCTCTCTCTATGTCTGTCGATATCTCCACTCCTGCCTCTTGGAAAACTTTCTAGTGGTTTCAATGGAGCAGTAATTACTTTTCAGTGTCTCGTAGCTGGTTCAGTTTTGTAGGATATGTTCCACATTTTGGGGCACTTGGACAGATGTACAAATAGTAGTAGTACCAACATTAAACTTTGTATATATATATATATATATATATATATAAACTTCGGAGTCGGCTGTGTCCTGTTTGGAGAAGGGAAATGATGACTTATTCCTTTCTGTTTAGCATACGATAGTCATCATGTGGTTGTGTCTGGCTTCCTGTAGGTTTTTATCATGCTTTTCTTCGAATTATAGGTGATCTGTATATCTGGTTGCTCCATTTCAGTGCCCTCTTTGGCCAGACTGTCAGCTTTATCATTGCCTGGTATCCCACAGTGGGAGGGAATCCACTGCAAGATGACTCTGTGTTGTAAGCCAATTTTTGGCAAGTCATCCTTAAGGTCTGGTAGTTTTTTGCACTGAAGAACATCCAGTGCTGATCTATCTTGCATCTGTGATAATTTCTACGGGGCATGTATCAAGTCTGGAGTCTCATAGTTTTTCAATCTCTGCAATACTTGCCTAACCTCTGCACCATAGCTGTTGCAGTATTTTCCAGCAGGTATAGAAATCCTGTCACTGGTGTTATTTGGATATTCGATATGTGCTTCTGCCTATCCACTCTTTATGGCTTTGTGTGCAGATCCATCTTTATACACACGTATCCAGGTGTCACATGGATATTTGTCATCTAGCAAACTAAGTGTGGCCGTTGATCTTACAAGACTGCTTTGTATCTCACCATTCTGCACACCTTTCACTTAAGTTTGAACAGTTATTTGTGTACTAACTGCTTATTTCCATGGTGTATACTATGGTACACACGATAATGGAACGACTACAGTTGGAAGGTCAGGTACCAGCTTACGCATACGCTTGGCCTGATAAATGAAGCTGCGTCTTTTTAGCTGTCTTAGTGCCGAGTTATTGACTGAGGAATTTCTCTCCCAAGGTGTGTATCTTTGTGTCTCTGCTTTCTTTCGGCACATGAGCACCATTTTCTTCTTTTTTATTACTGGTGTGGACCTCATGGCAACTGTGATAATCCTTAGTTACTGATTTTGTACCTTGTCTAGATTATGCAGCTTAGTGTTTGATGCTGTGCACAAAGCTGTTAAGCCATATTCTAAATGTGGTAGAATACTTTGCTGATATACATTATTGAGGATTCTTTCATTAGCTCCTCGTGTGATTTCACTTAATTTTCTTAACAAGCTTAGTTTTCTCCTAGCTTTTGCTTCTGCACTGTTGATGTGTTGCTTCCAGGTCAGTTTTGAGTCAAGAGTTAGTCCCAAGTAAGTGGCTTGGTTTGTCTATCCTTAAGGATATTTCATTTACAAAGATCTTACCTGCTTTCTGTTTAGACGAGAGAGTAAGCAAAGTGGTACTTGATTTCTCTGTGTAGATACTTACACACCATTTGTTTGTCCATAATGTCAAGATGTCTGCTGATCTTTGGAGTCTTTGTGTAGCAACTGTCGCGTACGCATATGTACACCACATGAGTTCATTTTCTATTGTCAGGAAGACTGGTCGATGGTCGCTACCTCCAAGTTGTTTTCCAGCTTTGCGTGTAATGTTCCACTTCTGGTCTGGAAAGTGGAGTGTCAGATTTGGTGTTGAGGTTGTATGCTAAGCCCTTGAGTAAAATATTGGGGGATCCATTAGCTGGTTGATCAGTAGAAGTCCATTATCATCCTGACAGCAATTTCCTCTCCTATCTTGACTATGTGGTCATAGCCCCAGCTCTGGGAAAAACTGTTAAAATCGCCACAGACCATCAGTCTCTCTTTATGTGGGATTGTTTCTAGAGCAAGTGGGTCCTCAGTTGGATAGTAATAGTTAAGAAGGTGGAAATCTGTATTACTGGTTTTAGATGGATCATCTGATATTCCGCTTCTTCCTTGTACACTCCCACCTGACATGCGCTGATGTTGTTCTTAACAAGTGTGAGTACTCCTCATTTTCTTATGTTCTGTCGGTCTGATTTAAAACACTGGTAGCCTCTGATTTTAAAGGCGGCATCTTTGGTTAGGTGTGCAGCATATACTTAAATGCTCTGCAGAGAGTATGTTCTCTAGTTCCACATTTTTGATATAGCCATCTCTAACACTACTGACACTCTCAATATCCCATTGCATTATTTTAAGTGTTTGCTTTCTGGCAGTTTGCTGCTGTTGTATTCTTTGGCCAGTAGCTCTACTTTCATCTCTCCTGGCTGACAAGATGAACTGAGAGGACCTCCAGTAGCATTGGGTGGACCCTTTCGAGTCAGGGGGACCGGCACTGCACCTGCCTGGTTAGTCTTCACAAGGCGAGCACGTTTAAAAACCGCAGTTAGAGGGATTTCATTAGCGGTAATGAGTGGTACTCTGATTTTTGCGATGCGCCTTTTGACTGGGTACCACCGACTTAAGCACATGTCCTTGCTAGGGCAGACTGTGGTCTTGCTCGGACTGCCATGAAGACAGTGGTGTAGGCTGGCCTGGCCAAAACTTTGTTTCCCAGCCTCTGGCGGCTGTACTTAAGCCCCCTCTCCACATCAGATCCAACGTTCAATGCTGGCTGACCAGATGAATTTAAGACAGTTCCACAGAGACACTTCGACTTTGAGATGAGGAATCCGATGAGTGCCTCAACGATATCCGCTCCCCGGCACCTATGATCTGCTAGCTGTGTTTTGTTTACATCATTCAGATAGCCGTTGTTGTAAAGACCCATAGGCTTGTCACGTCCTGGATTCATTGGTCTCACACCATATTTTCCTCATCCACTCCGTCGATCTCCAATTCACTATCCGTCCACCAACATGACATTACATTTTACAGAAAAAAACAACCACAATTAGTGTTGATTGCTACAGGTTTCTGGGCTACAGAAGTAGGTCAGAGTTTTTAGGCAAACAGATCTGTGTTCACTGTCTCACACAGACTATGTTAAGCTACGTGTTTTCTTAACACAATTGTTCCCAGGCCGATACATTGAAATAATAATCATAACCACGAAACATCATTAGAAACCTGACTCTCATAGTCTGAGATAAGTAATTCTACGTACATTCATTAGCGGTTTTCCAGCGGCAAGGAAAGGTTATTTGTGGCATTCTCTCCACAGTGGTCAATATGTCCCGTCAACGACGCCTTATATACCCCAGAAGGGCGCACTTTCCTCTCAACGCTTAGATATAGGACAAATAACATTCTAAAATGCTTATGTATAGGTTCTAAGGACTGTTATAGTCCGAGGTGGGATGGAGGATACGTTATCCAATCCAAAGAAATGTCTCCAAGGCGTGCGTCTCAAATAGCCTCTGACAGTCAAGTCCAGCTACTCGCCTTCACGTGGCAGAACGGTTCAAACCGACAGGAGAAGGATCAGAGGCGAATATCTGGCGCCTGAAAACCAGACGTTTCGGGGAGATGAGAGCCTTGGTTGGTAGCTCATCTACTGCTGCTGGCGAGATTCTCCAGCTGCCGTGCGTGGAGTGGGGCTCCTCCCGGTCAGTGAAGAAAGTTGCGCATGGGGTTGCCGTGCGGCGCCACTGTGTAAAAGGTAAAAGAAAGGGTCAAGTGAAGTACTTAGTAGTCGCGAGGTCAGGACTGCTCAAATATGGCATCTCTGCTCTGGCGGTGATCCACATCCTATATGCACTCATACCGGGCGAATTGCCTGAACCGACTTAACCCAAGTGTTAAGACACTGCTGGCGAGTTTCTTCGGATGCCGCGCATGGAGTGAAACTCGTCCCGGCCAGTGAAGAATATGCGGAAAAGCAATTAGTGTTGCCGTGCGGCGCCGATGTGAAAAGGCAACGGAAAGGATAAAGTTAAGCTTAATCGGTATGTCCAGTAGTCTCACGACGAGAGCTATTCATACCACGGCATCTCTGCTCTAGAGGCCGGCCACGTCCAGTATATACCCATACTGCAAAACTATGCCTAAACCGGGTTAAACCAGAGGTGAAACTTTACGGTAAATCATGTCACGGTACCTCGGCTCTAGAGGTCAGTAACGTCCTAGACATCTCCATACTAGGCTAATATGCCTATACCGGCTCAACCCAGGGGTGAAAGTCACTAGTGGGGATTGATTGATTGATTGATTGATTGATCTTTATTTCACAAGGGTTAAGAATTTGGTACGCAATCCCGTCTGATATTCTCCCATTTATCATACATCTTTCACTCTATTCCAGACATTCTACAAATATGCTGTTCATATAACAAACATAACTAACATTGAAGCTGAGAGACATAAAATAAAATATAACATTTACGTTTCGCTCTTAAACATTCACTCAGTACAGAAGTAACTACATACATTATAAATAACTATCTACTAAACAAAATTTTCAGGACTATTCAGAAAACAATTAATTGTATTCGGTGTCTGTAAGAGCAGTTTAATATAACTTTTAAGTTTTATAATTCATGGAGGCATATAGTCGACATCAAATAGATATTGGGAAAGCTTGTAGTTGTAGGAAGGAGTATAATTTATATTTTTATATAGGATGGCAGGGTATTCCAAAGATGAGCAGCAGAATAACTAAAGCTTTTCTTGTAAAGATCAAGTCTAGGTTTTGGAAGACATATGTTGTTCAAGCTTTGGGTGCACTTTGTGCTAAATTTAAACAGGTTCCATAGATAAGGCGGGGCATGCGGTGAAAGCATTTGATGTACTAACTTGGCTTTGTTGATGAGGAACCTGTTCTTAAGAGGTAGTATTTTGATACGTTTGTGATGGTTAGTTGTTTGTGCTTGATCTTTGTCACTAATAAGCTTTACTGCTCGCTTTTGGAGTGAGCAAAGCCTCTTTGTATTTGACACTGAGCAACCATCCCAAACTGTTGAGCAATAGTCTACATGTGTTTGCATATGAAGTATGTAGTATGTCTTACTTGTGTCTTGATCGATGAAGTGTTTAATTTTAGCTAATTGGTATACTTTTTGTGCGATGAGTTTTGTTAGACATTGCACATGAGAGTTCCAGGTCAGATGTTGGTCAATAATAAGGCCTATAGTTTTGTACTCGCTAACGTTTTCTATCTGTGATGTTTCTGTACAGTACCGAAATGTTGTTTTGTTGCATTTTGAAGTTTCTGTTTTGTTGTTATAAGCATTGATTTTGTTTTATCGGTGTTTATAATCATGCCATTATCTTTGCTCCATCTAATTAAATTGTATAACTCGACCTGAAGAGTTGATTCTAGATTAACACAATCGTAGTCACTGGTGTAGACTGTGCAATCATCGGCAAAAGGTCACAAGAAGAGTGTTTAAGATGAAGTGGAAGATCATTGATATAGATAGAAAAGAGCAACGGGCCTAGAATATAACCTTGCGGAACACCAGTGTAAACTGTAGCAGAATTTGATAGAGAATTGTTGAAGAATACTACCTGTTGTCTGTCTGAAAGAAACTATGCAATTAATTTTATTAGGTTAGAGTGCAATTTATAAGTCTTTACTTTTCTTACAAGAATATCGTGGTCAATCATATCAAATGCCTTTTTAAAGTCGACAAAGATGGCACCACATAGTCTGTCGTCATTTATGTTTACTAACCAGTTGTTTTCTGTCGTTTTGGTAAGAGCTGTGTGGCAGGAATGATTGGGTCTAAAGCCTGACTGACTGTCTATGAGTAAATTGTTATATTGCTTGTGTCGTAGAGTTATTTTGTGTATGTGTTTTTCGAGTGGGTTTGATAATGACGATAATATGGATATTGGTCTATAGCTGGTAGGATTGTTGGATGAGCCAGATTTAAAGCGAGGATACACCTTAGCAGTTTTAAAAGCCTCAGGGAAGTAACATTTTGCAATGCACTGGTTGTGAATATATGTTAGTGTATGTGAAATAACAAGTGCAGCATAACGTAAGATCTTATTACTAATGTCATCAAGCCCAGCTGTATTGTTGTTTTGTAAGGTTAAGAGATAACTATATACTTCACTGACTGTTAAGAATGGAATGTGTAACTGTTTAAAATCAGTACATCTGCTGTCCAGGAATGTTTGTAGTTCATGTAAGTCGCATTCATTCATTCATTCATTTGCATGTCCCTTGCGGAACTTTGCCTCCCAAACAGCACTCCTGTAGGCCTCTCGGTTGTGAGCAAGATGGCCTGCTGCTGTTGCATCCATTTCCAGATCGTCAACGATGTCTTGCAGCCATCTTCGTCTTGGTCTTCCTCTTTTTCTTTTTCCCATTATGTATCCTTCCAATAAGTCGCATACAGGAGCTGATATTGATGATTTAAGAACGTTGATTTCGTCTCTGAAATGTGTACTGATATGTGCGCTAGTGTATGCACGATTGATGGTTTAAGAATCAAATTCTGTTCTTGTATTTGATAGGATATTCATGGCTTTCCAAATTGATTTACTGTCTGATTTATTCTGTATTAGATTCCTGAAGTAATTTTTTTCTCTTGTCTTATTAAGTACTGAACTTTGTTTCTGAGTGAACGGTAGGTCATAAAGTCCTTGATTTTGTGCGTCCGGTCACGGTACGCCTCCTCACGGGAGGATTCGTCCTAATGGACAACAGCTCAGTCCTGGTCACAACTAGGAAGGGTAGCGGCCACGACCACAAAATGCTGAAGTCGGAGACACTGGACCAATGCAGTCTAGATGGGCAACCACCTCTCACCCGGCGGGGATGTACGCGTATCCTAATCACGCTGAGGTTTTCCGGTGAGAAAGTCAAACGCTGGACTGGACGGGCAACCAGCTCTCACACAGCGGGGATATACTGACATGCAAAACACGCCGAGGTTTTCCGGTGAGGAAGTCCAACTTCAGATTAAACTGGTGAAACGAAAACTACGGTGTTACGCAATCCCGCTTCTGAGACCCACCAAGAATACAGGCTCAACCCCTGCGATACTCTGAACCTCTTGTGGTCCTCTCGTGGATCTCGTGTGGTCCATTTGGGGACCACGCGGGGGACCACGGGACCTATTGAGGGCCAAAGGAGTAAATTGCAGTCTTGGTGCAGCAGTCTTGGTGGTAGAAGCGAACGAAGAAGAAGAAAAATAAGCTTAAATTAATGTTTGTAAATGTGCAAAACAATATAATCTGGCCGTGACCCGTTTTGTTAAGACTGAGACTCTGACTTAAGAAACTGCCACTCTTAAGAACAGGGAATTCCTTATCGCCCGACCACCTGCTCGGAGATGAAAGAACTGACAGGTGAACTCTCAGACCTACAACAAAACTGGGATCCGACCACAAATAGAAATCTTTTCCCCTTTTCTTCAACAAACATCAAACTCCGCCACCGGCAAGACCAGCGCTAATATTGTGCTTTGACATGTAGGCTCCAGCCACCTGCGGACGCTAGGCCCGATGGTCAGTGCTCACTTCCATCTAACCAAACAACAGCTTCTCGATCTGTCCATTTGTCGTAGCATATAATGACCCATTATATCCAACAAGATTATGCACCTCATTGTAGATATGTGTTCAACAATTATTCTATAGTCATATTGTAAAAGTGGTGTAAAATCAGTAAATGTCTCCAAGGCGTGCGTCTCAAATAGCCTCTGACAGTCAAGTCCAGCTACTCGCCTTCACGTGGCAGAACGGTTCAAACCGACAGGAGAAGGATCAGAGGCGAATATCTGGCGCCTGAAAACCAGACGTTTCGGGGAGATGAGAGCCGTGGTTGGTAGCTCATCTACTGCTGCTGGCGAGATTCTCCAGCTGCCTTGCGTGGAGTGGGGCTCCTCCCGGTCAGTGAAGAAAGGTGCGAATGGGGTTGCCGCGCGGCGCCACTGTGTAAAAGGTAAAAGAAAGGGTCAAGTGAAGTACTCAGTAGTCGCTAGGTCAGGACTGCTCAAATATGGCATCTCTGCTCTGGCGGTGATCCACATCCTATATGCACTCATACCGGGCGAATTGCCTGAACCGACTTAACCCAAGTGTTAAGACACTGCTGGCGAGTTTCTTCGCATGCCGCGCATGGAGTGAAACTCGTCCCGGCCAGTGAAGAATATGCGGAAAAGCAATTAGTGTTGCCGTGCGGCGCCGATGTGAAAAGGCAACGGAAAGGATAAAGTTAAGCTTAATCGGTATGTCCAGTAGTCTCACGACGAGAGCTATTCATACCACGGCATCTCTGCTCTAGAGGCCGGCCACGTCCAGTATATACCCATACTGCAAAACTATGCCTAAACCGGGTTAAACCAGAGGTGAAACTTTATGGTAAATCATGTCACGGTACCTCGGCTCTAGAGGTCAGTAACGTCCTAGACATCTCCATACTAGGCTAATATGCCTATACCGGCTCAACCCAGGGGTGAAAGTCACTAGTGGGGATTGATTGATTGATTGATCTTTATTTCAAAAGGGTTAAGAATTGGGTAAACAATCCCGTCTGACATTCTGCCATTTATCATACATCTTTCACTCTATTCCAGACATTCTACAAATATGCTGTTCATATAACAAACATAACTAACATTGAAGCTGAGAGACATAAAATAAAATATAACATTTACGTTTCACTCTTAAACATTCACTCAGTACAGAAGTAACTATATACATTATAAATACCTATTTACTAAACAACATTTTCGGGACTATTCAGAAAACAATTAATTGTATTCGGTGTCTGTAAAAGCAGTTTAAGATAACTTTTACGTTTTATAATTCATGGAGGCATGTAGTCGACATCAAATAGATATTGGGAAAGCTTGTAGTTGTAGGAAGGAGTATAATTTATATTTTTATATAGGATGGGAGGGTATTCCAAAGATGAGCAGCAGAATAACTAAAGCTTTTCTTGTAAAGATCAAGTCTAGGTTTTGGAAGACATATGTTGTTCAAGCTTTGGCTGCGCTTTGGGCTAAATTTAAACAGGTTCCATAGATAAGGCGGGGCATGCGGTGAAAGCATTTGATGTACTAACTTGGCTTTGTTGATGAGGAACCTGTTCTTAAGAGGTAGTATTTTGATACGTTTGTGATATTTAGTTGTTTATGCTTGATCTTTGTCACTAATAAGCTTTACTGCTCGCTTTTGGAGTGAGCAAAGCCTCTTTGTATTTGACACTGAGAAACCATCCCAAACTGTTGAGCAATAGTCTAAATGTGTTTGCATATGAGGTATGTAGTATGTCTTATTTGTGTCTTGATCGATGAAGTGTTTAATTTTAGCTAATTGGTATACTTTTTGTGCGATGAGTTTTGTTAGACATTGCACATGAGAGTTCAAGGTCAGATGTTGGTAAATAATAAGGCCTATAGTTTTGTACTCGCTACCGTTTTATATCTGTGATGTTTCTGTACAGTACCGAAGTGTTGTTTTTGTTGCATTTTGAAGTTTCTGTCTTGTTGTTATAAGCATTGATTATGTTTTATCGGTGTTTATAATCATGCCATTATCTTTGCTCCATCTAATTAAATTGTATAACTCGACCTGAAGTGTTGATTCTAGATTAACACAATTGTAGTCACTGGTGTAGACTGTGCAATCATCCGCAAAAGGTCACAAGAAGAGTGTTTAAGATGGAGTGGGAGATCATTGATATAGATAGAAAAGAGCAACGGGCCTAGAATATAACCCTGCGGAACACCGGTGTCAACTATAGCAGAATTTGATAGAGAATTGTTGAAGAACACTACCTGTTGTCTGTCTGAAAGAAACGATGCAATTAATTTTATTAGGTTAGGGTGCAATTTATAAGTCTTTACTTTTCTTACAAGAATATCGTGGTCAATCATATCAAATGCCCTTTTAAAGTCGACAAAGATGGCACCACATAGTCTGTCGTCATTTATGTTTACTAATCAGTTGTTTTCTGTCGTTTTGGTAAGAGCTGTGTGGCAGGAATGATTGGGTCTAAAGCCTGACTGACTGTCTATGAGTAAATTGTTCTATTGCTTGTGTCGTAGAGTTATTTTGTGTATGTGTTTTTCGAGTGGGTTTGATAATGACGATAATATGGATATTGGTCTATAGTTGGTAAGATTGTTGGATGAGCCAGATTTAAAGCGAGGATACACCTTAGCAGTTTTAAAAGCCTCAGGGAAATAACATTTTGCAATGCACTGGTTGTAAATATATGTTCTTCTTATCTTATATCTTATATCCTTCCCGTGCCGTTAAACGTCACATAGGGCTCGCAAAGTAGTTCGCCAATTTTTCCTGTCTTCGGCGAGTCTTTCAACCTCATCAAAGGATTTTATGGCTGTTAATTTGGCCTCTCTTAATAATGTCCTCTTCAGAGGTTCACGCGGTCTGCCCCTTTTTCTTCGGCCTGTTGTGTTCCACTTGATAGCTTGTTTTGGGATTCTCTGATCATTTCTTCTCATCAAGTGACCAACATATGTCCATCTCCTTTTCCTGATCACCCATGAAACTGGTTGTTGTTCAGTCATCTGTCTTATCTCTGCATTGTTCTTGAATTCATTCCACTTGATGCCGAGTATTTTGCTTATGCATTTGTTTTCAAAAGAGTCTAATTTCTTTTCTATTTCTTTAGTTGTTTTCCAGCTTTCGCATGCATAAATGAGGGTGGATATTACATTTGAACTGAATAGTCTTAACTTGGTTTTTGTGCTTATAACTTTTGAATTCCATATGTTCTCAAGATACTCTAAGATTGACGCTGCTTTTGCAATTCTGATCCTAACTTCCTTTCTAGTGTCACCATCCTGGTCTATGTAGCTGCCAAGGTATGCAAATTGATTGACTTCTTCAATATATGTCCCTTCTATATGTATTTTTCCAATTTGATTGATGGGAATTTTCATTATTTTTGTTTTGTCCTTGTTAATTTCAAGTCCTATTTTGCTAGCCAGTGAAGACAGGCTTTCTGTTTTTTCTTGCATGGAATTCACATTATTACTGATAAGAGTTATGTCATCAGCAAAATCAAGATCTTCTAGTTGGGTCCCATGTACCCAGTCAATACCTGTGTTACCTGTGCAGCATTTTTTCATTATGAAGTCTATTGTAATCCCAAAAAGTAAAGGAGACAGTATACATCCTTGTTTCACGCCTGTTTCAATCTGGAACCATTCACTCACCCCTTCTTCTGTCTTGACTGCACAAACATATCCATTGTAGAAGTCCTTAATGATGTTGACAATTTTAGATGGTATTCCATATAGACATAAAATTCTCCATAATGAATCTCTGTGTATGCTATCAAATGCCTTTTTAAAATCTATGAAGTTCAGTATTAATGGTTTCTGCTTTTCAATATGTTCTTCAAGTATTATTCTGAGAGTAAAGATCTGGTCGAGACAGCTTCTCCCTTTTCGAAATCCTGCTTGTTCTTCTCTCATTGCAGTATCAACTATATCTTTGAGTCTATTCAAAATGACCTTGCAAAATACTTTTGACACAACTGATATTAAGGTTACTCCTCTCCAGTTGTTGCAGTCACTAAGGTTGCACTTTTTTGGTATTTTAACAATGATTCCTTTCTTCCAATTAGAAGGTACCTTTTCTTCTTTCCAAATCTTGTCTCATGTTGTCACTATTGATAGCTTTTAGCATCTCAGCTGTTATTTCATCTTCACCTGCAGCTTTGTTGTTAGCCATTAGATTCACTGCTGTTTCAATTTCTTGCAATTTAATTTCATCTAGGTTGACATTTAGTTGTGGGGCTGGTAAGTCAGTTTCAAGGTTTAATATTTATAATTGAGTATTTCTTGGAAGTGTTCAGCCCATCTTTGCTTTTGGTCTTTATTTGATGTTAATAGTGTTCCAGTTTTGCTAAGGATTGGTCTTTCTTTAGATGTAATAGTACCTGTTAGCCTCTTTTGTATGTTATATAAAGTTTTGCTGTATCCTGTTTTTGCTGCTTTTTCTGCTTCTTTTGCCATATTGTCTATGTATTCTCTTTTATATATGTTAGTGTATGTGAAATGACAGGTGCAGCATAACGTAAGATCTTATTACTAATGTCATCAAGCCCAGCTGTATTGTTGTTTTGTAAGGTTAAGAGATAACTATGGACTTCACTGACTGTTAAGAATGGAATGTGTAACTGTTTAAAATCAGTACATCTGCTGTCCAGGAATGTTTGTAGTTCATGTAAGTCGCATACAGGAGCTGATATTGATGATTTAAAAACGTTGATTTCGTCTCTGAAATGTGTACTGATATGTGCGCTAGTGTATGCACGATTGATGGTTTAAGAATCAAATTCTTTTCTTGTATTTGATAGGATATTCATGGCTTTCCAAATTGATTTACTGTTTGATTTATTCTGTATTATTTCTCTTGTCTTATTAAGTACTGAACTTTGTTTCTGAGTGAACGGTAGGTCATAAAGTCCTTGATTTTGTGCGTCCGGTCACAGTACGCCTCCTCACGGGAGGATTCGTCCTAATGGACAACAGCTCCGTCCTGGTCACAACTAGGAAGGGTAGCGGCCACGACCACAAAATGCTGAAGTCAGAGACACTGGACCAGTGCAGTCTAGATGGGCAACCACCTCTCATCTGGCGGGGATGTACGCGTATCCTAATCACGCTGAGGTTTTCCGGTGAGAAAGTCAAACGCTGGACTGGACGGGCAACGAGCTCTCACAGAGGGGGGATATACTGACATTCAAAACACGCCGAGGTTTTCCGGTGAGGAAGTCCAACTTCAGATTAAACTGGTGAAAGGAAAACCACGATGTTACGCAATCCCGCTTCTGAGACCCACCAAGAATACAGCCTCAAGCCCTGCGATACGCTGAACCTCTTGTGGTCCTCTCGTGGATCTTGTGTTTTCCTTTTGGGGACCACGCGGGGGACCACGGGACCTATTGAGGGCCAAAGGAGTAAATTGCAGTCTTGGTGCAGCAGTCTTGGTGGTAGAAGCGAACGAAGAAGAAGAAAAATAAGCTTAAATTAATGTTTGTAAATGTGCATAAAATTATAATCTGGCAGTGACCCGTTCTGTTAGGACTGAGACTTTGACTTAATAAACTGTCACTCTTAAGAACAGGGAATTCCTTATCTCCCGCCCACCTGCTCGGAGATGAAAGAACTGACAGGTGAACTCTCAGACCTACAACAAAACTGGAATCCGACCAGAAATACTAACCTTTTTCCTCTTTCTTCAACAAACATCAAACTCCGCCACCGGCAAGACCAGCGCTAATATTGTCTTTGACATGTAGACTCCAGCCACCTGCGGACGATAGGCCCGATGCTCAGTGCTCACTTCCATCTAACCAAACAACAGCTGCTCGATCTGTCCATTTGTCGTAGCATATAATGACCCATTATATCCAACAAGATTATGCACCTCATTGTAGATATGTGTTCAACAATTATTCTATAGTCATATTGTAAAAGTGGTGTAAAATCAGTAAATGTGGAATATTCTCTGGAAAAGTTGTACACTATTTCTTGAAAACCGGATCACAAAGGAAATCCAAGTCATTGCAGCAAATTTATATCTGTTTATTAGTATTGGATAAATATAAGTTACCGAGAAGTATAATTCTAAATCAGTCACTTTGTTGTGTGTCATGTGACACATCACATTACGTGTCATAGCCTTGAAAAAATATAAAGCCGATATAGACTAAACGTTTGTTTGTCATATCAGAGACTCTGGTATGGGTCACGGAATTTCTTTGTTAATATATATTTTCCTTATGTCAAAGGTGTATTATGTTTTTGGTGGCTAACAATATCCACTACGATCGATAAATTAACCGTACTGAAGTAATTTAAAAATGAGAACAATTATTCTTAACTTTTCCATGCTCAGGAGTTACATAATGTGAAGTGAGAATGTTTGATAAGCTCAACGGTCAGTACAAGAACTCGGTTCAGAACGCAGGAACATTTTCCTGTTAGAAAATTATCTACATTACACTTTCTTCAGGTATAGTTCATCGTGCTATAAGTTCCATCTATCTATCTATCTATCTATCTATCTATCTATCTATCTATCTATCTATCTATCTATCTATCTATCTATCTATCTATCTATCTATCTATCTATCTATCTATCTATCTATCTATCTATCTATCTATCTTTGTCTGTCTATCTGTATTTCTGTCTGTCTGTCTGTCTAATTATATTCTGTTACATTAAAATGTTCGAAGAGATAAAGATACTCTGCTGCTTTTGATGAATTATGTGAAATATTTTTCTCCTCACTTTCTCGTGTAAATATTATGATTTTTATGTTTATTTGATCAACATCTTCCTGAACAAACAGTAACATTTTCAAACATCCAAATTTAATTAACTCCACTCAAATGATTTTTCTTTCAGAAACCTCTCATATTTGATTTTGTGACAGTTAAAGAAAAAGAGGAAGACCAAGACGAAGATGGCTGCAAGACATCGTTGACGATCTGGAAATGGATGCAACAGCAGCAGGCCATCTTGCTCACAACCGAGAGGCCTACAGGAGTGCTGTTTGGGAGGCAAAGTTCCGCAAGGGACATGCAAATGAATGAATGAATGAATGAATGACAGTTAAAGGAATCATAAACCAGCTACACTTGCGACGTGTAGAAGAACAAGGCCAAGAATTATAACATTAAAAACATACAACATAACAAAGCCCAGCTTGTGCGAGTGAAGTATTTGATCATATTAAAGTTTGGTGTTAAAGAGAAGGTTCTACAGTATCCTCTGATATCATGTTCATGATATAGCCATAGAAGTGGCATAGCAGCATGTGGTAAAAGCCAGTCATCTGACCTTGCGAGAAATCCTTAAGCAACTAATAAAACCAAACCCATTTAATGATATTGACTTAATTCAGCTGTATAGAATTTTAAAATTCTTTGAATTGACAGAGATACACACAACATCACTTAAAAATGATCCACAGACAATGTGTCATTTTCTCACAATTCTAACTGGGGCTGGGTATTTTATTTTAATAAAAGAGCCAGAGATTGCACATCTTCTTACTCCTCTTCATCGTCTTAATATCTTAACTCAGTTTCGTTGTTCTCTCAGATCTTGATTCCATCACATCTGGTGTAACAAGCAGGAGCCATAGGCAGACAGACAGACAGACAGACAAACAGACAGATAGACAGACATACATACAGACAGATAGATAGATAGATAGATAGATAGATAGATAGATAGATAGATAGATAGATAGATAGATAGATAGATAGATAGATAGATAGATAGATAGATAGATAGATACAGACAGACAGACAGACAGACAGACAGATAGACAGACAGATAGATAGGCAGACAGACAGACAGACACGCAGGCATATAGACAGACAGACAGATAGATAGACAGACAGACAGACAGACAGACAGGCAGGCAGGCAGGCAGACAGACAGACAGACAGATGTTACTACAATAACTTCTGTCTACAGATGACCTCCACAAGTCTTCAGTAGAACTGAAATAGAAAATCTGAGACCTGACGAAATTAAGCATCTTGGCGACTATGAAGCACAATTCCAGTTTGATAGAAATCAACCTTTTTGATGGATAGCAGGATTGTAGAGACACTGTCAATGTTGTAACTTCACATATTCATTCATTTAATTTATTTGAATGTTCCTTGCTGAACTTTGCCTCCTAACAGCACTCCTGTAGGACTTTCTGTTGTGAGCAAGATGGCCTACTGCTGATGCATCCATTTGCAGACCATCAATGATGTAATGCAACCATTTTCGCTTTGGTCTTCGTCTCTTTCTTTTTCTCATTATTTACCCTTCCAAGACGGTCTTCTCTAGATTATCATGACATTATTATGTGTCCAAAATATTTAAGTTTTCTCTCTTTAATCCTCTTTACTAGCCAGCCTTCTTCAAAATTAAGTTCTTGTAGTGTGGATATATTTGTTCTTTCTCGTGTCCATGATATCTGAAGAGCTCTTCTGTAGCATTTACATTCAAAGGCATTTATGTGTTTCTCAGCTGTTTTGTTAAGTGTCCAGGTCTCACAGGCATATTTTGCGATGGGAAAGATGCATGCCCTTAAAAATCTTTCCCACAGTTTCTGGTGTTGTACACAATCAAATGGCTTTGAGTAGTCTCTAAATGATAAATATAGATTCACATTAAACTCTCTGCATTTCACGTATATAATTGCATGCTCCTGTAAAAGATCCTATGCTAGTTATTAGAAAAGTAAATGTTAAGCTTGTATTTATTTAATATCATGGTGTTATTTCTGTTTTATAGTGCCATATGAACATATTGTCACCTACTGCCATATCTACATTTTCTACATGTACCACATTAATCACCATCATAATCGCCTTTCACTCTCTTGAGAGCATAGGCCACAGGTAAAGATTATCTAGTCACCTCTGTTTTGTTTTTTTTTTTTGGTTTTATTCTCTTCCTTCTTCCATGTGTATCCCTTGTCTTTGAGAATTGTCACTCACTAGTACATGGTCTAAAATACCCACGTTCCCCGGCCACCTGAAGGAATATTTATTATTGTTTATATTTTCTATTTTTTATATATTGTTGGGTATTTCAATATGCACATGTATTGCGCATTCAACACAGTGCAATAATGAAATGACAACAATTTCAAATTTAGCCCGTGATCCTATTCTGTTTCTCGTTCATTCCTACACATCAAAACATTAAACATAAAGGAAGAAAAACACGAATAGCGAATCTTCGTCAGTTTATATGGTTGTTAATCATCAGTTTATATGGTTGTTAATCATCAGTTTATATGGTTGTTAATCATCAGTTTATATGGTTGTTAATCATCAGTTTATATGATTGTTAATCATCAGTTTATATGGTTGTTAATCATCAGTTTATATGGTTGTTAATCATCAGTTTATATGGTTGTTAATCATCAGTTTATATGGTTGTTAATCATCAGTTTATAGGTTGTTAATCATCAGTTTATATGGTTGTTAATCATCAGTTTATATGGTTGTCAATCATCAGTTTATATTGTTATCAAGTAAATTACATCAATTTAATTCAGTATTTTTGTTTCTGTCTTACAAAAATACCAGACCACTACGGTAGAGATGTGAAGAAACGTTTCGAAATCCTGATGGCTGTACAGGAGGAGATGACACCAGATGAACTGGCTACACAGGCCAGAGATATCTTAATAACAACTAAAGATGTTGTTCCAGTAAAGAAAACACAGACGAATGGAGGGATTACAACATGCAGACTAGAACTGAGAAAACAACGTAGAGAAATGAAGACGAAATGTAGAGTAACAAAAAAAAAACAAACAAACAAATATATACAAATCTTTAACACAAGAAATACGAAAAAATATAAGTAAACACAAAGAAACAATACATTCAAGATTTTTGTTATGAAAGAATAGAATTACATCAGAAGTGTGGAAGATGTAGTGAAATGTTTAAAGAAAAGAAGATATTGACGAGAAATATCACTCCTAAGCTAAATGTAATTTGTGATGAGATGGGGAATACCATGACAGAGACAGAGGACATTCTAGAAAGATGGAAGGAATAGTGCAAAGGAATGTATGAAACAATCGACTGTGGAAACAGAAATTAACCGTGTGAAATACTATTGGAGGAGAAATAACCCGACACGACAATTGAAGAAGTTACATGGGCAATAAAGAATCTGAAAAATAGTAAATCACCAGGATGTGATGAGATAACAGCTGAACTTATTAAAGCATGAGGAAAGGAATGTGCAAAAATCTATCATGCACTATGTAAAAATATATCGCATTCAGGTATTTGGCCAAAAGAATGGAAAAGCACTGAATTCATACCACTGCCAAAAACTTGATGACAGTTCATGCCCCGGTACCTCCGCTGTAGAGGTCGGTCACGTTCTAAAAACTGGGATAATACGTCTAAATCGGCTCAACCCAGGGGTGAAAGTCACTAGTGGGAGGATTCGTCCTTCTGAACAAAAGCTCCGTTCTGGTCACAAATAAGAAGGGTAGCGGCCACGATCACAAAATGCTTAATTCGGAGACACTGGAAAGTGCAGTTTAGATAGACAACCATCTCTCACCCGGCGGGGATGTATGCGTATCCTAATCACGCTGAGGTTTTCTGGTGAGAACGTCCGACGCTGGACTGGATGGGCAACCACCTCTCACCCGGCGAGGATACACTAGTATCCCAAAACACGTCGAGGTTTTCCTGTGAGAAAGTCCAACTCTAGTCTGGATAGGAAACCTCCTCTCATCCAGCAGGGATATACTGATATCCAAAACACGTCGAGGTTTTCCGGTGAGAAAGTCCAAATCTAGACTAAACTGGTGCAACGAAAGCCACGGTGTCACGCAATCCCGCTTCTGAGACGCACCGAGAATCCGAGCTCAAGCTTTGCGATACCCTAACCCGTTGTGGTCCTATTGTGGATCTCGTGTGGTCCACGGGATCTATCGAGGACCACATGAGTAAATTCAGTAGGATCACGGGGTGGTCTTGGTGGGGGAAGCGAACGAAGAAGAAGAAGAAGAAGCTAACTCAGAATGCAAATAAAATAGGACTAAAGATCAACGTAGGAAAGACAACGTTAATGAAGCAACATGTGAACAACAGAAATGTATTCAGAGTAGATATCAAGTTAGTGGAGGAGGTCAACGAATTTGTATATTTAGGCAGCAGAGGAGTAGAAAATGCAGACAGCACAGATGACATCAACAGCATACGTATTACGGCAAACCAGGCTTTTGCAATGCTGCAGGCTATATAGAGATCTTAAAAACTAAGCATGGATAAAAAAATCATGATATTTAAGAGTAATGTTCTAAGTGTACTACTCTATGGAAGCGAATGCTGGAAAAATCACGGAAACCATAGAGAACAAGCTGAATTCTTTCCAGACTAAATGTTGACGAAGAATCTGGAAAATAGTTTTGCCAAACATCATAACAAATAACATCTTGTTGGCAGAAATGCAGATGAAGCCTAGGACAGCAATTATTGAGAAAAGACGCTGGTGCTGGTTGTGAGGTGTGCTATGAATGACTGATAAATTATTACCAAAATTAGGACTATGATGGACACCACACGGGAACAGAAGTACGAGTATACCATAAGAGACACGGAGGAGAACAACAGAGAGAATGTTCAGATGGTGAGCAATTGAGGGCTCATATGGGCAAGATATATATATATATATATATATATATATATATATATATATATATATTAATACAAGATTAATAATATAAAAATCCAGAGAATTTTATGTGAATCTATATTTGTCTTTTACCCCGGGCTGCTTGGGAATTTATTTATCACAATCGTCTATTAGGCGGGAAAGAGACTTAATTCTATCTATAGTGTAAAACTGAAGTACTTTTATCTACAAGTATTTAAAATTATAAGTACTGTAAAAGGAATATAGAGTAAAGTATTTAAAATTATAAGTACTGTTATTTGTTTATTATAAGTACTGTAAAGAGAATATAGAGTAAAGTTTTTTTTACAAATTAACTATGATATTAATTTAATTAAAAACTCTATTGTAAACATAATTTTTAGTTTCACCTTTGAGCAAGCAACATAAAGTTGTCCGTGATAGAAACATGGCGAACTCAAATCTGCTCCAAACTACTTAATAACCTGCCCTTGTGGCTTGCTGTTCATGATCGAGAACGCATGTCTCACTGGAAAATGCAATCTCTTAAAGATAAAAGTGAGATCCGTCGGAATCAGTGGTATCCGTTGGATAAAAACTGGTTCACACTCTCCCTTACCTATTAAGATAGTCGCTTTAATTACATTGCCCAGCATCTTCTTTACATACAGTCTTGTGCCGTTGCAAATTTTGCCGGTTCGAGGTTCCGTAGTAAAATAATTGGAGATCCCATCATCATCATCATCATCATCATCATCAACAGGTGCCGTGCTGACTGGCGTTGGCTGTTATGCTTCTCCAGAGTACACGATCCTTCATGCAGGCTATCAGTTCAGTTGGTGATCTCCTCTCACACCATCCCGTCAGACTGTCCAGTATCATTTCTCTTGGTCTTACTCTTGATCTTCCTGTTGTTATAATATTTTCAATGACCCCTCTTCTCATTGCAATGTCTCTCTGTTATTTTTATGACAAGATTTTCTGTCTCTACAACTTTTCTCATACATTCTTCATTAGTTATTGTTGCTGTCCAGTGGATTCGCAACATTCTTCTAATAAACCACATTTCTGCTGCTTCCAATCATTTTTATGCAGACTTGCCTATTGTCCATGATTCACTTCCATATAACAAGATAGGTTCAATATAGCATTTTAGGACTAGTTTTCAACATTCATTGATAAAAATATGTTGGCTAATATGTTTCTCATTCTCTGAAATGCAGTCTTTGCTTGGCCTGTTCTGTTCCTAATTTCTGTTCTGCATTTCCCATCTGAAGTTATTACTGCTCCAAGGTATTTAAATTTCTGCACCTGCTTTAGAATAGATATATCCATAGTCTCTGTCTTTTTGGATGTTCCAAGTAAGGCCTTTCTGTTCGCTTTCTTTGGCCACTTTATCCAGTAGATTTTGTAGGTCTTGTTCGTTCTCAGCTATCAGTACTGTATCTTCAGCATACCGAAGGTTGTTAATATTGCAATCTCCAATTTTTATGGCTGGTTCTGTGATGATCGTTGTTAGAATATTCTCGCTATACAGACAAAAAGGGTCTAGAGATAGTACACATCCTTGTCGCACCCTTTGTTTTATAGGTTGATATTTTCCAGTTCTATTTTCAACTCGAATTGCTGCTTCTTGCTGCCAGTATAGATGTTTTACAATCCTCTGGTCCTTGCCATCTATATTGATGTCTTCAAGCATTTTAATGATTTCATTATGTTTCACCTGTGGAGATCCCACTTTTAGTAAAATACGATGTGGTGCCAATCCAGCCGGATCAAGTGAGTTTAAGAACTCTGGGTGGAAATTGGCGACCTCATCGGCATCTACTACGGTATCAATAGACTTGTATTCAGTGACTACGCCAAGTAACATGGCAAGTATTCAATTGTATATATCGTGGACATCTTCGTTTTAGCAGCAAGAAAGGCCCTATCTCTCTCAACCAGTTCAAATTTTGATAGTTTTAAAAAACAGCCGGATAGACGGCATCTATTAGCTCTGATACGGACGACACCAGGTTACAAAATCCAGATGGCAATTTTATCTTTCCAGAAGACTCGACTGCTAATCTGCCTTCCCCGATCTCCAGTAGTTTGTTTGAGAAACTTTGAGCAATCTCATCTCCCAGGTGTACTCTCATGTTGTGCTTTAAAGTTATCTTTCGCACATGTCTCCATCCAAATGAATGTTTTAATCATACTTGGATCTCATCAGCCGGCGCTGACTTTTGGATGACGGGCAGGGTTTGACGAAAATCTCCACAGAGAAGTACCAGAGCTCCTCCCATCACGTTGTCGTTTCCTCTCAGATCTCTCAGAGTGACATCAGGGCCTTGAGAACTTTCTTGTGAGCCACGGTGCATTCATCCCATATGATTCTTTTACATGTCTTGAGCACCTGCGCCCCATCACTTGCCTTGCTCATGTTGCAGGTAAGATATTTCAGGCTGACGATGTCAAGTGGCAACTTAAGTGGGGGCGGTCCTCCCTCATTAACGTCGCCGCAATGTCTGATGAGGCGATGGCAAGAGCAACTTCTCTTTGGGACCTAATTTGGGCCAGAATTAAATTTGTTAAAAATGTTTTCCCTGTATCCCCAGAAACATCAAGAAAAATGATACCACCTTGATGTTTCGCTCCTTATTCTAAGATAATTTCCATTTTTCTAATCTTGATATATAAGTGGCTCCTTGTCCGAGACGTATGCACTCAGCTCTTCGACGTTGTAGTTCTGTTCTTGTATGTAATCTGCGTGAAGTACGTCTTGTCCGACTCGTACTGGTGCAGGCAGGCCGACCTGCAGTAATGTTTTATTGATCATGGTCACACATTTGTCCTCAAGAATAATCAAAGCCGTGTTGAAAATGTCTGGACAAGACGTAATTTCTAATGTCAGATTTTCATTTCGGACTCTGGCGAATATATCTTCACTTAGGGCTTCCTTATACTTTCCCCATAGAGTGATTAGATTGAATGGACTGCATGTAGCCAGTATCATAGCAGACATGTTTCTGATCTGCTCTGGAAGAAAGATCAATTCGGCCTCTCGCGATGTTTCAACAAAACACATCGCACAAAAAGTATACCAATTAGCTAAAATTAAGCACTTCATCGATCAAGACACAAGTAAGACAAACTACATATCTCATATACAGACACATTTAGACTGTTTCTCAACAGTTTGGGATGGTTGCTCAGTGTCAACTACAAAGAGGCTTTACTCACTCCAAAAGCGAGCAGTAAAGCTTATTAGTGACAAAGATCAAGCACAAACAACTAAGCATCACAAACGTATCAAAATACTACCTCTTAAGAACAGGTTCCTCTTCAACAAAGCCAAGTTAGTACATCAAATTCTTTCACGGCATGCCCCGCCTTATCTATGGAACCTGTTTAAATTTAGCCCAAGGTGCAGTCAGCGCTTGAACAACATATGTCTTCCAAAACCTAAATTGATCTTTACAAGAAAAGCTTTAGTTATTCTTCTGCTCATTTTTAGAATATCCTCCCATCCTATACAAAAAATATAAATTATACTCCTTCCTACAACTACAAGCTTTCCCAATATCTATTTGATGTCGACTACATGCCTCCATGAGTTATAAAACTTAAAAGAATGGCAAACGGGCCTGCGTGCCCAATTCTTAACCCTTTTGAAATAAAGATCAATCAATCAATCAATCAATTAATCAACCCAGTGCTGATCTCCTTCCAGTAAACCCAATTTCTGACAGGCCTCTCCAAATGCCTGGCATACTTCGCTGTTTACTGTTCTTAGCTCCGCGAAAGATCTTGGTTTCGAAGTGAGAGAAGAAGCATTCTAAGGAAATAACATTCGGCGTTACTGATGTGAACTGTGTACACTAGACTCAGGTCGTCACTCGCAACTGCATCATGTCCAGGGACGGGCTGGTCAACTTTTCTTCTACAGAAAACTTTCATCGATGCATTATATTTGCAATATGGCGATATTTCAGGATACAACGAAGTACTTGCGTAAAGATCCTGCTGACACACTTGAAAGAATGCTATTAAGGTAGTTTTGTCGTGGCTGATCAACCACTTTTGACAGCAGCGGCGAAAATGGCACAATCCACCTATTGTCGATTTATATTTCGGTGTTGTTTCGTATCTTTAGTTCGCCGTGAACCCTACATCTTCAGGAGCTCGCCGTCTATATAGAGGATAACCGTCATTTCCGGTCTGTGTCTCAGTAATCAACTTTCTTGGTACACTTTCTGTCCTTCATACACGGAGAGTTGGGACTGGGATATCCACATTGTCCGTGGTTCATGTTTTTAGTTACCACTGTAAAAAGTTCAAGATCTTGTGTCGGGTCAGGCAGCTCAGCATATATAAGGTCATCGATTTGTATGGGCTGAGTTTTGTCCGGCAACCAGATGAAACTGTAGAGTGTGGCAGTTCTCGCTTTTGCCATTCAGTCGTGTACATCCATCATCTTGGCACTCCAAAGGCATGGCCCTTTGTTATAAGGTCAGTTAGTTTCACCTGCTTCCGTTTAAAATACTCTCGCAATCAGGTCTTGACACTAACTGGTTAATTAACCATTGGTAAGCATCTCCTTGATCTCTGTCCAAGCTGGATTACAGATGAAGTTGATAAATAAGTCTGGTCTCTGGTACGTCCTCACATGCGTCATAGCACCTTGCGTGTATTCGTGCACGTGTCTGGGACTACCTGTAAACGAGGCTGCTAGTAGGACTAAGAGATCGAGGTTTTCAACTTTCCTGTCATTTGCCACAGCATCTCTCAGGTGAATATATTCTTCAAATCTCGGTTCACGTTGATTTAGACGAATGTAAAGAAGACGCTCGCTCTCGATTTTTGCCATACATATCACCGATGAATTAATGAATCAATTGTCTGCAGTTTATTATGTAGTTCTGTTCAGTGTCTCGAACCATTAGTCTGTATGCACAGAAATTCATCGCTTAAACTTTCTTGTTGCTTGTATTACCTGTTGTTTGACTGATCACTGGGTACTGTAGACCATCAAAAGATCGACGTGTTTCTGAAATGCGCTACAATGATTCGTCTCGACGTTGAAGTACAATATCCCGTTGATCAACCGCGACTTCATCTATCTGAGAAGCATTGAAGTGCTGCTCGTATCTGCCTGCAGGTCTACGGTCTGCTCTTATGATTACTTTTATATTCATCCGTTGACGTACGTTCCAATGCTGCTTTAAATGTTTTAATAAGATCATTGTTCTCATAAAACATCATTTGTAAGTTTAACACAATCTGTCGTATTGTTCTTGAGAAGTAGGAAGGCATTATACTATCATTTTTATCACATTTTAAAGTATAGTTAGTTTACATACACAATTAGAGACCAAGGAACTAATCAACACTATTGTGATGTCATTTTGGACATTTTATTTTTACTCCTTCTCACCATCCATTAGAATTGGGGATGAACGTGGACATCTTTCTGCGCCGGAGGATTTTACCTCAAATTACCAGGACGCTAAATTTCATAAAGTGTTATGGCATGGTTGTCATATTAAAAAGTATCACAGAGGGGAAAAGTCTCAGAAGCAGTATGAAATATTATATATTAGTTTAAATAGGAAAAAGTATTCTCAATTCAACAAGCGGGACGATAGTGTTAAGGGAGGCTACATATCCTGCTCTTAGTCCAGCACTACTTTATTTTACGATTATCTCCCTTAAACCATTCCTTTTTTTTCCTCCTTGACTTTAGTGGATGGTAAGTCAGCTTTGATATATATATAAGTTTATGGTGTTGTACACAATGAAATAGCTGTGAATAGTCTAAATAGTCATATATACAAATATATATATATATATATGTATGTAATATATATATATTATATCTTATATCCTTCCCGTTCCGTTAAACGTCACATAGGGCTCGCAAAGAAGTTCGCCAATTTTTCCTGTCTTCGGCGAGTCTTTCAACCTCATCAAAGGATTTTATGCCTGTTAATTTGGCCTCTCTTAATAATGTTCTCTTCAGAGTTTCACGCGGTCTACCTCTTTTTCTTCGGTCTGTTGTGTTCCCCTTGATAGCTTGCTTTGTGATTCTCTGATCATTTCTTCTCATCAAGTGACCAACATATGTCCATCTCCTTTTCCTGATCACCCATGAGACTGGTTGTTGTTCAGTCATTTGTCTTATGTCTGCATTATTCTTGAATTCATTTCACTTGATGCCGAGTATTTTCCTTATGCATTTGTTTTTCTTTTCTATTTCTTTAGTTGTTTTCCAGCTTTCGCATGCATAAATGAGGGTGGATATTACATTTGAATTGAATAGTCTTAACTTGGTTTTTGTGCTTATAACTTTTGAATTCCATATGTTCTCAAGATTCTTAAAAATTGATGCTGCTTTTGCAATTCTGATCCTAATTTCTTTTCTAGTGTCACCATCCTGGTCTATGTAGCTGCCAAGGTATGCAAACTGACTGACTTATTTAGATAGTCATATATATATATATATATATATATGACTATTTAGACCATTCACAATCATTTCATTGTGTACAACACTATAATCTTTGGAAAATAATGGATATAATTGGATTTCCGACACGTCCGATACAATTAATATCAATGATGCGTGTAGGCCAACAGTGAGAATAAATGTCGAAACAGGAAGTTGATTTGGCATAAAACAAGGGTCCGCCGTGTGTGCATACTGTCGCCTTACTTCTGTAACTTGTATACTGTAAATATAGTGAGGGATATTAGAGAAGATTTAGAGTAATTTTACTATGATTCTATAAAAATGGAAGGTTATGATACACCAGATATTACATATTCTGATGACACATTATTACCGTCAACAGCACAAAAAGGGAATGGAAAAACTAATTATGCCCGTCCGCAAGATTAGTGAAGAGGAAAACCTATATCTTAATGGAAGAAAACTAAATTGATGACAAGTGACAAGTAAGTAGGAAAGGTAGGGAAAGAAAACGCCGACGTCGAAAAAGTAACAGGGAAAGTAGTAACTGACACGGTAAATCAAAATGGTGAGAGATTAATTGATGCATGTCTAACAGAGGGCATGGCCATTGGAGTCACAATATTTCCACACAAAGAGATACATAAAACAGCGTGGATGTTTCCAGATGATAGAACTAGAAACAAGATAGATTATTTTTGTGCTAAAAAAGCAATACAAACAATCTCTAATACATGTAAGGGCATATAAGAGTGCAGATGTCAACAGTGATCACAATATGTGTATAGTGAAAGTAAAACAGAAACTTAAAAGTCAAAACAAGAAATCAGTACACAGAAAGATAAACAGCCGTAGCCTGCAAGAAGATAATGTGAACAGTAAGTTCAATCAGGAACTTGCCAATCATTCCAAAATACTCAGTGGAATTCTTACAGAACAGCCATAATCACAGCAGCAAAAGCAAGGACTGAAAAATCCAAATATAAAAACATGAATATCAGAAAACACATGGAAGTACATACATGAAAGACGAGTAGCTAGATTATGTATGTTGAATGTAAAGACAGATCTTGGAAAAGACTTGGCGAAAGCAACATACAAATAAATAGACAAGAAAGTAAAAATTCAGCTACAGGGGGTAAATAGAATACAAAGACATTATGGCGAAAGAGGCAGAGAAAAAGCAGGAAAAACAGGAGACAACAAAACTTTATAAAACATACAAAATAGGCTAACAGGTACAATTACATCTAAAGAAAGACCAATTCTTAGCAAAACTGGAACCCTTTTAACATCAAGTAAATACCAAAAGCAAAGATGGGTTGAACACTTCCAAGAGATACTTAATCGAGCACACACAAAAGAAGTGATAAACCTTGTAACCGACATACCAACGCCACAAAAAATCTCACCCTAGATAAAAATGCATTGCATGAAATTGAAACAGCACAGAAATTCCGTACATTGCATGAAATTGAAACAGCAGTGAATTTAAATACTAACAACAAAGCTGTAGGTGAAGATGAAATAACACTCGAAATGTTAAAAACTGTCAATAGTGACAACACGAGACAAAACTAGAGATAGTGTTTAATAAGAGTTGGAAAAAATAAAATGTTTCCTCTAAATAGAAAAAAAGGAATCGTTGTTATAAAATACCAAAAATGGCAACCTTAGTGACCGTAACAAATGTAGAGGAGTAACATTAGTATCAGTTGTGTCAAAAGTATTTTGCAAAGTCATTTTGAGTAGACTTAAAGTTATAGTGGATACTGCAATGAAAGAAGAACAAGCAGGATTTCGAAAAGGGAGAAGCTGTCTCGACCAGATCTTTACTCTAAGAGTAATACGTGAAGAACATATTGAAAAGCAGAAACCATTAATACTGAACTTCACAGACGTTAAAAAGGCGTTTGATAGCATACACAGAGATTTACTGTGGAGAATTGTAAGACTATATGGAATACCATCTAAAATTGTCAACATCATTAAGGACTTATACAATGGATATGTTTGTGCAGTGAAATCAGAGGAAGGGATGAGTGAATGGTTCCAGATTGAAACAGGCGCGAAACAAGGATGTATACTGTCTCATTTGCCTTTATGACTTACAATAGACTATATAATTGAAAAATTCCACTTGAAAGCCTCACATTTCTGATTCATTCAGTTAACACAGTTCTTCACTAGTTCTAGTTTTAACATACACAAGGAGAGACGTAATTTTGTGTTCCGGTAAACTAGAGGAGTTCACTGGGTATTCTTCTTTCCATTCATTCCTTCTTCTGTTTTGACTGCACAAACATGCCTATTGTAGAAATCCCTAATGATGTTGACAATTTTAGATGGTATTCAGTATGGACTTAAAATTCTCCACAGTGAATCTCTGTGTATGCTATCAAGTGCTTTTTTAAAGTCTATGAAGTTCAGTAAATATCAATAAATATATCAATCAGAAAAAATAAGAAGAACTTTGAAAATATTGGATCATTATTAACTGTTAATGAAAAAACACGGAGGGAAATACAAAGGAGGACATCTATCGCTCTTCAAAAACAACAAAGGACGCTGTGGAGAGGAACAGACAGAACTACAACAATAAGATTTGTACGGCCATGAATCTTTCCCATCACAACATACGCCTATGAGACTTGGACACGTCACAAAATAGCTAAGAAACACATAAATGCCTTTGAATGTAAAGCTGCAGAGGAGTTCATCAAACATCACGGACACAAAAAAAGTATATCCATTTCACACGAACTTAATATTCTTCTTGTTAGGATACGTAATGGGAAAACGAAAGTAAGACCAAGGCTACAAGACATCGTTAATAATCTACAAACTGATGCATCTGAAGTAGTTTATCTTGGTTACTATCGAGAGGACTATGGGACCTACTGTTAGGGAGAGTAAGTTCCGCAAGAGACTTGGAAATGACAAACTGATTGATTCTAAATAATTCATAAAACATTTTAACATAGCATAAGCTTAACTATACAAATAATCTTGACGAATGTATTACATTAGATAAAATGAAAGTTTTAACGTTACAATCATCTTGATAAATATAACAGGATATGGATATTTGCTTCCCAGATATTAGTGCTTTCTACGATTTTCCCCTCGAACATTTCGCCACTTTACTTCTCTGCAGAGCTCAATACATTTTACTTAACTTTACGTTATTTAATCTTATCTTTTATGTTTACGTTATCTTATCTTAGCTTATATTATACAGGGTGATTGCAGTGCAATGAACAACGAAGTATCCATGCTGATAGTGACCGATCGCACGTGAACATAGAACAGAAAATTAATGGACGTTTTTCAGAAATAAATGAACGTTAACCAGATCACCGTTTTAAAACATAAAAACATCAATAAAGTGACTAGGAGGTCTCCAAATAAAGATCAGCAAACAAGTACTGGATTCTCAACAGTACTTAAGAACCACTTCAGTGTCCTACAAGATGAAGCGGAAATGTCTATATCAGAGTTCAATAAAACACTACAGGAAACAGCAAAAGAGGTGCTGGGATATCGGAAACTGAGAAAAGAGGAACGGATAAGCAAGACCACATGGGAAAAATAGAGCAAAATACAAGATGAAAGGAATACTTTAACACTCTACTAAACAGAACACAAGCAGCACAAACAATAGAAATAACTGAAGCTAAAACGGAACTAAACATCAATACGGGACCAATAACGTTAAGTGAAGTAAAGGAGGTAATAAAGAAGCTAAAATTAAACAGGGAACCGGAGGAAGATGAAGTGACTGCTGAGATTTTAAAAACAGAAGAAACAGAAACACCAGAACAACTTTGCCAGATACTACAATAAATTTGCGATCTAGAAAAAAGCTCCAGAGGAGTGTAAAACTGGCCTTATAGTAAAACTACCAAAGAAGAGTGGCCTCAGAGACTGCGGGAACTGGAGAGGCATTACCATCCTGCCAGTCACAAGTAGAGTATTTTGCAGAGTAATCATCAACAGAATTGTACCAGAACTTGAGAAAAAACTTCAGAAAGAGATTTAGGAAAAGAAGATCGTGCACTGTGGAAAATTCTAAGATCGGGTTGTCTCCCCAATAAGATAAAGAATGTAACCAATGCCGTGTACGAGGGTGTTCAGTGCAAAGTGATCTGTGGAGAACATATCTCCAGCAGCTTTAATGTACAACCAGTAGTGAGGCAGCGATGTGTACTATCACCAACATTATTTATCGTGACAGTAGAGTGGTTAATGAAGGAGGATTTTACATTATCACTAATAAGAATTATGTTATCTGCAAAATCAAGATTTTCCAATTGGGTCTCGTGTACCCAATTAATGCCCGTTTTACCTGTGCAGCATATTTTCATTATGAAGTCTATGACAATTCCAATAAGCAAGGGAGATAATATACATCCTTGTTCCACCCATGTTTCAGTCTGGAACCATTCACCCATTCTTTATTTTGTGTTGACTGGACAAAAATATCCATTGTAGAGGTCTCTAATGGTGTTGAAAGTCTTAGATGGTATTCTATATATTCTTAAAATTCTCCACAATGTGTATGCTAACAAATGTCTTATTAAAGTCTATGAAGTTCGGGATTAATGTTTTTTGCTTTTCAATATGTTCTTCAAATATTATTCTTAGAGTAAAGATCTGGTCGATGCAGCTTGTTTCTTTTCGAAATCCTGCTTGTTCTTCTCTCAGTGCAGCATCCATTATATCTTGAATTCTATTCAGAATAACTGTGGAACATACTTTTGACACAGCTGATGGTAAGGATTCTCCTCTCCAGTTATTGCAATCGATTAGTATTTTAACAGTGATTCCTTTTTTAAAGTTTGAAATGACCTTTTATTCTTTCCAAACTTTATTAAACTTTCGCTGTATTTCGTTCATGTTGTCAATGTTTATAATTTTTAATGCTTCGGCTGTTTTTTCATCTTTACCTGCAGTTTTGCTGTTAGAGATTAGATTCATTGCTGTTTGAATTTCATCCAATGTAATTTCGTCTAGGTGGACATTTAGTTGTGGGATTGGTAAGTCAGTGTCAAAGTCTATCAATTCTTTTGGGTGTGATCAATTACGTTGCGTCATTACACACTTTCATTTTTTTTTCTTTACAAATCCTCACTATTGCAAGCTAGTTTAATTATGGGGTAAGAACTATCTTTGGATATATAGTTATATAATTTCTTTTCAGGGAAAGATGATGATAAATATTGTTGTGTATGCATAGAGGAAGAGAGAGAGAAATAGAGAACGAGAGAGAAATCTATGAAACATGTGGACATTCTTTTTTATTCAAAGCAGTTTGTTCCAACTGAAACTGTGGTTGATCTTGTGGAACATTCTGTCATGTGTCCCATAACCTCCACAAAGAAAACGTATCACAGTTGTTACATCAGTCTAATGTACATTTCTTGTTAAGATCTCCTTTATGATCTGACCAAGTCAAGCTGAAGATTGTTCTCCTTCCAAGGAACAGAGATCAGGATGTTCATATCAAGCAAAGAAGTGAAGATGTTGAACACAAGAGTGGTATAGAGCTGAGAAGACATGGAAGAACTCAAGCTTCTGCACATGCTCCGCCACCACGAGAACCACCACAAGCTCTGCCTCCTAAACGAGGTTCAACTTGTTACTAGGGGCACCAACGGTGAGGTATGACTGGGTGCTGGGAGGTTCAGTTTCTCTAACCGTACCCTCACACTAATCTAGTTACTCTCTACAGTGTCTTCATTGGTAAACGTCATTATCCTGTGCCATCATTCACAGAAGAGTGGATGAAACTCATCTACATCTTGCTGCATTACACACAGTTTTTTTAAAAATCCTCATTATTACAAACTAGCCTAATTATGTGGTTAGTAATATCTTTGGAAATATAGTTACAACAGTCTTGTTAAAGAAAATATGATGATAAATAGTGTTTTATACGTAGAGAGAGAGAGAGAGGAGGGGGGGGGGGAGAGAGAGAGAGAAACAGGTGCAATATATGACTGAAAGCCGGAAATCGTGTTTAATAAAATAACAGGTTTTACTCTAACATTTGATTATTGGAGGACGCAAGACAGGACCCTTAACTCTAACATTTGATTGTTGGAGGACGCAAGACTAGACCCTTAACTCTAACATTTGATTGTTGGAGGACGCTAGATAATACCCTTAACTCTAAAATGTGATTGTTGGAGGACGCTAGATAATACCCTTAACTCTAAAATGTGATTGTTGGAGGACGCTAGACAATACCCTTAACTCTAAAATGTGATTGTTGGAGGACGCTAGACAATACCCTTAACTCTAAAATGTGATTGTTGGAGGACGCTAGACAATACCCTTAACTCTAAAATGTGATTGTTGGAGGACGCTAGACAATACCCTTAACTCTAAAATGTGATTGTTGGAGGACGCTAGACAATACCCTTAACTCTAAAATGTGATTGTTGGAGGACGCTAGACAATACCCTTAACTCTAAAATGTGATTGTTGGAGGACGCTAGACAATACCCTTAACTCTAAAATGTGATTGTTGGAGGACGCTAGACAATACCCTTAACTCTAAAATGTGATTGTTGGAGGACGCTAGACAATACCCTTAACTCTAAAATGTGATTGTTGGAGGACGCAAGACTAGACCCTTAACTCTAACATTTGATTGTTGGAGGACGCAAGACTAGACCCTTAACTCTAACATTTGTTTGTTGGAGGACGAAAGACTAGACCCTTAACTCTAACATTTGATTGTTGGAGGACGCAAGACTAGACCCTTAACTATTTGATTGTTGGCGGACGCAAGACTAGACCCTTAACTATTTGATTGTTGGAGGACGAAAGACTAGACCCTTAACTCTAACATTTGATTGTTGGAGGACGCAAGACTAGACCCTTAACTCTAACATTTGATTGTTGGAGGACGCAAGACTAGACCCTTAACTATTTGATTGTTGGCGGACGCAAGACAAGACCCTTAACTCTAACATTTGATTTTATTGTCGTGCTTGTGTAATGGGCAGTGCACTCGCTTTCCGATAAGAAGTTTTCTGATTCGATTCCGCAATGGGTATTTTTTTTCCAGACTACTATTCTGTTTGAAAAGACCGGTACCTGGTACTTCCATGGGAATACAACGTCTACAAAGATGTGATAGAATTATGTAAGTGTAGAATTAAAACTATAGATTACTCAGTCAAGGGACTGAATTCCGCTATATTGCAAAACCATAAATTAATTCTCCTTGGAGTCTGAACTTTCTATGACCTACAGGCGAAGATAAATCAATAAGTGTCAAACTAGGACGTTATAGGTCATGTTTTTACGAAAGCTCAGACAGAATTCTCGTGAAAAAGTGACTGTTGCCTCGAAGTAATCTTCATCAAACTGCAAATGTGGGTACAACGATTATTAGTAACTAAGATTTTACAAGTAGTTGAAGGTTACATAACAGTGTTTTTTCACGTGAAGGTTTAGACTTCTCGAGACAGACGTTTCTAGGTGGGGCTGGGAAAATCCCAGTCATATAAAAGAGCCAGAGCTGACCCAGGAAGATATAGATGGGATTAGTTCAAGAAGTCATTTTAGAATAGCAGTTGTCAGTGAGTTTCAGGCATGCCTTAGCTTTATTGTTGTAACATGTGTCCTTTTCGGGGCAATCTTTTGCCTAGTGTAAACTGTAGATAATTTTGTAGCATTGTCCTTGTTATGACTGAAAATGTGATGTAATGATTCATCTTTTGCCTAGTGTAGACTGTAGATAGTTTTATAGCACTGTCCTTGTTATGACTGAAAATGTGATGTAGTGATTCATCTTTTGCCTAGTGTAGACTGTAGATAGTTTTGTAGCACTGTCCTTGTTATGACTGAAGATAGGATATAATGATTCATCTTTTGCCTAGTGTAGACTGTAGATAGTTTTGTAGCATTGTCCTTGTTAGGAGTGAAAATAGGATGTAGTGATTCATCTTTTGGAAGATGTGTTGTTGTGCACGTTGTTCGGAAATTCTGTAATATTGTAAGTAGTAGTTTTTATTTTGTAACACTCATGATTGCAACAGCCATACTGGTCTTTTTGTCATATTCACCTCCCTATGGCATTGCCTTCGAGCCCCTGGACATTTTCTTGTAGGTTTTTCTGGTCTCACCGTGTGGCAGCAGTTTTTAAGTTATTTGGCTTCATCACATAACTCATCACATAACTCATCAGTTAAATGCTTATTTTCCTCACCAATAAACCTTGTCAACGTTTACATTTAGTTTGAGTACTTGAGTTGTTGGATATTCCTCTGTCAGTCTAGTTGAACGAATGGAAGTCAGTTCTTGATCTTTTGTGAAGCCGGTATTATTATTGTACTAGATGCGAGCGTGGAAACTGCTGCTGTGTTGCTATGGGAATACAGAAGTAACAAATTGTGCCTGTTTGATTAACACGTAGTAGAAAAATAAAATAAGACAGACAGACAACTACGTGAATAATATCATATCAAGCACAGTAAAGATCCAATAACTTCTTTTATAGTTCAGACTATCAATGGATTATATTACACTCTGTTTATTGTCTTATGCAAACTAAGAGAGTCTAATATATCTGGTGAAAGAGAGATAGACGGTTCTCATGCGTCTTCATCGTGTGCCGTGTTAGCACGTCAGTACTTGTCACCCTACAGATTCTTCTTCAAAAATGGAGCAAAAATGTGGACATAGAGGCTTCCGTCACTTCTAGCTGGAGCAAAAATGTGGACATAGAGGCTTCCGTCACTTCTAGCTGGAGCAAAAATGTGGACATAGAGGCTTCCGTCACTTCTAGCTGGAGCAAAAATGTGGACATAGAGGCTGCCGTCACTTCTAGCTGGAGCAAAAATGTGGACATAGAGGCTTCCGTCACTTCTAGCTGGAGCAAAAATGTGGACATAGAGGCTTCCGTCACTTCTAGCTGGAGCAAAAATGTGGACATAGAGGCTTCCGTCACTTCTAGCTGGAGCAAAAATGTGGACATAGAGGCTGCCGTCACTTCTATCTGGAGCAAAAATGTGGACATAGAGGCTGCCGTCACTTCTAGCTGGAGCAAAAGTGTGGACATAGAGGCTTCCGTCACTTCTAACTGGAGCAAAAGTGTGGACATAGAGGCTTCCGTCACTTCTTGCTGGAGCAAAAGTGTGAACATAGAGGCTGCCGTCACTTCTAGCTGAGCAAAAGTGTGGACATAGAGGCTGTCATCACTTCTAGCTGAGCAAAAGTGTGGACATAGAGGCTGTCATCACTTCTAGCTGAGCAAAAGTGTGGACATAGAGGCTGTCATCACTTCTAGCTGAGCAAAAGTGTGGACATAGAGGCTGTCATCACTTCTAGCTGAGCAAAAGTGTGGACATAGAGGCTGCCATCACTTCTAGCTGAGCAAAATTGTGGACATATAGGTTGTCATCACTTCTAGCTGGAGCAAAAGACTGAAGTATTGAAGCACAGGAAGAAGAGAATACCTCACAATCACCAAAGATATCGGAATGTCGTAAAAAATTGTACTCCATTTCACAAATAATCAAGGTTTTATTGTGAATGAACATACGGTCACTTATGAGTCCAAGTCAAAGGAACATCACGCCTTCAAAGTGTGAAACACAGTACAATGTCCTGTAAATACACGCACAGACATATGTCGTGAGCTTAGTACGCTATAAAGCGAATGGTTTCTACATAGCCGTAGAAGATTTGTTGCGGCATCAATTCCTGGCCTATGTAAGAAAAACAGGTAAAAACACACAAAAACTTGTGCTGTGAAAAACATTATGAAATAGCAGGACATGAGTCAAGATGGTTGTAGGATTAATGTAAATAGGAGTTTGGCTGTAAAATGTAACCAACTTAATATTACTGTCTTTCGTTAGCACCCAGCTACTGCAGTATGATGACAGAGAGAAAAGGACGACAGCGATTAGATGTGAGACGACCAACGATATCAGACAAGCCATCTGTTGAACCACGTCTCACCTCATGGGCAATTTTTAATTTCCCTCGGGCAGCGCTAGATGAAAGCATCTAGCCAGGCCTGAAGGTGGTGAATTGTGTAAATGTAATAATATATTAATATTTAATGTTGAAATTGTTAACCTGCTGACGTAAATTTCACGAAAAATGTACACGAATAGGATATATCACAGATGCCGTTGCTCGAGGGAACAGATACGAGAGCGTAAAGTTACTGTGTCTGAATACAGCGAGCAACAGATGATACATAACGTTTGACACCGTGCCATTTATACACCTGGCATTGGACCATATACCTCTATGTCTCGTGTGCAGAATTTTCAAAGCGTTTTCGTGCTATCAAATTCAGTCAGTCAGTCATTTGCATGTCCCTTGTGGAACTTTGCCTAACAGCACTCCTGTAGGCCTCTCGGTTCTAAGCAAGACGCCCTACTGCTGATGCATCCATTTGCAGATTATCAACGATATCTTGCATCCATCTTCCCCTTGATCTTCTTCTCTTTCTTTTTCCATTATGTACCCTTCCAATACGGTCTTCTCTAGATTATAATGACCTTTAATGTGTCCAAAATATTGAAGTTGTCTCTGTTTAATCCTCTTTACTAGCCAGCCTTCTTCAACATTAAGTTCTTGTAGCATGTATATATTTGTTCTTTTTTGTGTCCATGATATTTGAATAACTCTACTGTAGCATTTACATTCACAGGCATTTATATGTTTCTTGTCTGTTTTGTTAAATACCCAGGTCTCACAGGCATATTTTGCGATGGGAAATATGCATGCCCTTAAAAATCTTATTTTTGTAGTTCTATCTGTTCCTCTCCACGGCTTCTGTGGTTGTTTTACTCTCTATAGAGCGATATATGCCTTCCTTTTAATTTTCTTTTCATAGTATCTTCATTATTAGCTAGTAGTGATCCAAGATTATTCAAAACTCTCAACTTCTTCCAGGTTTTTTTCTCATTGATACATATTTCAGTTGCTTTGTTTGTTTTGTCAGTTGTCATCAATTTACTTTTCTTCGCATTAAGAAGGAGGTTTTCCATTCCTTCTATGTTGTGGACAGTAATACTGTGTCATCAGCACATGTAACTTCTGGTATTTCATAACCTCCAATTGCTATGGCAACGTAATATTTTTTGTCTACATCTTCTCTAACATTCCTCATTATATTTTCAGTATACAAGTTAAATAAGAAAGGCGACAATATGCACCCCTGACTGACCTCTTGTTTTATGTCAGACCAAGTTGTTGTTTCACCATTTATTCCCACTGCAGCCTGTTGGTCTAGATACAGCAGTGATATTAATTTTGTCAAATGTTTTGGAAATCCCATTTTTCCATTATGTAACAACGTTTCTGGTGTTCTACACAATCAAATCCCTTTGAATATACTGTAAATGATAAATATAGATTCACATTAAACTATCTGCATTTCTCTATTATTAATCTTATATTGAATATATGATCCCTTGATCCTCTTCCTTGCCTGAAACCAGCTTGGACTATATTGACTTCTTCTTCTATTTTCTTACAAAGTCTACCTATTATGATTTTAATAGAATTTTACTGACATGACTAATAAGGGCAAAAGTTCTGTAGTTTTTTGCATAATTTCAAGTTACCCTTTTTTTGGCAGTGGTATGAATACAGTTCTTTTCCATTCTTTTCGCCAAAAACTTGAATGGCATATCTTTTTACATAGTGCGTGATAGATTGTTCACATTCCTTTTCTCCTGCTTTAATTTGTTCAGTTGTTATCTCATCACATCCTGGTGATTTACCATTTTTCAGATTCTTTATTGCCCATAAATCTTCTTCAATTGTCGGTTCGTGTTCTTTCTCCTCCAATAATAATTCACACTGTTGTTAATTTCTGTTTCCACAGTCGATTGTTTCATACATTCCTTTGCAATATTCCTTCCATCTTTCTAGAATTTCCTCTTTCTCCGTCAAGGTATACCCCATCTCGTCACAAATTACATTTAGCTTAGGTATGATATTTCTCGCCAGTGTCTTCATTTCTATACACATTTCACTATCTCTTCTACACTTTTAATGTTTTTCTATTCTTTCAAAAAAATCTTGTATGTATTGTTGTGTGTCTTTTCTTATGATTATTCGTACTTTTTTGTTAAAAACGAATATTCCTCTTTGTTGTTGTTTGTCATTTTCTATTGTATCTTCATTTCTCTACGTTGTTTTATCAGTTCTAGTGTGCCTGATGTAATCCATCCATTATTTTGTGTTTTCTTTACTGGAACCACTTCTTTAGCTGTTGTTATTAAGATATCTCTGGCCTACGCAACCAGTTCATCTGGTGTCATCTCCTTCTGTACAACCATCATGATTTCGAAAAGGTTGTGAACTTCTGTACCGTAATATTCAGGTATTTTTGTAAGATAAAATCGGAGTCGTCGTGATCCCCTGTCTTTTTTATCTTTATCTTCATGTCTGCTATTAATATCTCATGGTCATTGTCACATTCAGCACCTGGTAAAGATTATGCTGATGTTATACTTGACCTCCACCTTCTTTGCACTAAAATGTAATCTATTTGATTCTTTGTTTTCCCATCAAGTGATGTTTAAGTGTAAAGTCTTCTTGGTTGTTGTTAAAAAAGTGGGTTTGGCAGTAATTAGCTCATTTCTCATGCAAAACATCATTAGATAGTCATCTGTCTCATTCCTATGTCCTATGCTAAATTTCCCTACAACATATCCTTCATCTTCTGCTCCTTCTATACCAATCTTTGTATTAAAATCCCCAATTATTAATACAATATCATTTTTCCGTAACTGGTCTATCGTCGGTTGCAGTGTCTTATAAATGTCTTCTACTTCCTCTTCTTCTGCTGCTGGTGTAGGTGCATATATCTGTAGATATCTTATGTCCTTTCCAGGAGTGCCCTTACGTCTGATAGTGAGGATTCTATCACTTACTGGACTGTTACCTAGTAATGCTTTTTATGCTTTCTACGTAAAAACGACTCATTTCTTTCCTCCTAGTTCACCACCAGAGATGTTATTATTCTCGCTCTTGAAGTGTCTTGATCCTTTCCATCGATGTTCGCAGATTCCCAAAATGTGTATCCCTATTCTTTTCGTCTCGTCACTTATTATTTGATACTTTCCATCATGCATACTTCTTACATTCCATGTTCATACTCTTATTTTTCTTTTTAGTTTGATGCAGGGATTTTCTGTAGTAACACAGTCAGGATTTTGACCGACATCACAATTAATAGTCATCATCATCATCAGGTGCCGTGCCGACTGGCGTTGGCTATTATGCTTCTCCAGAGTACCCGATCCTTCATGCAGGCCATCAGTTCAGTTGGTGATCTCCTCTCACACCATCCCGTCAGACTGTCCAGTATCATTTCTCTTGGTCTTCCTCTTGATCTTCTTCCTTCTATTTTTCCTGTTGTTATAATATTTTCAATGCCCCCTCTTCTCATTGCATGTCCTATGAAAGTACATTGTCTCTCTCTTATCTTTCTGACAAGGTTTTTTGTCTCTCCAGCTCTTCTCATACATTCTTCATTATTTATTTTTGCTGTCCAGGGGATTCGCAACATTCTTCTAATAAACCACATTTCTGCTGCTTCCAATGATTTTTGTGCAGACTTGCCTATTGTCCATGATTCACTTCCATATAACAAGATAGGTTCAATATAGCATTTTAGGACTCGTTTTCTAACATTCATCGATAAGGATGTGTTAACTAATATGTTTTTCATTCTCTGAAATGCAGTCTTTGCTTGGCCTATTCTGTTCCTAATTTCTGTTTTGCATTTCCCATCTGAAGTTATTACTGCTCCAAGGTATTTGAATTTCTGCACCTGCTTTAGAATGGTTCCGGGTCAGAGGCGCCTTAAAACCTCTCGCTCCCGCTGCCTTGCGGGTAGGACAGGGAGTCCAAAGGCTAGCGGAGAGTCCGTACACAAACCGACAGAAGGCAACGGGAAACCACTGTTGTAGCTCCCAAGAACAATTATGCTTATTCAATTAATAGTAGTCACATCTTTTTCACAGTCTTCCCCTGTGTTAAAATTAGATCTATCTGGCTTAGTGGACCCGCCGCCAAATCTTTTCCTATCTCATCTTCCATGTTGCTGTTTGTGTTTCTTAGTATTTTAGCAAAAGGTAGTTTACCATTGCTTTCCTTCCGGGCAGTGACTGTGCTAGTCATTGATCGTAGCCATTGTCCCTACATTGAGATCATCTGTCTACCGCATTATCTGTCGGCTGTTCTCCCAATCTATCCACCATCTGCTCCCATGGCTTCACGTCACCCTGATAGGGGGGCTATACGGGTACTCCACCTTGCCCAAGGGTGTCCCGTAGACTGACGGAAGCAAAGAGGCGTCTTACTTTTCGTGTGATAGGGGATACCCCTACCTCGCTAACTGCACTATCAAAGTACATAACATAATCTAAAGTTCTCATGAGAAATACTAAATGTATCTGAAATCTAAAGTTCTCATGATAAATACTAAATGTATCTGGAATCTGAAGTTCTCATGAGAAATACTAAATGTATCTGAAATCTAAAGTTCTCATGAGAAATACTAAATGTATCTGAAATCTAAAGTTCTCATGAGAAATACTAAATGTATCTGGAATCTGAAGTTATCATGAGAAATACTAACTTTATCTGGAATTTAACGTTCTTTTGAGAAATACTAAAGGTATCTGGAATCTAGAGTTCTAATGAGAAATACTAAAGGTATCTGGAAAACAGACTCAAATGACGAAGTCGTGTGTCAGCGCTACTATAACACAGTGTAACATCAGGACATTGACAAATACAAATATATGTTTTTCACTTGTTTCCACGGCGTACAGAATTTCGAGTGTATTTTGTGTGTGCTTCGGGTTGCCATGAAGCTTAGAAGAAGATATAGGTAAAGACTTACATTTTCACATATAGTACTAAATGTATATATAATTCTAAAAGTAATGTTTAATATAATTTCTCAAATAACGCTTCGCTTTTCTCATGTTGGGATTGCTCATACTTTCTTCAGTCTACGAAGGGTGACTGATAAGTTCGCGGCCTAAGGTACATATACTTGAAATACAAAGTTCATATTTGGTGCATTTGTAGACCAGTTTATTGTAGGAATAAACATCAAGTTTCAAGAAGTAAACTGCAACCACTCTCTTACAGGCTACTGAAGTGGTAGGAGTGGCAGAAATTGAGAAAATGAATAACATTTTTCATCGAGCAGTCATTCGCTACTTCTGCATCAAGGGCTTATCATCGAGGTAAATCCATTAATATATGGTATAGACTCTAGGGGAGAGTTCCCCTTCTTACAGAATAGTAAAGAAATGGGCAGCTCAATTCAAACAAGAAGGTAACCACCGATGAAACCACCGGCAGAATCCATACCATGATAATGGAGGATCGACGACTAACTGGGCAGTACATTGCTACTGAGTTGGGCATCTCCCAGGAACGTGTTCATGCCATTATTCACAATGATCTTCACATGACAAAGATCGCTGCTCGATCGTTCCCGAAACTTCTCAGAGCTGATCACAATCGACAGCGTCTCAACATATCAAGAGACAATCTTGGCCATTTTTTTTAGGATCCTGAAAAATTTCTTCAGCAATTTGTGACTATGGATGAGCCTTGGGTTCATCATTTTCAACTAGAAACAAAAGAACAGTCAAAGCAGTGGAAACATCATGGATGCCCACCTCTAAAGAAAATTAAGGTGGTTCTGTCTGCAGGCAAGGTGATGGCTTCCATCTTTTGAGATTCAGAATGTGTGCTATTGGTAGACTATCTTCAAAAGGGCAGAACCGGTCATCGAGGTCTACTATGCTAATCTTGTGAAGCAATAGCGAGTCAAATTGAAGGAAAACTGTCGAGGGAAATTGACGAGAGATGTCATCTTTCAGCAAGACAATGCTCCAGTTCACAAGTCTTTGGCTGCCATTCATGAATGTGGCTTCCAGCTTCTTGAACATCCTCCTTATTTCCCAGATTTGGCCCCTTCGGACTATTACCTGTTTACAAAACTTAAAAAGGAGCTCCGTGGTAGGAAATTTATTTCAGATGGTGACGTCATTCATGCTGTAGACCACTTTCTACTGGCATAAGATGCTGACTTTTACAAAGAAGTGATCTTGTATGCTCCAGGATCACTGTACTAAGTTCCTAAACTTGTAATTGCACTATGTTGAGTAATAACCCAAAAAATGTGTCCACAATAATCCAGTTTACCTTATGCCGAAAACTTATCAATCATCAATTACATAATATTGGAATTAATAACAATGGAATAAAAACTAAAAACATTATACATTTTTCTATTTCTAGAAACTTAATTCTCATCTCAGTCCATTAACACGCTGAGTGTAATTTCCTCTGACCTCCTTGGGTGGTCTATGATTTTCAAAAGGTGAAAACAACATTCTTGGTAACTGTATCTCACTAATATGTCATCATCAGGGACGGTGTAGTAGGTTTTCTTCGAACTGCATCCAGTAACATAGACAGAACTTCACAGTACGATACAGAATTAATACTGTCACCATACTTCTGGAACTTGGTTAACAACACTCCTTGATAATCCTAGAACACTGTCAGAATAACCTTCCCCGCTGAAGGCGTAATCTTGAAATTTTTTGCGCATGGCGATGACGGGTGTTTCCATTGCATTGAGGCACGTTTTGATTCGGGGTGGTAGTGGTGCACCCAAGATTCGTTTCCAGTAATAATCCTTTGGAGCACGTCTTCACCTTCATATGCGTAATTACAGAGATGCTGCAATGACAAACCAAATAGGTTCATTTTGTGTTCATCATTCAGATCTCTGGGTACCAAACGTGATCACACTTTCTGAAAATTCAATTGCTCATGCATTATTCTGTAGGCTAAGCCATGTGAACATTCGATTGCACTTGCTACACTGTCTATCGTTACTCGTCTATCAGCTCTGATAATCTCATTCACACGTTACACAGTCACTTCATTTGCAATCTGAACAGGACGACCAAGTCGGACTTTGTCAACAATTTCGGTGCTTCCTTGAGGAAATTCTTTTACCCAGTTATAGACCGCTTTAAGTGATAAACACTTTTCGACATAAACTGTAATCATTTCCTTATGAATGTCCTCAATTGAATGTCCTTTACCTTACAAAAATCGCACTACACTTATCTGTTCTTCTATGGTACACACTAGCAGTTGGGTAGCCATTTTGTTATTGCTTTGCGCATGCGAACGTAACTCCCAGCGCCCCCTACATACAACTATTATAAAGTTGGATGATGCTACTATCTAAGGATATATTTAAATACTACCTGATAACTGCCACTGATAAAATATTTCATTTTGCGAGTTACTTAGTGACTTCCCCAACATATGTTGAAATTCGTCTCACCTAAACGGCAAACTTATAATTGTCCTAAGGGTGTGTCTGATAAAACTATCTAGCCTGGCTTGAGGTTAGACGAGTTAATAAACGAAAACACATATTAATATATATTGTTAATTTGTTAAGCTAACTTTTAAATGAAAACTACACGAACAGGAACGACCAAAGATGATGAGATTTGAGGGCACAGACAGGAGTGCTTGACTTTTCTCTCTCTCTCTCTCTCTCTGAGTACAGGTAGCAACAGATGTTACATGGCTTTTGATGCCCTGTCGTTGTCAATGTGTCTCTAATGTTTGTACTCAGAATGATCAAAGCGAATGTGAAAATGTTCCTATAAAAACGTGTTAACCTGTCTTGTGAACCGTCAACTTACAGATAACAATTTAAATGTCCCATCTTAAACCCAAAGGACACGGGAGAACACACCAACGTGGCACTATCATCTTTCTTGTTAACCCTACCATGACACAGTGTAACATCAGGACATTGACAAATTCAAACAATGTAACTGACGTATTTGCATAATAATTTCGTGTTCGGAACAATTTTCTTTTGTGCGTGAGTCCGCGCTGCTGCTCAGTTTCTTATATCTTATATCTTATATCTTCCTGTGCCGTTAAACGTCATATAGGGCTCGCAAAGTAGTTCGCCAATTTTCTCTTAACAATTTCCTCTTCAGAGTTTCACGCGGTCTGCCTCTTTTTCTTTGGCCTGTTGTGTTCCACTTGATAGCTTGTTTTGGGATTCTCTGCTCATTTTTTTCACATCAAGTGACCAACATATGTCCATCTCCTTTTCCTGATTACCCGTGAGACTGGTTGTTGTTCAGTCATCTGTCTTATCTCTGCATTGTTCTTGAATTCGTTCCACTTGATGCCGAATATTTTCCTTAAGCATTTGTTTTCAAAAGAATTTAATTTATTGTCTATTTCTTTAGTTGTTTCCAGCTTTCACATGCATAAATAAGGGTGGATATTACATTTGAATTGAATAGTCTTAACTTGGTTTTTGTGCTTATAGCATTTGAATTCCATATGTTCTCAAGATTCTCAATTTAAAGAAATGTTATTTCAATAAATCAACATAACTCTATACCTAACTCAAAAATTGTGCTCAATACATCAGTAAAATTCCAGTAACGTTTCAATTTTGTCATATAGAGATTGTTAAAAATGTTCCAACTTTAGAATATTGAAACTGACATGAAAGTAATAAAAACTAAAAACATGTTATATTTGTTTCTTGCTTTTAGGAACTTAATTCGCGGTCAACTAACATTACGTTGTGTGTAATTTATTTAGGTCAAGCATGGATTATCCCATGATAAAGATAGGACATTATTTTAAGAAAAAGTACAGAATAGGCTGAATTAAGAAAAAATACATGTTTATTCTTTATGAACTCTCATCCCCGCGAGATCACGTGATTTCCGATTGAAGAGAGCGATTCTCTAATCTTCTACAGACCAGAAAAGATGTAATATATGAGCAAGACAACGCAAGATGTGAGATCTGGGCAAGACCAAAAACCACCCTTCCCACTATTAACTCCTGATAGACACAATGGGGAATCATACTCCACTAGAAGTAAACGAGCACGTTGCCTACAATACTTTATTCAATACTTTATCGATTACACTATTTTGATGTGATTATGTGATTTATTGTGTGCTACGTATTGCAAGATCAATATCTTTATTTTAAAAAATAGTTTTCCAGTTAATGTGATGTTGGGATGAAATACACACATGGGCCAAACTATATACCCATTTACGATGTTTCACTACTGTTTCATATTTATTTCTACCTTAGATAATAATCGTGCGATTAATGTTATCATTTACAGACGAAGCAGATTCTTTTACAATGGGAATAGGGACTATGTGTTGTTGAAAAGATGTGATTTTCTGTTGTGCTCCGGCCGCGTATTTCATTTAATTAAATTTAACAGAAGTAATCTCTGTTTAGCTTAGGAGAGCGCTGATGTCTTACATTGCAAGATTTATTTAACGGAATCTAAGGTAGTTTTTTTATTTATTTAAAACTTTCAGGATATAAACTACTTGAAGTAGCTGGAAGTTACCTGCCCTGGGTTTTTACTGAGAAGATAATGTTTTGAGAAAGAGACCGCTGTGTCTTGGTATGAGGAAAAGATAACTATATTTTAATAAGGAGATCATTAAGCAGATGTTTTAGGAACTGATAAGATCTTTCACTTGAAATTGATACAGAATTATGGACAGTTATTTTCCAGTGTTATATCAAGAGTTTCTGGCTAAATTTGAGGCAGATCTGTGTAAAATTACAATAATCCCATTTGCTCGTCTCTAATCTGTGTATCTCATTTTAATGTCTTATATATTATTTTGTTGTGGAACGAATTCCCATGAGTCTGCTTTGGGCAAAGATGAGTGTACATACGAGAAGGTTACACGCCTGAGTTTCTCTGGTTATGGTTAGGCGAGAAATGCGATACTAAGTTAAAATCCTCAGTTTCTAGAAGAATTCACACGTCAGTCCTACTGCTGTTCTTCATGCTAAGAAACTCCACAAGTACATTCACTTGCCGACATCACGAAAAGGAATACCACATACTCTGTAGCACATCTTTCATCATCAGAATATCATCATTGTCTCGCGAAGGTTATAAACAAAATGTTGTTGATCTCACGTACCTGCCACACACACACACAATCAGACACACACCCACACATCCTCCATGCAAACATAAGTACATTTCTGAACAAATTTATATATTTAGTTTCTGCCTTAATATTTTTATACTAATCATTTTAGAAATGCTTCTGATTTATATATGTATTCATAATTTATTTCAAGACTCCAACGTTTGCCCGAAAATTGTGAAGAATCTGAACAAATATGTCAATAGTTTATTATGCTGTGTGTAATATTGAAATTAACATTGACTCACCGTAATGGACAGACAAACAGGCAGAGAAAACAAACCAATAGAGAAGACAGACAGACATACAAATAGAAAGAGAGACAGACGGACGGAGCAGACAACAGATATACAGACACACAGACAAAGATAGATAGTTAGACAGACAGACAGATGGACGTACGGATAGATAGATAGATAGATAGATAGATAGATAGATAGATAGATAGATAGATAGATAGATAGATAGATAGATAGATAGATAGATAGATAGATAGATAGATAGATAGATAGATAGATAGATAGATAGATATAACGACTACGGTAAAACTGGTTCTGGTAATAAAGGTAGATAGAGATGTAGTGTTCAGTTTTACAAAACGATAGAGAGAGTGAGAAAAGTGAGAAAAATAACAAGTGATAAAAAGTTAGAAAGTTAAGATAAGAATGTATAAACAAAAAACATACAACATCAAATATATCGGCGACAGCCTCTTTGACGGATAACATACAAAAACGACACTACATATAAATATAAGGAAGAAAAATGAAAATTTACCTTTGTGGCATCCTTCCTGTGGTTACACACTTGCAGACACAGCAGCTCGAATAAGGAACATGATAAGTTAGATGAACACATTAAAATCATGAGAATAAATCCGTATAAAGAACACATACAGATGATGCTGATGGAATTTATATCTTGTGCTACGGAAATAAATTTGCAACCCATATTAACTGGATTAAACAGGGATGTAAGATTGAAAACCACAATAAAGCATACAAATTGGCACAAAGTAGGGAACAAGTAGACAACATAAATAATTACAAAACTACAAGTCCACTTACTGTCACATTATTCGAGGTACAGTTCACTTTTTCTGCAGTTTGTTGGTTTGAATAACAACTCTCTCCACCAACTCAAGCAAAACTCTCCTCTAGACATAACAACTCGCTCATAAATCACACGATGTTCACTCAATGTCTACAACTCACTCTCACAAGAAAATCTCATGACAAGTTTTCACTTACGACAGATAGTCGCCCAAACTAATAGCAATATATCAAGGGATTCAGACTTGTTTAAGACATTGTAGTGTACTCGACCACAGGAAAGTATTTTAGTCCAACTTACGGCCACTATAGAAGAATAACTCGTTCTCAAAAGTGCGAAATACAATGTTGTCTTCAAACAGGCAAGGCTGTTGCTTAGAAATTCAAAATAATACGCTAGTAGTGTGATGTCATTTCTGAAAAGAAAATCTCACTTGGCCATCAATTTGTTTTTCGAGGGGTACGTACTTTTCTTTGCATTTGACCTTTTTTTTGTTTCATTTAATGTCTTACTTTATAATAACGTTATTATGATACCCTGTTTCTCATTTGATAAACTGACGTTTTATCATTTAAAGTTGGAATTTAGATTCATTTAATCTGTCTAAAATATGCTGTAGGTGTTGTAATAATTCTTTTTATCAAACAAATGCAGTGTTGTATGAGTGTATGGCAAATAGAATTCGATCCGTCATATTCACGAACGTTGACAACAAATAGCGAAATCACAGGTAGCAGAGTGATCAATGTTTCTAAATGACATCTACAAACATTTTTCTCGTGCGCAACAGGTGACACAGGAATGCATACAAGTTCATAGATGTTTTATTTATCTTATATCTTATATCCTTCCCGTGCCGTTAAATGTCAATAGGGCTCTCAAAGTAGTTCGCCAATTGTTCCTGTCTTCGGCGAGTCTTTCAACCTCATCATGGGATTTTATGCCTGTTAATTTGGCCTCTCTTAAGAATGACCTCTTCAGAGTTTAACGCGGTCTGCGTCTTTTTCTTTGGCCTGTTGTGTCCCACTTGATAGCTTGTTTTATTCTATTTATTGACAACATAAATATGGCGTAAAAAGAAGAAAACGAAAGAGGAGTGGATTAATACGAAGCAAGCGACACACAAAAGTACATGTAGATATTTTTGATGTGTGAAGATTGATTGTATTATATATATATATATCTTATATCCTTCCCGTGCCGTTAAACGTCACATAGGGCTCGCAAAGTAGTTCGCCAATTTTTCCTGTCTTCAGCGAGTCTTTCAACCTCATCAAAGGATTTTATGCCTGTTAACTTGGCCTCTCTTAATAATGTCCTCTTCTGAGTTTCACGCGGTCTGCCTCTTTTTCTTCGGCCTGTTGTGTTCCACTTGATAGCTTGTTTTGGGATTCTCTGATCATTTCTTCTCATCAAGTGACCAACATATGTCCATCTCCTTTTCCTAATCACCCATGAGACTGGTTGTTGTTCAGTCATCTGTCTTATCTCTGCATTGTTCTTGAATTCATTCCACTTGATGCCGAGTATTGATGATTGTATTAGACTTGTATATATGAGCCCAACAACAAAACTCAAGGAAGATTATCCACACATAAACCCCGCTAAAAAATTAGTTCAATATCTTTAAGAGATGGGCCACACTTTTCTGTGATATAAACTTTCCTATTCAACAGATACTCACCTAAAAGAAGAAACTGATGTATTCACCTGATAGCACTACACAACAGTCACTGGATGACGATGGCTAATGATTTACACCACATTACTTTTGTCATTTGGCCCGAGACCGTGAGAGGTGGAGAGAATTTCTTGCTGCTCTGCAAAACGTCACAGTGCACACTGGGTGGTGATTGCTTGTCAGATTGCCAAATACGGACGTTGATGGACATGGGTAATTTCGTCCTCAATGTAGACACAGTGGTAAGTTACTATAGCGTTAATAATAATCCATTATCAATGTACTAGGAATGTAGACACAGTGGTAAGTTATTATAGCGTTAATAATAATCCATTATCAGTGTACTAGAAATGTAGATACAGTGGCAGGTTATTATAGCGTTAGTACTAAGCCATTATCCGTGCTGTAGGAATGTAGACACAGTGGTAAGTTATTATAGCGTTAGTACTAAGCCACTATCCGTGCATTAGGAATGTTGACACAGTGGTAAGTTACTATATCTTTAGTACCAAGCATAATCAGTGTATTAGGAATATACACAGCGGTAAGTTGCTATAGCGTTAATACTTAGCCATTATCAGTGTACTCGGAATGTAGAAACAGAGGTAAGTTATTATAGCGTTAATACTAAGCTATTATCAGTTTACTATGAATGTAGACACAGTGATAAGTTACTATAGCTTTAATAATAAAACATTATCAGTGTACAAGACAAGTGAGTCTCCATCTTTTGTGTCGACGTTAACGTATTGTATCTTTTCATTTGACTTCAAAACAATACGTTTGTGGGTGTTGAGTCACTGTGATGTGTTTCATTCTCTCACAATCATACATTTATATTCTCTTTATAGTATTCATTCCGTTATTAAGGAATGTCTCCCACAGCACATCATATAAATATTTGTTTTTACTAACTTCTGTGGGCTGAATATTATGTTCAAATTGTTTTTGAGAATAACTAAACAAGAACACGTTTAGATATGACGAAAGTACACACGATCACTGATATATATATATATATGTACTCACGGGAAAAAGTAAGTGTGCAGTGTTGTCAAGCGCACCAATCACGTTGTCATGAGTGAAATGAAATCAAATTTGGCACGAAGTTTTGTCTGAGTGTTGGCTACTTCCCCATGCTGCATGAAGTTGACTGCACTATTCATGGGGAGATAACCACAGCTCCAGTGAAATCACGTGCAGTGATCCATGATTGGTTACTGACCACGGATAAAATGAGGGTAAGTGTGTAATTCTGTTCTCAGAGATCTCTTCACGTAATCGTTGAAGAAAGAAGTAGTGGAATTCCAACATAAACATCTTTTTTTCATCATGCCAAGATTGAATGAACATCAGCGAGAAATAGCTGTTGGGATGTTAATTGCTGGATCAACAGTAGCAGCAGTATCTCAATATTTTAATGTTCACAGAAACACAATATCACGCCTTCAAAGTCGTTTTAACCAAAATGGTTCCGTTGCTGGCCGCCATAGAAGCGGCAGACCACGAGTTACCACCCTTGCACAAGACCGCTACATCCACTTCATGCACCTTCGTAACAGGTTTCTCCAGGCAACATGGACTGCCTGCAACATTCCAGGTGTAAGACGTGTGTCGGGCAGGAGAGTGAGGAACAGACTCAGAGAGGTAAATCTCTTACCTCATAGGTCTGCAGTTAGACCAGTACTGACAGTTAGCCACAGACAAACCAGCTTGACCTGGGCCAGGCACCACGTGGCATGGCCCTATCATCAATCGAGACGGATCCTATTCACTGATGAGTCTAGATTCTGCCTGCAAGGCAATGATGTGCGTGCTTTAGTGTACAGGCGAAGAGGAGAACGCTTTGCGAATAACTGTGTGCTAGAGGTGGATAGGAGAAGAGGAGGCAGTGTAATGGTCTGGGGAGGAATTTCCTATGCTGGCCGAACAAACCTAGTCTTCCTCAATGGCAACCTTACAGGTTTATGATATAGGGACGAAATCATTACACGCCACGTAATGCCTTTTCTGGATGCTAATGGACAAGGCGTGATACTGCAGCAGGTTAACGCTCGTCCACATGTCGCACGTGTGGTCAGGGACCACTTTCAGCAGCACCAGATTACTGTCTTGCCACGGCCAGCAGTTTCACCGTACCTATCACCTATCGAGCACATTTGAGATGAACTGGACCGCAGGAGGAGAAGACGACACAATCGTTCTGGAAACCGCCAAGAATTAGTCCAAGTGTTGCAAGAAGAATGGAATAACATGTCTCAACAACTGATACAACAGTCATTGGTTCGATGAGAAGGCGGTGTCAAGCACTGATAACTGCCAGAGGAGGACACACACTATACTGAAACCCTGATTTTCTTTTCTTGGGGTGGTCAGCCACATTAGGTGAGTTTTTTTCAGTTTTTTGTGACATGTGACTGGCCTGAAAATTATCATTTTATCTGTTATTGGATAATCAAACATAATGTGTGCCAAATTTTATTTCAGTCATCACCTGAGGACGTTCACGGTGCTTTTTAAAGCATGTCACACTTACTTTTTTCCGTGAGTATATATATATATATATATATATATATATATATATATATATATATATATATATACTATCAGATACAGGCAATCACTGGGTTAGAATCCCCTGGCATGCATATAACGTTTAGTAAAAAACTAACCCCGTAAAGCATGCTATCTTAAAAAATCAAGTGACATGCAATGGATGGTGAAGAAAACGGGCTGTATTCTGCGGCTCTGATCAAAACATTTCGCGTTCACAAAAGTTAATAGGTTTCTTTAATGTTTAACCCTGTAATAATATACTATAAATTGTGCACTAAAACAAATACTTGACTAAATGACGTTTAGAAACCAGTCGTGCGGAATCACGTAGGAGACAACTTTCAAACGGAACCAGTTCTTATCATCTCGATTGACTGTCAACGTTTATAGTATCATTCAATCAGTAATTTGCATGTCCTTTGCGAAACTTTGCATCCCTAACAGATCTCCTGTAGGCCTCGCAGTTATAAGCAAGATACCCTGCTGCTGATGCATCCATTCACAGATCATCAATGATGTCCTCTAGCCATCTTCGCCTTGGTCTTGCTCTCTTTCTTTTTCCCATTATGTACCCTTCAGTAATGTCTTCTCTAAATTCTAATAACGTTTAATTTACAGTATCGTCTAGACTAAAAAAGAGAATCTTTAATGTTGTATAATATCTACATTTGGGTGAATATTTGGATTGTGGTCTTATCTTCAGGTTAGCTCACGCTTTAAAACTAGGCTGTTATTAAAAAAAAGACACATGTTAGAAACTACCAGTTTTCACATTTCATAACAAAGTATCGCTTCGTGATAACTGGTATGCACATTGCATTTGAAGTCGTCACGGTTTGCAGACCGTGAAATATTAGGACAGATCTTATCATTTAGAACGATGATCATCTGAAATTCCTTCCACAACCATACATCATACCTGGTCTGAGGGTATTTGTACACGCTGGGTGTTGACATGTGACATAAAGCATAACGTTTCAAACATTACTATTAGCAATTATAATTTTCTTGTTAAAATAGTTTATTGGTGTGAATAATTAACGGCAATTATTTTTTCTATAATTCAGCTAAAGCATGTATAAGAGCTTAGACAGCAGCTCATTTCAACAGTAGAACAAGCTCTACACCATCTCTCGTGATGTTTGGAAGGATGGGGTTTCTGAAGAATCTGCTACTCTGTGTCCTGGTAGGACAGGTCACCGCTGAAAGTAAGATACATTTTATTTCAGGACAGACAATCATTTGATAGATAGAGATAAAGGCAGTGTAGCTGGCCAGATAAAGTAACTGACGATAACAAGAAATGAGACAGAGAAAAATATAATAACTTTACAGACAAATGGCTGCGAAAAGTATTGAAGAGGCAAACAAATATATATATATATATATTTCCATGTTCATATTTGCCAAAGGATGTCAATAATTTAATAGAGAGAAAAAGAAAGAAAAGTGAGATATTATGAGACTGAGGTGTCGAACACAATAATAGTGACAGTAGTATTCATAATAATAATAATAATAATATTGAAAATAATAATTTTACAAACAACCAAATAAATATCTCGTACCTGATTCAGCAGAGAGTAATATCTGTGAAAAAAAAGAAAGAAAGTTAAGAATAAAGTTAAAATTACAAGTCAAACAACGGCTTTGCTCAATGATCTTGGTGAAGCTTTGTCTTAAGAATCTTCAGATGAGAAGCAACGAAAGTTTCACTCATTGTTACATGGTTAACATTAGAAAAATACTAGACAACACCGTACTCGACAAGATTCGGGTATAATCGCTGTCTCGTGCACAGATTTTCAGGTGGTATTCACGATTGATGTGGGAACGATTACAAATGCAATTGCACATGAACGCCCAATTTCTGTTTGCGAAAGTCAGAGAATGGATACAAGAAGATCGTTGAATGATGGCAAGTGAAGATAGTGTTAACCAAGAGACCATCGTAATATTTTAGTGGAAGATTTGGGCAAGAAAAAAGCTGCTTTCCGAATTCGTTGTCTGATGATCCAAAACATCAGAGTGCTGAGTATGCAAAAGACATCATCAAAACATGTCGTAGAAATAAACATTTCCTAAATTTGATTGTTGCAAAGGATGAAACACAGATTTTCCGCTATGATCCCACAACTAAAAAGTGCTCAGTGGAAGTCATCATCATCACCACAAGGCAAAATACATTCATCTTCAAAATTCAAAAGTCGAAACGAAGAAAATGCTGGTGTGCCTCTACGACAGCAAATGAGTTATTCACAAATAATTTATTCCAGAAGGACAGACTGTCACTGCCAAAGTGTATTTAATTATTTTGAAACGTCTATTGAAAAGGATTGTCCGAGTCTGACCCGAGTATTCAACAGCTGTCAGTTTTTTTTCCTTCTTTATGATAATGCATCAGCTCAGCGGGCGGTAGTTGTACAGGAATTTTTGACCCCAAAAACAGGTGTGTGTTCTCAACCATCCACCTTAATCCCCAGATGTGTCTCCCTGCGATTATTTTCTATTCCCAAAATTAAAGTTACCGTTGAAAGGACACTTCTTTGACGATACTGATGACATCCAAAGTGCCGTAACATCGAGTCATACGAACAGAAGAACTGCAGAGATCGTTCCAGCGTTTGGTAGACCGTGCCACTTTCTGTATCACCGCACAAGGGACTTACTTTGAATAAAATACAGATTACATCTTCAACTGCTGTTTATGTTTATGGGATTAGTCTCATTGCTTAATCGTGGAATCTTTTATATATATATATATATATATATATATATATATATATATATATATATCATTCCCGTGCCGTTAAACGTCACATAGGGCTCGTAAAGTAGTTCGCCAATTTTTCCTGTCCTCGGCGAGTCTTTCAGCCTCATCAAAGGAAAGGATTAGTGTGATTGAAAAGAAAAAAATAATAATATGAAGCAACTGACCAGCGCTGATGAAAGAAAGAAATGAAAATGTAAAAAAAAATGTCATTGCTAAAGTGTAATTATTCTATGAAAGCTGTTCGTGGCAAGTCTTCATCAGTTTTCATGATGAAAAGTTTTGTAATATGTTGTCTTTCTTCATATCATAACCGAGTGTTACTTGGGCCTATCATTTATTTAAGTTTTACTTTGAAATCTTCTTTCTCCATATTCTTGTTCTTTTTTTCTAATCTTTTCTTTCTTTGTTTAATAACGGTCCTCGGCAAAAAAAGGATTGAGAAACACTGTTACAGAACAAGAAGGAAACAAACGAGCACAACGATTCCTTGGCGTCGTCTATACACTCCTGTCGTCTATACCAGGACGACGTATAACGAAGCCAGTTTTAATATAGACTAATTACAATCTAACCTGCACATCTTTGAGATGTACGAGGAAACCAGCGCACCCGAAGAAATATCATACAGAAATATCATGCAGAATCCACACAGACAGTTTTATGTTCCTGAAGTATATCCAATATTGTCTACCTGAAGTTATCAATACATGCGGATGATTTCCTGAGAACACCGTAAACTCTAAGTGATAATTTCACAAAATATTTCTTTAGCGCATTATTTATTATGTCTCTTGTTTCTCTTTCTACGCTCATTATGTGTCCTTCTAAAGTTCTTACTTTTCTTTAATTACTGAAGGGGTCTCGAGGATCAAGTTTCGTAACACTCTCCATCGCTATCTGTAAACAGTAATCAAACTACTGTGTTTTAATTCAGACAAAGAAAATAGATTTTGATGTACTGAAGCTTCTAAATCTGGTTTTGTTATATATAAAATGGTCACTTGATGGTGTGACTTTACCATTATTGAAACTTTCTTTTTGTAATGCTGTAATGTGATCGTCACTTTTCTTCAGTCGTTCAGAAAGTAATGCCTCAGCTTTTTTTCCTGAGAATATAATTATTTAAAGGTATGTAAATATAACGTTTGGTAAATGTTGCATAAGGTAAATCCTTCCGTTTAGATGGCCAGATATCAACAGCAATGAGGAGCTATGGCAGAAAACAAACCAACCCACAGTGAAATAAATGGCCTTGAATAAACGCTTTAGATAAGTAGTCGATGTAGGTGGCTCAGTAGTCAGATCTGGCATGTCCTTATGCGGAAGAGGATAGTTTTCTGATGTCTTTGTAGTTACTGTATTGGATCTGGTTCGCTGTTGCATTTCATTTGCTTTTTCCACTTAGATCTGCATTGGTTACAGATTCTAGTTTCCACCTCTTGGTAGTCTATTGATGATTTGTCTGATCTTGATTGCTGTTAGCTTTGGATAGGCTGTCAGCTATTTCATTGCCAGCTATTTCACAGTGGAATGGAATCCATTGTATTGCCATGGTTGTTGACAGTGTAAGGTGCTTCAGTTCTGTTATGATTTTCAGTATGTTTGGTATGGGTTGTTTGTTGTTTGAGTGATTCCAGAAGTGCCCTGCAGTCTGTGATGAAAACGTAAATTGTCTCAAACAGACGAGTATCCATGTGGTAGTGAAGTCCAGACTCCAGAACATATTCTTCAAGACTGCCCAAACCATGCAGATTGAGTCGTGAGATATGGCCATATTACACAAGCTTGGGGCTAAAGCTTTGAAGCTTCTATCAGGATCTGGATAGGACTGTCGGCTTTGCCCTGTCGACAAGGATCAGGATCTGATGTGATCAACAACCTCGAACACAGAAGATAAAGAAGAAGAAGAAGAAGAAGAAGGATATTACATACACTTCGAAACCCTATCACAAACAAAACCAGACAGGCTCTCACCTGGAATCCCCAGGATAAGAGGACACAAGGAATACCTAGAAATACCTGTCGTAGGAGCCATGAAGCAGAGATCAGAAAGATGTACTACACATGGATAGAAGAACCAGCCCAGGACAGAAGTAAATGGAGAGACCATGTTGAAGGCCTATACCCCCATATAGGGGAAAAGAAGGAGTGGATGGACGTATATATTTAAATAAACAATTTTGAAACACTCAAAATATATGAAACGGATGTTTCCTTTACACACACTATTTTTCTGCACGTCTCTATCATCTAGCTCGGCCTCAGATAAGAGTGAAACAAGCGCTTATATCTGTCCTCTATACCAGATCTTGTACTCTTTACGTAGCCATGTCGTCAATGCATAAATCACGCTCTTGTTCTTTTCACGCAGCCTTGTCGTCAGTGTATGAATCATGCTCTTGTCCTGCTCACGTAGCCATATCGCCAATGTATGAATCATGCTCTTGTCCTGCTCACGTAGCCATATCGTCAATGTATGAATCATGCTCCTGTCCTCCTAACATAGCCTATCGTCAATGCATGAATCATGTTCCTGTCCTCCTAACATAGCCTATCGTCAATGCATGAATCACGCTCTTGTCCTGCTCACGTAGCCATGTCGTCAATGTATGAATCATGCTCTTGTCAACTTTTCGTAGCCTTGTCGTCAATGTATGAATCACAATATTGTCCCCTTCTCTCGGGCATATAGTCAAAGTATGAATCATGTTTTTGTCATCTTCTCGTAGCCACGTTGTCAATGTATGAATCACGCACTTGTCATCTTCTCGTAGCCATGTCCTTAGTTTTGAATCCTGTCCTGTTCACGTAGATATGTCGTAAGTGTAAGAATCATGCTCTTGTCATTTTTTCGTTGTCTTTATCGTCAATGTATGAATCAAGCTCTTGTCCTGTTCACGTAGCCATGTCGTTAATATATGAATCCCACTCGTGTCATCGTCTCTTACCCGTGTCGTCAAAGTATAAACCACGCTTTGTCATCTTACCATGTCGTCAATGTATGAATCATGCTCTTGTCTTCTTCACTTAGCCATGTCGTCAATGTATGAATCATGCTCTTGTCTTCTTCACTTAGCCATGTCGTCAATGTATAAACCATGCTTTGTCATCTTCTCTTAGCCGTGTCGTCAATGTATTACTCATGCTCTTGTCCTCTTTCTGTAGCCATGTTGTAATGTATGAATCATGCTCTTGTTCTCTTTCTGTAGCCATGTTGTAATGTATGAATCATGCTCTTGTTCTCTTTCTGTAGCCATGATGTAATGTATGAATGCTGCTCTTGTCCTCTTTCTGTAGCATGTTGTAATGTATGAATCACACTCTTGTCATCTTCAAACCTTGTCCGTAGGATAGCATCTCTAAGTGGACCCAAAACCTATAGAAATCTGAAGTTGCTAGCTCTGGAGATATGGTAGATTGGTCAGCGTAGTCCACCATAATATCGTAATTTCCTCACGGGTTCTCAGAATTGTGTAAGAGCTTGAACTGTCGAGGTGCTCAAAAATTCTCCTAGAACCTGGTGAGACCGAACTTAAGCGTGGCACTTCTTCAGTGACTTCAAGGTTGTGATGTAGGTCTCTGAATTGATTGTCTCACCATTTGGCATCGCAAGAATTACCCTACCACTGTCCCAAAGTACAGTCATCGTGAACTTTTCGGTTAACGGAGTTATCTTAAATCTCATTTTTTTTTAAATTGAGGATAATACCTCTTCAGTGATAGCTCTGACGTCTCCGGCACACATTTGTCACTCTGGTTTCATTACCTGTAACTATTTGGAACTTACAAATTCCCCTCCCTTCCTATTTTGGTTTCATGACATGCGACTATTTGAGACTTAAAGACTCCCCCCCCCCTTCAGCGTGGTTTTATAACCTGTGACTATCTGGGACTTAAAGACTTCCCCTTCAGCTTCAAACGCTCCAAACATTCAGAAGAAAGTATTTTCCCTTGAAGTCTGTGTTCTACTGTGAGACTTTGTGGAATCCATTTTCCGCACAACTTCGAGTATCCGAAACCTCGATATTCGCCCTCGCACTTCCATTCTTGACTGAAAGCTGAAGGCCAAATGTTTAGTGTGATATAACTACCCTTACAAATAATGACAAGTGAGTATCATCCGTTATCTCGCCTGGGTCATCATGAAATTATACGATTGTTCACGAGTCACTGTTTCCTTGTTCTCCATGTTTCTGTCATTTCCAGCGCGAGGTTTCTGCTGTTTTCGAGACTTTTCAGTGTGTGTCTTCTCTTACTTGTGCTCTGTGCCCATTTGTTTACCCATGTAGTACAATAATGTAGCCAGGAATCCTCTTTCCTCCACCTTTATAGCAGCCACTCTAGATATTATTTTTTGCTAATGCATTACTTGTTTGAACAGAGCATTGTCTTTCGAACTTTTGAACACGAGTTATTCTGTTATTCCCGAGTCCATACGTAAACGTAAGTTGGAATGCACTTGAATATTGCTTCGTGTGCAACTACCCTATATCTGGACCCATTCCTCTATCCCTTATGAATGAAGGCTATTCTCTTACTACCTGGTTGGCCATTTGCGATCTGCCAATAATTTGCTCAGTCTAGAAATGAGGGCAAGGTAATATTCAGAGCTTGTATGTTGCATTCCTTACCAGCACAAATGAAGTAGTTTAGAAGGATTTTGGCTTCATCTGTGGGGTTTCCCCCATCTTTCACTCTGTCCACAATGTCGATTTACTTTCTCACTACTCTGTTGTGTTGCCACATGTAGCAGGTTTCTACAAGATCTACCTTGCTACCTTGCATGCTGACAGAACATGCTCGAAGGTTTGCGACGGTCTCAAAGTGGATAAATCTGATAGGTCACTTAGCTTCAGTCGCGTCATCATCATTCATAATCTCGTACCATCTCCCCACGGAAGGTTGGCTGCAAGGCATTTCCACTGTGCTCTGTTTCTTGTCTTCGTAGAGCACTCGGAGAAGCTTGTCCCTGTCCATCTCTTGATGTTGTCCACCCATCTGTGTCGTTGTCGTCCTATTGTTCTTTTCCCTTCGATCTTACCCCCAAGAAAAGTCTTCAACATAGTATGATGCCTCTTAACATATATAAAGTATATTAACTGTCTTGTTTTTATGATTTTCAATGCTTCTCTTTTCATTTTTAATTGTTTTAGCACTTCATTGTTTGCTTTCTTTTCTTTCCGTGGAATACGCCCTTATATAATTTGGAATTTTAGAGAAGATGTAGACAAAGAATATTACGATGCTATAACAATTGGATGTTATGAAAAACCAAAGCTTAAATATGCTGATGACTCAGTATTACTGTCAATAACACAAAAAGGAATGAAAAACTAATTATGTCAATCCGTAAGAACAGCGAAGAGCAAAACCTATATCTTAATACAAAGAAAACTAAATTGATGACAACTGAAAAACAAACAAGGCAGCTGAATTATGTATCAATGAGTAAAAACCATAGAAAACAAGTTGAATTCTTTCCAGACTAAATGTTTACGAAGAATTAGAAAAATATTTTGGCCAAACACCATAAGAAATAACATCTTATTAGCAGAAATGCAGATGAAACCACTGACAACAATTATTGAGGAAAGACGCTGGCGATGGTTGGGACATGTGCTCCGAATGACTGACAACTCACTACCAAAAATAGCACTAAGATGGACACCACAGGGGAGCAGAAGTAAGGGTAGACCAAAAGAGACATGGAGAAGAACAACAGAAAGGATGTTGAGCAATAGAGGGCTCACCTGGGCAAGAGCAGAAAAGAAAGCGAAGGACAGGCATTTGTGGAAAACCCTTGCGGAAGCCCCATGTGCCCTGGGCACTTAAGGTTCAGAGAGAGAGAGAGAGAGAGAGAGAGAGAGAGAGAGAGAGAGTAAAAACTGTATGAAGTGGAAAGTTGATTATATTGGATCACAACTAAATAATAATGGCGATACACTGAGGGAAATTAAAAGAAGGACATCTACCGCACTTCAGAAAGTAAAACAACAAAATAATATGTTGAGAGGAACAGGCAGAACCACAAAAATAAGATTTTTAATGGCATGCATCTTTCCCATCGCAACATATGCCTGTGAAACTTGGACACTTAATAAAACAGCTGAGAAACACATAAATGCCTTTGAATGTAAATGCTACAGCAGAGTTCTTCAAATATCATGGACACACACAATAAACAAATATATCCATACTACAGGAACTTAATATTGAAGAAGGCTGGCTAGTAAAGAGGATTAAAGAGAGAAAACTTAAATAATTTGGACACATTAAACGTCATGATAATCTAGAGTAGACCGCCTTGGAAGGTACATAATGGGAAAAAGAAAGAGAGGAAGACCAAGGCGAAGATGGCTGCAAGACATTGTTTATGGTCTGCAAATGGATGCATCATCAGCAGGCCATCTTGGTGACAACCGAGAGACCAACAGGAGTGCTGTTAGAGAGGCAAAGCTCCACAAGGGACATGCAAATGAATGAATGAGTGAACGCCCTATTATTCCGTATATCCACATTTCGTCATTCGCATAGTCACATTTTACATATTGTCCCATATTAGCGTGAAGTCCCTTTAAAAGTTATCCGTTGATCTTCCTGAGCTTGTTGTGAGAAGAAGAAGATGGATAGTACATACACTATGAAAGCCTATCACTAACATAACCAGACAAGCTCTCACCTGCAGTCCCGAGGATAAGAGGAAACAAGGAATACCTAGAAACACAGGGGTCATGAAGCAGAGATAGGAAGACTGAATACATATGTAAACAGATAGAGCTTTCGTTACAATAGTGCTACTACTACTACTACTACTACTACTACTACTGCTACTACTACTACTACTACTACTACTACTACTACTACTACTACTACATCTAATGTTATGGAAGCAGACTGCTATTTCTTCTACTACTACTGATACTACTACCACTCCTTCTTCTAGCATTGCATTTTATTCTTTGCAATGTTTCCCAACTAAAGGGTGCCCAGATGAGTTCTCCATTTACTTAAAATGTAATACATCACATATGTGTTGCTAGATTCAGCATTCATAAAATGAAAAACTCCCAGACTGAGCCGTTATTTATCTTACCACAACCCGTGCTCTAAGTCATGCAATGTCTCTTATTTTCTTCATTTTCTTACTTGAAATACATTCAGTACATTTCGAAGGCAAATCATATGAATTGTGCGCTGATTAGTTCTTTTTTTTAATGTGTTAAACATGTCCAATTATCAGTGGATCTCAGCAGCTTTCCTATTTGTTGTTTAGAGATTACCGAGACTGAAGCGATATTCTTTGAGATGACGAACGGTAAGTACAATAATTCTGCTCAGATCTCGAGAGAAAACTTCAACGGAGACCTTCTGCAAAGTTTAGGCTGTCCAGTTCGTGTTCGAGCTATAAGTTCAGTAAGTCTATCTATCTATCTATCTATCTATCTCTATCTATCTATCTATCTATCTATCTATCTATCTATCTATCTATCTATCTATCTATCTATCTATCTATCTATCTATCTTATTAGGATAAGATCATTGATGGATATCTAAAAGAGATTACGCAGAGCCCGTTAATGTATTGACAGCTAAGTTTCTAAGAGTAGGAAATACATATTAAATACTGTAAATTATTAATGATTTTATTTCTAACATTTAAAAGGAAAGATTTATTTAACAATATTGTTGATTTATTCTCACATTATTCTCCAAAAAAGCAAGGACAATGGTATGATATTTGAACATCTCGGACCGAGTCCTGCTAGCCCAACTGAAAGGACAAACAATAACATAAATATTATACAAGTGTACGCTCCAACATATGCAATTCTAAAGAATTTTATAATCACTTTGAGACAGCACTAAAACACACAAAGTCACATGAAGTTACCATAGTCATGGGAGACTTTTTATGCCACAGTTGGTAAAGGAAGAAATTCAGACATCGTTGGTGACTATGGACTGTTGGAGAGGAATGACAGAGGTAGTAAATTAATTGAATGGGCAAGAATACACAGCATGTTTGTAGGAAACACCTGGTTTAAACAACATCCTGGAAGACTGGCAACGTGGTTCAGCCTAGACAAAAAGACTTTTAACCAGATAGACTAATCAACAGACGATTCCGGAATGCGTTACAGACAACAAAAATAAGGCCAGGAGCCGACTGCAATAGTGACCATGTCCCACTCTGTGGAAAAATTAGAATAAAGCTAAAGAAAACTTGCATAAAAGTGGGAAACATCAAACTGAATACAGAACAATACAGAGTTATTATAACAAATAGATACAATGCAATAGCAATTATAAATAGTATACATGAACAATGGGCAATGTTAAGAGATTCTATCCACCAAAATGTTAAGGAGATAATACAACCGAAAAAAGAAGCCCCTAAAAATAAATGGATAACAGACGTAAATTTTTAGACTGATGGACAAGAGGAGGAGGAGTAAAAATAGCCAAGAAAATTATAGCAAGATAAATAAAGAAATAAGACGCAAATGCAGAGAATAAAAGGAAGTGTGTTAAATGAACAGTGCAGACAAATAGAGGGCTTTCATAATAAAACAGCAAAAACATGCACAAATGAATTAGTAAACTCACAGCCAAGAAAACAAAATATACCACAGCATGCATGAAATCAAAAGAAGGTAAAATGTTAATGGGAAACGAAGACATTTTAGAAATGTGGACAGAGTACATCGGTGAGCTATATGGAAGAGAAAGAACAGAATTAACACCAGATACTGAAAAGTGTGATAGACCACCAATACTTGAAAATGAAATCATAGATGCCATCAAACATATGAAGATAGGAAAAGCGACTGGGCCTGATAATATAACAATAGAAGAAATAGAGGCACTAGAGGAGATAGGACTAAAAATAATAACCAAGTTACAGAATGACATTTACAACAGTGGTTACATTCCCAGTGACCTGCTTAAATCCACGTTTATAGCACTACCGAAGAAAGCAATGCAGAGAATGTGATGATTACGGGACTATCAGCCTCTCATGTCACGTAACGAAGCTACTTCTGAGAATCATTGTGAGAAGAACAAACAAAAAGATAAAAATGGAAATAGCAGATGAGCAGTTTGGATAAGTTGAAGGAAAGGGAACACACAATGTCATTTATGCTTTACGAACAATAACAGAAATATGTTTAGAAGTGCAGAAAGATCTCTACTTATGCTTCATGGATTACACTAAGGCATTCGACATGGTGAAACATAATAAAATTATTAAAATGCTTGAAGACATCATCATAGAGAGTAAAGATTGGAGAATTGTAAAACATATATACTGGCAGCAAGAAGCAGCAATTCGAATTAAAAATAGAACTGGAAATTATCAACCGATAAAACAAGGGGTGAGACAAGGATGTGTACTATCTATTCTTTCTCAGTACAGCGAGAATATTCTAAGAACGATCATCACAGAACCAGGCATAAAAATTGGAGGATGCACCATTAACAACCTTCTGTATGCTGACGACACAGTACTAAGAGCAGAGAACCAACAACACATGAAAATCTCTTGGATAAAGTCGCAAAAGAAAGTGAACAGAAAGGCCTTACTTTGAACATCAAAAATACCGAGACTATGATTATATCTAAGAGACAGAATCAACCAAAATGAAGTATAAAATTAAACGGAACTGTTCTAAATCAGGTGCAGAATTTCAACTACCTTTGAGCAGTAATAACTTCAGATGGGAAATGCAGAACAGAAATTAGGATCAGAATAGGCCAATCAAAGACTGCATTTCAGAGAATGAGAAACATATTATCTAACACATCCTTGTTAGAAAACGAGTCATAAAATGCTTTATTGTACCTATCTTGTTATATGGAAGTGAATCATGGACAATAGGCAGATCTGCACAAAAGTCATTGGAAGCAGCAGAAATATGGTTTATTAGAAAATGTTGCAAAAATAACTAAAGAAGAATGTATGAAAAGAGCTGGAGAAACAAAACATCTTGTCAAAAAATAAGAGAGAGAGAGACATTGTACTTTCATAGGACATGCAGTGAGAAGAGGGGGCATTGAAAATATTATAACAACAGGAAAAATAGAAGATCAAGAGGAGAACCAAGAGATATGATACTGGACAGTCTGACGGGATGGTGTGACAGGAGATCACCAACTGAACTGGTGGCCTGCATAAAGGATCGGGTACTCTGGAGAAGCATAATAGCCAACGCCAGTCGGCACGGCACCTGATGATGTTGATGATTCTCACATTTCTAATTATACATTGAAATATATTTCCTGATGAATACGTGTCCTCTAGTATTCGTTCCTGCACTGTCACGGACTTTAAATAAAATCAATCAGCGGTCTCATTTTTATAACCACGGTGTCACGCAATCCCGCTTCCGAGACCCACCAAGAATACAGGCTAAAGCACTGTGATACTCTGAACCCCTTGTGGTCCTTTCGTGGAACTCGTGTGGTCTATTTTGGCCCACACAGGGGACCACGGGACCTAACGAGGACCACATGCGTGAATTCAGTAGGTTCACAGTGCGGTTTTTGGTGGTAGAAGTGAACGAAGAAGAAGAAGAAGAAGATTTACTATTAAAAAATGTGTATGAACTATTTTTTTTCCTTTTATATACTAATTTTACTTTGCCTCATGGCATCGCTGAAGAACAATATAAAAGGACTACATGAGTTTACTTTTTAACTTGTTTTAGATTCTAGTGTCGTTCATACGAACTTCAAATTACATTGTGTTATTTGAGTAACAACTCACATTTGCGCACATTTTTAGACAATATTTGAAAACAGGTAGTTCCTTAAAGGCATTTGAATTCTGACGGGCCAAACGTTAGAGCTTCAGAAGTCATGTACGGTCTGTTTCTATCTATATCCTGACACGCAACAATCAAACTCTCCAGCCCTTGTTCAGAGTCCCGGGATGTCACGTTTCCTGTTTTTTTTTTTACATTCCATGTAAAATAACGTTAATGAGTTAATAATAAAATATAAATTCCTTTTATTTTAAAATTGTTGTTTACGTGTGACCAGTTTCAGAAGATGGTTTACCCGACATAGTTGGTATCTCACCTGTACCTTTCTCTCTGTTTTCATAGTTCATAAGCAAGTGCTAGCAATGTTTAAATGTGAGAACTGTGTTGTTCCGTTGCTGTCTACACTTGTCCGACAACCAGCGTGAGTCCGCTCCCGCTTCTAACTATTCCAGCGCGTGTGTCCTTTTAGCTGTACTTCTTACATAGGTCAGGTAGTGAATCAGCAACAAGCCTACTAGCACTATGTGGTCAGCAACAAGCCTCCTAGCACTATGTGATCAGCAACAAGCCTCCTAGCACTATGTGATCAGCAACAAGCCTCCTAGCACTATGTGATCAGCAACAAGCCTCCTAGCACTATGTGATCATCAACAAGCCTCCTAGCACTATGTGATCATCAACAAGCCTCCTAGCACTATGTGATCATCAACAAGCCTCCTAGCACTATGTGATCATCAACAAGCCTCCTAGCACTATGTGATCAGCAACAAGCCTCCTAGCACTATGTGATCATCAACAAGCCTCCTAGCACTATGTGATCAGCAACAAGCCTCCTAGCACTATGTGATCAGCAACAAGCCTCCTAGCATTATGTGGAAAACGTTCTGAATTAATCTTATGACATGTATACCTCTATATGCCTTACCAGGTCATTGTTCTGTATCACGCATATGTGAAGATGTGTTTTCCTGACGTCTGTACTAATAAGGGCCTGTAGAGTTCAGTTCTTGGTTCTTGTTGAAACACTACAACATCTCTTATTTTCGGAATTCCTAATGACTATATGGTGCCTCTTTTTCCACGTAGACTCGCTTCAATACTTCGATCTAGTGTTCGATCTAAAACTTATGGCAGTGAATATATCCACAGTTTTGATTTTCGTTAATTTTCTGACGTCAGTAAAATATTTAGAAACGGTAAATGATCTGTCTGTCAGTTTTAAAATACACTTTTGCTATTCGAAATGTAATGTCCATAGAGTGTCGGATTAACCACTAAGCCCATACTAAACATACTCTGGCAATGAAGCTAACACAGAGAAATATCCATGTCCTAAATATTATTCTACATCAGTGACCTCTGCAATTCACACAATGTCAAACTGGTAAGTCCTATTATTATTACTTTTAAATGCGAATATGACTGAAATAATTCAGCGGCTTTGCTAAGTTCTCTGAGTTATTTCTCTCTTCTCATCTCGTTGTTCCCTTTAGTTTTGCTTTTTATTTTTTAAACATTTTAAGAGAAGCAAATGTCTACAGCTACATCTAAGTGATATTTCTTTCAGAAACCCCTCTTATACGTCGTGGAGGCAGTTAATGGAACTATTATACGAGCCCGCTTGCAAAGTGTAGAGGAGAGAAAACCAGGAATTATAACAATGGAAGCATACAATATCACAAAACCCAGTTTTTATGAGTGAGTACTTGTTCTTGTAAACGCATGGCTTGTAAAAGTAAAAGTTATTGAAGCAAATGTAGCCCACAACTCCATATGTTATATATCACTAGGTTGTGTCATGATAACGAAAATTAAGAATGTAAGGCTCAGCCTAACTAAAGCGGAGGTCTCCGTAGACAACTCACGTGAATTTCTTTCTCTTCAGTCCTAGATAATACTTACGTCCTTCGTGCTGAAATCGAATTAAAGTTCACTGAGACTTAGAGGCAAGTGCTCTACGAGAACTGAAAAGCAGCAAGCATTAATAACATGCACTATAATGATGTTATAATGAGTGAAGTTAGATGGACAGTTGCAGGGAAGATAAACTTTGATAAATATACAATAATATAACCAGTATGTGAGAAACCTGAACGAGGAGTAGGAATAATATTTGACGAACAAACAACACGGACAGTTGTAGGATATTTGAACATCTCGGACCGAGTCCTGCTATCAAAACTGAAAGGACGACCAATGAATATTATACAAGTGTAGGCTACAACATCTAAAAGGTCTGAAGAAGATGTACAACTATTTTATAATGACATAGAGACAGCCCTAAAACACACAAAGTCACATGAAGTTACTATAGTCATGGGAGATTTTAATGCCAAAGAAACAACTTCAGACAACGTTGGTGACTATGGACTGGGGGAGAGGAACGACAGAGGTTATAAATTAATTGAATGGGCAAGAATACACAGCATGGTTGTAGGAAACACCTGGTTTAAACAACATCCTGAAAGACTGGCAACGTGGTGCAGCCCAGACAAAAAGACTTTTAACCAGATAGACTACGTATTAATCAACAAACGATTCCGGAATCAACATAGACGGTACAGACCTAATGATTGTTAAATATCTATGTTGGCACCAAGAAGCAGAAATTCGAGTTAAAAATAGAGGTGCAAAATATCAACCGAGAAAACAAGGGGTGCGACAAGGATGTGTACTATCTCCAGACCTTTTTTCTCTGTACAGTGAGAATATTCTAAGAGCGATCATCACAGAACCAGACATAACAATTGGAGGATACACCATTAACAACCTTCAGTGTGCTGACGACACAGTACTGATAGCTGAGAACCAACAAGACCTGCAGAATCTATTGGATAAAGTCGTAAAAGAAAGTGAACAGAAAGGCCTTACTTTGAATATCTAAAATACAGAGACTATGGTTATATCTGAGAAACAGAATCCACTAACATGACGTATACAATTAAAAGGAACTGTTCTAAATCAAGTCCAGAAATTCAAATACCTTATATCAGTAATATCATCAGATGGGAAATGCAGAACAGAAATTAGGATCAGAATAGGCCAATCAAAGACTGCATTTTAGAGAATGAGAAACATATTATCCAATACATCCTTATCAATGAATATTAGAAAACGAGTCCTAAAATTCTTTATTGAAACTATCTTGTTATATGGAAGTGAATCATGGACAATAGGCAGGTGTGCAGAAAAATGATTGGAAGCAGCAGAAATGTGGTTTGTTAGAAGAATGTTGCGAACCCCCTGGACAGCAAAAATAACTAAAGAAGAATGTATGAGAAGAGCTGGAAAGACAAAAAATCTTGTCAAAAAATAAGAGAGAGACAATGTACTTTCATAGGACATGCAATAGAAAGGGGAGCATTGAAAATATTATAACAATAGGAAAAATAAAAGGAAGAAGATCAAGAAGAAGGCCAACAGAAATGATATTGGACAGTCTGACGGGATGTTGTGAGAGGATACCACCAAATGAGCTGATGGCCTGCATGAAGGATCTTGTACTCTAGAGAAGCAAAAGAGTCAATGCCGATCGACACGGCACCTGATGATGATGATGATGATGACTATGATGATGATGATGATCTAGTTAACAAAAATGTAACCTAAGTTTAAATATCATGTTAAATTAAACTCTCCTTATAGTATACTAGCAGATTACCCGGCGTTGCTCGGTGATTTATTAATTATTAATACTGGGGAGTGGATCTGAGATCGCCATGTTTCTCCCACGGTCAACTTTATGTTTCCTGCTCAAGGTGAAACTAAAATTGTTGTATATAATCAAGTTTTGAGTTAATTTAATATTATAGTGAATTTTTAAAAGACGTTACGTGTATAGACTGCCCTTGTGAGGTGTAGATCGTGATCGAGAACACGTCTCACTGGAAATTGCAATCTCTTAAAGTTAAAAGGGTGGTCCGTCGGAATAAGTTGTATCCGTGGGATAAAAACTGCTTGACCCTCTCCCTGTCCTATTAAGAAAGTCTCTTCAACTACATTGCCCAGCATCCTCTTTACACACAGTCTTGTGCCTTTGTAAAATTTTGGCGGGTCGAAGTTCCGTAGGAAAATAATTGGAGTTACCAGCCCTAATTTTCACCCCTCGGTCGATTATTTTTTCATGTCAACACTATCTTACACTTGGACGTAAACGCCATCGATAATGTCACTATTCATCTCAGCGACCAGAAAACTATAGAAGGAACACAAATATCCGTCCTTCTCGATTATTTTTACACCTGCCCCTCTATCATCCCCCTGCCGATGGGGGTTAGATAATTGACGTAAAAGGCATAGGGAGTGTCACTATGCATCTCAACGAACCCGAAAAATATGGATTCGACACCAATATATATCGTTGTGTATGTCACCCTCTTCCCACCCCGCCACTAGGAGTGCCAGCATTGTCGTACCCCTACAGTATTTTTTTGGAGATTGTAAGTCACATGTGTGCTGTGTTTGGCTGATATTGCTCCCGGGTTTTAAGCTATGCTGGAAGATACACAAATTGAAAAGTAAACAAATCTAATTAAAACAAAAAGAGACCATCACATCTAGTTGGACTTGCCATAGGAGGCTACAAATGCTGCTCTTAGAGCAGCACCGCTCTTTTTCGCGATTATCTCCCTTAGACTACTATTTTTCCTCCTTGAATTTAGTTGATTGTATATGACCCCCTTCTGACCCCAACCCCTAGTGCTCCTGAGAGTGTCATAGTCCACTGCACTTTTCTTCAAATTGTATGTCATATGTGTACCGCGTTTGGTTGAAATTGCTTCAGGCGTTCCAGAATTATGCTGGAACAGACGCAAACACATACATCTATTTATAAATATACATATATATATATATATATATATATATATATTCATGGCGTAGTTTTGAAGGTCTGATCTGATTATTTAATATATTTTTGGCAATGATATAATTATGTTTCTACAATGAAATTTTTCGTTGTACTAGTTTTTGGCTTTCAGACATGGTAAACCCTGTGTTTTCTCTGTCTTTGTATACACATCATCATTTGTCCTAAATTTGTTTCTGAAATTTTATTGCAAAATTATTTTCCACGGCATTACTCGCCTCTAAAAATCAGATTAATTTGTAACAATAAGTAATACATATTTCTTATTTACTGAAAAGTCATTTGTAATTTATTTCTTATTTACTGTAGAGTCACGAACAACAATATAAACATAAACACAAACATCAACACAAACATCAACACAAACATCAACGACATTTTACTTCAAGTAACATCAAAATGAGCTCATCACGTTTGTTGGTTATGATGAAACTCAAAAATAAATGTAAAGTGAACTGATCTACCTACTCTGAGATGTTTTCTTTTCCTTGTGTGGTCTCACTAGAGCTCACCAAAAGGATGTTTCACGACATGACATAAACACCATGTGCTAGTTTGCTATACTGAAAAAAAAAACAGAACAAAAAATGTATCATTGTAGTTCATAATTCTTAAAACATTTTAGAATTGAGAATTTTCCGGCTGAATGTGTTTCCTTCATAGTAGACAGGGATGTAGATGGGCAGACATTAGGAAATCTAAAAGAAGATTTATAGATAGATAGATAGATAGATAGATAGATAGATAGATAGATAGATAGATAGATAGATAGATAGATGGATGGATAGATAGATAGATAGATAGATAGATAGATAGATAGATAGATAGATAGATAGATGGATGGATGGATGGATGGATGGATAGATAGATAGATAGATAGATAGATATAGATAGATAGATAGATAGGTAGATAGATAGATAGATAGATAGATAGATAGATAGATAGATGGATGGATGGATGGATGGATGGATGGATGGATGGATTGATGGATGGATGGATGGATGATAGATAGATAGATAGATAGATAGATAGATATAGATAGATAGATAGATAGATAGATAGATAGATAGATAGATAGATAGATAGAATTTTGTAAATATTTTCTCGTAAGAGGCCCTCCGTAAGTCTTCAACAGAACGGAAATAGAAAATCTGAGATCAGACGAAATTGAACATCTTGTGGGCTGTAAAGCAGAGTTAAAATACAACATAAATAACTTTACTGGTGGATGGGAGGACTGCAAAGACACTGTCAATGGGGTAACTTGACACATATAACTCAGAAGTCGTGTCTCTTTCTGTCATAGCCTGTTTTGTTCTTAACTGTTTTATTCCTATCTATTCCTGTTTAATTTCTTCTGTCTCTTGTGTTATGTTAGATCAACATACATATCTACATACTATCGTTTTCTCATGGTCAAATCCCCAATAAACATTCCACAATTCAGTCCACTAATACAACTGTTTCATATACAATTCCATATTTTCATACTCAGAAACTCTGCTCCGAAGAGCTGATCACGAGAGCATCTCTATTCTTAGCATGAACTATAAAGACAAAGATAGCCCAATAGCATATGGCGTACGGGATGAAGCGTTAGAGACCTCATTATGCTGAGTTATCATGGTATAAGGACGGGTGGCCAGTTCCTTTCCTCGGTGCCTTTCCTTCCCAGATTTTCTCTGGTACCCATTATACGAGGCTGGGTTGACCTCGGGGCCGTATTGGTCTAGAAAAAAAATCCAACTCAGCTGGGGATTCGAACTCTCGAACATTCGGTTGCTAGTCGAGTGCTTTAACAACTACTCTAGCCCCAACCCCGATATGAAATATACTGTTTTTAAACATGCATCTACACACACGCATAACAGCTCATGTAAAAAGAAAGATGAGGAATAGACTGTTGTCCCAATTCTTTACTCTCAAATCTCAAACTTGGACACAAAAAGTTACAAATACAAGAAATGATGTGTTTCAGAAGAATACTGAATGTAGTACAATGGGACATCATCAGAAAAAAATGTTCTCATTGCAAATGTTTGTTTGCTGACTTATCAAGATGGATTGTGTTGTAAATGTTTCAGGATTTGTGTTTGGTTAATTGCAAAATGTATGTTGCATTGCAGAAACACACATATTATGGGTTACATTTATTCTGTGGCAAAGTAACTGTACAAATACCGATAGTCGACCCAGAAAAAACAAGCCTTGTTCCTTATGAGCTGGTGTCAACCAATGAAAAGTAAGTGTCTCATTATTTAATTTTCACTAAAATATAGTGATATTTTAGATCTTAATACGAGTCAGTGTAATCATGCGCTTGATTCACATGCAGGCAGACCTTCAGATTTATACCGATAATTTTCTTCTTCGCACAATCAGACATGAATGGGAATCTCTCTCATAAATCTTGCACTTTGTCTCTCTTGTTTTACGTTAGGCCTATAGATTATCTTGCATGACTTCTGAACAGGTCCTTTGTCTGGGTAGGTTGTGTAGATCTCTTAGGATATGTTATACTGCCTGTGTCCCATGAGAATTATTCATTGTTATTTAGTTTGCTTCATACTCAATGTCATGGCACCAACCTACTGGTGGCAGAGTTCCCTCTAAGATTTTCCAGTTCGTGAGCAAATATATTATCTGAAAAAGCACATTTTGTGCGAATATGTGTCGTAGTGTCAAATTACAAAGTGCAATTTTAAGTTTTCATAGAAAAAAAAACAATACACAAGAAATTATTAAAACAAACTCAAATTAAGCCATCATATTTTTTTTTCAGTGCTACTTAAGCACAATGCAATATCAGAAAATTCCAGACATAAAGCACCTCTTTTACTAATTTGCGCAGCTTATCAAACTTCGTGTGCGGCACTATATTTTTGTGTGCACCATCTCGCTGCTACTCAGCTTTGATGTTACATTGACTGGTCTTCTAGTTTCTTATTTGTAGCTTCTTAACACTTCTGTGGCTGAGCGTTGCATGGTGGGAGTGACGCAGGCGGTCACAAACATTATGACACAGCGCCCGATGCTAATGAGGTAAGGATCACGTGGTCAGGGTAGACAAGAGGGGACGCGCAGATTCTGGCGACAGTTATCGTCCGTTATGGTATATGGATCGGGCGGCAAAGTATATCTGAGGAAGTTATTGCCCTTAGTATATGGTAGAAAATATGTATTTCGATTATTAAGAGATCGTGAGTATGTTTGTTTCGTAAGTTATTATCTCAGCCTGGTGCCGCCTTGTTGCTGAGTCATAATTGTCAGTTAAATGTCACGTAAATCTTTGATGTCGGCAGTCATAACTGTAATAGGTTAGTTAAAGTACAAGAAATATCCGCGGATAGGAATGGCAGTAGATATAAGAACCTACATTACTGAGAGTTATGTACATTTATCATGTTGAAGTTAGTATACATAGAATAATCCTGTTTAATTAAATTAATTAATTTAAAATAAACTAATTAATCATATTTCATAATAAATAGTTTGTGTCTGATTGTATATGGCTGTTGTTGAATGTATGATTTTATCTCGTAGAAATGAATGACAGGATAGTATCTATAGAAAGCATTTATCAATCATTATCCTTTCACAAGGTAGTGGACCCAGGCAAGAGGAACTCTCATGAAGCAAAAAGGACCATGTGTTGGGAATTAGTTGAGGCAACAGTATGGATGTGGGAAGAGATTCATGCTTTAGGCTAAAGATTAGCCGTGATTACGACATAAATGTAATAAAGGGTTCAAGGGTTGGGTTGTGAATAAAAAGAGAAAGATATTGATTTTCACCCGGGTCAGAGAGTTGGTTGTCACAAACCCTTATCAATAATAATGATAACATGTAAGACCCCTGGGACAAAAGTCCATTATAACAAAAGGTTAAAGTTGGAGACAAAGAGTAAAGTAAAATACATACAAGATAAAGAACCAACTTATTATATACATGTTTCTTACACCTCCATGGGGCGTGTTCTTGCTGAGTTAATAAAGAACAAAGATCTGTTTAACTTTCTCTGATTGAGATTCTCATTATATTTGTTATTTTAATCCACCGAAAGTCAACAATGTAGAATAATTATTGTAGTGCTCCTTGCAATGCAATTATTATTATAAAACGAAGAGTTAAACTTTTCTCTATAGGTCATGCTTTCTCTTTCCTCGTAGCCCAGTAAGCAATAAAATTACCAACATTCACATGCGTATACTATTTTTCTCCTGTAACACAAACATAAGATATAAAATAAATATTCCACCTCCTAAAGTATTATAAAAACTGCTGCCCAAATTAAACCGTATTGTTTTTCTTTCTTTACAAAGAGGTGCCCACTTATAGATGCTCCAGATAACTACACAAGTTTCTGTGGCAAGCAGAACGCTGAGATCAACAAATAAAACGAACTAAATAAGAAAAGAAACAGATGGAATATAAAGAAACAATCCAGAAGCAGTCTTCAAATCTTAAGTCTGTCTACAATGATGCACCATTCTTTTTATTATTTACTACTGCTGGAGGTCTTGTTATTTTCGTCTTGGTTGTGACTATGTGAACGATCTACACTTGGGTCGAAGGGTGTACAACCTCGCCCGAAACGTAATTGTTCACGTGACGTAGTAGTAGTTCAGGCGTTAGTGAGTGAACGAACACTGTCTTGCATTATTCGTATAGAGGAATGGCCGGGCGATGTCGTGTTGTCGTTGTGCTTAAGGAGTGTGCTGTAATTTCCTGTATATTACTGTGATAAGGACGTCGAATTGTTTAGTTGTGTTCTGTCCGTGCACACCTCATTGTGGTGTATATTGTGTAGTGTAATTTAAGCTGTGATGTAGGTTTAGAATCATTACGTGTAGTTATGTAATTTGTGTTATAATTTAATTGTGAGTAATATGCGTACGGGACTGGTAACATGCGTGATTTATATATGCTATTCATGCATACTGACTATGTGTTTACATCAATATTGATTACGTTAATGTGTGTCACTGGCAGCAATGGCTGCGTAGATTAAAGTACAGTTGAACACATACGCACATGGAGGCCAAATGGAAGAGCCTAGAGAGTTCCAAGACATCGTTCCATAGAGTTCATCATATTAATATTGTAGACCTGTGAACGTTCAGTGTTATTATGCTTGAGTTGTGTTCGGATTTTCATTGGTTTGTTCATCTATTGCTATTTCATTATAGATGTGGGAAGCCATTTATGCTTTAGGCTAAAGATAAGCCGTGCTCCCAACATAAGTGTAATAAAGGGTTCAAGGGTTGGGTTGTGAATAAAAAGAGGAAGATAGTGATTTTCACCTGGGCCAGAGAGTTGGTTGTCACATACCCTTATCCAGAATAATAATAACTTGTAAGATCCCTGGGACAAAAGTCCCTTTTAACAAAAGGTTAAAGTTGGAGACAAATAATAAAGTAAAATAAATACAAGATAAAGAACTAACTTAGTATATAAATATTTCTTACACCTCCATGGGGCGTGTTCCCGCTCAGTTAATTAAGAAGGAAGATCTGCTTAACTTTCTCTGATTGAGATTCTCATTCTATTTGTTATTTTAATCCACCGAAAGTCAACAATGTAGATTAATTATTATCGTGCTCCTTGCAATGCAATTATTATTATAAAACGAAGAGTTAAATTTTTTCTATAGGTCATGCAGTACAGGTCGTGGATCCATCATGACACATCATCACACCAGAAACTAGAGTACCGAACATTGCTTTCTCTTTCCTCGTAGCCCAGTAAGCAATAGAATTACCAACATTCACATGCGTATATTGTTTTTCTCCCATAACATAAGATATAAAATAAATAGTCCACCTCCTAAAATATTATACAAACTGCTGCCCAATTTAAACAGTGTTGTTTTTCTTATTTTACAAACAGGTGCCCACTTATAGATGCTCCAGATAACTACGGAAGTTTCTGTGGCAAGCAGAACGCTGAGAGAAACAAATAAAACGAACTAAATAAGAAAACAAAGATGAAATATAAACAAACAATCCAGAAGCATTCTTCAGGTCTAAAGTCTAAAGTCTGTCTCCAATGATGCACCATTCCTTTTGTTACTTACTGCTGCTGGAGGTCTTTTGAGTTTTCGTCTTGGTTGTGACTATGTGGGCGATCTGCGCTTGGGTCGAAGGGTGTACAACCTCAACCGAAACGTAATTGTTCACGTGACGTAGTAGTAGTTCAGGTGTAAGTGAGTAAACGAACATTGTCTTGCATTATTCGTATAGAGGCATGGCCGGGCGGTGTCGTTTTGTCGTTGTGCTTAAGGAGTGTGCTGTAATTTCCTGTATATTACTGTGATAAGAACGTCGAATTGTTTAGTTGTGTTCTGTCCGTGCCCACCTCAGTGTGGTGTAGATTGTGTAGTGTATTTTAAGCTGTGATGTAGGTTTAGAACCATTACGTGTAGTTACGTAATATGTGTTTATGATTTAATTGTGAGTAATATGCGTACTGAACTGGTAACGTGCGTGATTTATATATGCTATTCATGCATATTGACTATGTGTTTACATCAATATTGATTATGTTAATGACTGTCAGTGGCAGCTACGGTTGCTATGGTGCAGTTGAACACATAAGCGAATGGAGACCACATGGACGGGCCTATGAGTTCCAAGACATCGTTCCATAGATTTCATCATATTAATATTGTAGACCTGTGAACGTTCAGTGTTATTATGCTTGAGTTGTGTTTGGATTTTCATTGATGTGTTCGTCTATTTCTCTTACATTATAGACTAATAATGTATGGATGTTATGTTTATTGTCAGCTCCAGTTTGTATATTGTTGTAATGGTTAATTGTGAGATTAAATATGGTGCATTACTGATTTCAGAGTGTATTGCATTCAGTTTGTATTGTATGCCATGTATATTGTTGTCTTGAATGGCAGATGCCTGTGCAGAATTTGATCACTATTGGCAGGATGGGAATGTCTGTAAATAAAGTTATTAGCGTTTTATGTGATAATGTGTAGTGACATCAGACTGGGTAATATTTATGATGATCAACTTTCTTAATAGAGAGTCCACCTTCGGCACACTAAAGTATGATGTTGTCAGTATCACGTGTGGCCACATTTACCTTCCCTAATTTCTCTGGTGCCCTTTTAAAAAGGCTGGCCTGGCCCCCGGGGTCTATGTCTTCCTTTTGTCTTTTTCTTCCTGCAATTTTTCCCAAAAAGTAATGTTTCTACTACAGTTATTTATTTTATTTAAAATATTTGTTTCGTATGTTTTCCATTATTTCTTTTTTTAAATTTAAAATGAATGAATACATTTATGTTTGGTGTACATAGGGACTATATAAATGACTTTGAATGAAAATGCGACTGAAGAGTTGTGAAAATAGTATGGTCACATAAAAGAACAAATATATCCATATTACAATAACTCAGTATTGAAGAAAGTTGGCTAATATTGAGGAGTATACAGAGAAAGCTTAAATTTGTTTGACTTATTAGGAGTGATTGGTAAGTTCTCGGCATTAGGTACAAATACTTGAAACAGACGGTTGATATTAGGTGCATTTGTAGATCAGGTAAATGTAAGAATAAACACAAGGTTTCAACAAATTAACTGCAATCAATTCTTATACAGGTTACTGAAATTGTAAGAGGTAATAAAAATTGTGAAAATGAATACAATTTCTCATCGAAAAGTCATTCTCTACCTCTGCATCAAGCGCTTATCATCCAAGTAGTTCCATGAAAATATGGTGGAGATTCGAGGGGAGAGTGCCCCTTCTTACAGCAAAGTGAAGAAATGGGCAGCTCATTTCAAACATGAAAGGGAGAGTCTGGAATATGAGCCCCGTCCAGGAAAACCAAGAACGGTAACCACCGATGAAGCCACCGGCAGAATCCATGACATGATAATGGAGGATCGACGACTAACTGAACGGTACATTGCTACTGAATTGGTCATCTCCCAGGAACGTGTTCATGTCATTATTCACAATGATCTTCAAATGACAAAGGTCCCTGTTCGATGGGTCCCGAAACTTCCTGAAGATGATCACAAACAACAGCATCTCAACATGTCAAGAGACAAACTTGGACATTTTTCTGCAGAGCCTGAAAACTTTCTTCAGCAATTTGTGACTATGAATGGGACTTGGGATCATCATTTTCAACAAGAAATCAAAGAACAGTCAAAAGCAGTGGAAACATCATGGACTCCCCACCAAGCAAGGGTGGTTCTGTCTGCAGGCAAAATGGTGGCTTCCATCTTTTGGGATTCAGAAGGTGTCCTATTGGTAGACTATCTTCAAAAAAGGCAGAACGGTCACCGGAGTCATTTACGCTAATTTTGTGAAGCACCTGTGGGTCAAATTGAAGGAAAAACGTCGAAAATTGATGAGAGGAGTCATCTTTCATCAAGACAATGCTCCAGTTCACAAGTGGTGGTTGCAATGGCTGCCATTCGTGAATGCGGCATCCAGTTTCTTGAACATCGTCTTTATTCCCCAGAGTTGGCACCTTTAGAGTATTACCTGTTTACCATAATCAAAACAGAGCTCACTGGTCGCAAATGTGTTTAAGATGTTGAAGTCATTCGTGCTGTAGTCCACTTTCTACTGGCACAAGAAGGGGTTTCTATGCTCCCGGATCGGTGGATTAAGTGCATAAACTTTCAAGGGGACTATGTTGAGAAACAACAAAAAAAAGTATCCACAAATAATCCGCTGTACCGTATGCCGAGAACTTATCAATCACACTTCATAAAGGTCATGAGAATTTAGAGAAGGCCGTCTTGGAAGGGTACATAATGGGAAGAGGAAAGAGAGGAATACTAATGGGAAGATGGATGTAAGACATCGTTGATGATGTGCGAGTGGACGCATCAGCAGCAGAACATCTTGCTTACAACCGAGAGGACTATAGGAGAGCTGTTAGGACGGAAAATTTCAGCAAGGGACATGCACATGACTGACTGCCGACATAGAGACCGTTGTTTTACTTCTGCAGATAGAAGCATTGTCGTAATAGTAATCGGTTTGTGCAAAGAAGATAAGTCTTATTTTCATTTTTCTTGGAACGTGTATTTCACACTTCAAGAACTAGACATCCAGGACAGAGAACGAGACGTTGTTAGACAAAGAAGGCAACGCTCAGTATTGGACAACCCACTTGAATGAACAACAAAACAGGCCTTTAGAAAAAAAGAAAAACTAACATGTCAAAACCACATTAAATAAAAATATGACTCACTGAATATAAGAAAGGTTGTCCTAAATCTCTAAATTATCATATCTTTCTCGGCAGAGGTAAATTGAAGAACATATGCGATGATGAATTAGCATTTAGCTTGAACAGGCGCCTGAAATTCCCGGCGATAGGGGGTGTATGTCCGGGTTTAAGTAGATGAAAACTGGAAATAATGATGATTGTTTCGTATGACAATCATTTAACGCTGCTTTAGGACGTTAAGTTGTGCAAAGGGCATTGGCATATCAGTTGTACCTCATTTGTGTAGTACAGAATTTGAGTTTGATAATAATAGAAGGAATCATACAACTGGGGTGTTCAGGCTGGGGGGTCGAAGTGGGATGGGGCGGTAGGATATCAAGCCATGTGTCAGATAATGAGCAGTATTTTTAGGGGCTCTAAGAAACACGCGGTGTATGGGATAAATATATTTTGTAGAACATTCACAGCTGCGGAAACATCATGGACCCCCACCTACAAAGAAAGCAAGGGTGGTTCTGTCTGCAGGTAAAATGGTGGCTTCCATCTTTTGGGATTCAGAATGTGTCCTATTGGTAGACTATCTTCAAAAAAGGGCAGAACGGTCACCGGGGTCTTTTACATTAATTTTGTGAAGCAACTGAGGGTCAAATTGAAAAGAAAACGTCGAAAATTTACGACAGGATTCATCTTTTATCAAGACAATGCTCCAGTTCACAAGTGGTGGTTGCAATGGCTGCAATTCGTGAATGTGGCTTCCAGCTTCCTGAACATCCTCTTTATTACCCAGGGTTGGCCCCTTCGGACTATTACCTGTTTACCATAATCAAAACGGAGCTCAGTGGTCGCAAATTTGTTTAAGATGTTGAAGTCATTCATGCTGTAGTACACTTTCTACTGGCACAAGAAGGGGTTTCTATGATCCCAGATCGGTGGACTAAGTGCATAAACATTCAAGGGGACTATTTTGAGAAACAACAAAAATAGTTTCCACAAATAATCCGTTGTACCTTATGCCGAGAACTTATCAATCACACTTCATAAAGGTCATGAGCATTTAGAGAAGGCCGTCTTGGAAGGGTACATAATAGGAAGAAGAGAGGAAGACACAGGGGAAGATGGATGAAAGACATCGTTGATGATGTGCGAGTGGATGCATCCGTAGCAGGCCATCTTGCTTACAACCGAGAGGCCTATAGGAGAGCTGTTAAGACGGCAAATTTCAGCAAGAGACATGCAAATGACTGATTGCGGACATAGAGACAGCTGTTGTACTTCTGCAGATAGATGCATTGTTATAATAGTATTCGGTTTTTGGAAATAAGATAAAGTCTTACTTTCATTTTTCTTGGAATGTAAATTTCATATTTCAAGAACTAGACATCCATGGCAGAGAATGAGACATTGTTAGACAGAGAAGGCAACGCTCAGTAATGGACATATCACTTGAATGAACAACAAAACTGGACTTTAGAAAAAAAAACGAACATGTCCAAACCACATGAAATAAAACTATGATTCACTGAATATAAGAAGGGTTGTCCTAAAACTCTAAATTATCATATCTTTCTCGACAGAAGTAACTTGAAGAAAACACGCGACGATGAATTAGCCTTTAGCTTGAACAGGCATATGCCCAGGCGCCCGAAATGCCCGGGGGTTGGGTTGGGGGGGGGTGGGTTGGTCCGGATTTAAGTAGATGAAAACTGGAAATAATGATGATTGTTTCGTATGACAATCATTTAACGCTGCTTTAGGATGCTAAGTTGTGCAAAGGGCATTGGCATATCAGTTGTACCTCATTTGTGTATTACAGAGTTTGAGTGTGATATTAATAGAAGGAATCATACAACTGGGGAGTTCAGGTTGGGGGGTCGAAGTTGGGGGGGGGGGGGGTAGGATATCAAGCCATGTGTCAGATAGTGAGCAGTATTGTTAGGTGCTCTAAGACACACGCGGTATATGGGATAAATATGTTTTGTAGCACATTCACCGTGGATGTCCAAGTTTTTGCCCCCGAAAAGTCCAGTCTTGTTCCATACATTGTAGTTCTGACGTCTGAAAAGCAAGTGTCTTAATTCTTTATTTTCTAATATAATGTACCCATTTTCGAATAAGATCTATGTCAGTATATTCCTCCGCTGAATTCAAATCCTGACAAATGTTCAAGTGTACTGAGAGGATAATCTCCATCGTCGTTCGCTCAGAAAGCAGCCTAGATCTTCTCCTCTCAGACATGTGACATACAGCAGACCAGATTTCCTCTCTCACACATGTGACAGACAGAAGATCAGATCTCCGCTCTCACACACGTGACAGACAGAGAGCAGACCAGACCTCCGACTCTCACACATGTGACAGACAGAAGATCAGATCTCCGCTCTCACACACGTGACAGACAGAGAGCAGACCAGACCTCCGACTCTCACACATGTGACAGACAGCACCCCAAATCTCCCGCTGAGAGACAGCAGCCTAGATCTCCTCCTCTCACAAATGTGATAGACAGAACCCCAGATCTTCCCCCTTCACACATGTAACAGACAGCACCATAGATCTCCCCTCTCAGACATGTATCAGATAGCAGCACATATCTCAGCCTCTCACACATGTAAAAGACATGTAATGTACAGCAGCTTAGATCTTTCCCTCTCACACGTGTAACAGACATCATCTTATATCTTCCCATGTCACAGACAGCAGCTTATATCTTCCCATGTCACAGACAGCAGCTTATATCTTCCCATGTCACAGACAGCAGCCCAGATCTCCATTTCTCACACATGTACCTAATAGAGCTCTAAATCTCCCCTCTCACACACATAACAGACAGCTACTCAGATCTCTCACTCTCACATATGTAACAGACCGCAGCTCAGATCTCCTCTTCTCACACATGTACCTGATAAATCTCCCCTCTCACACACATAACAGACAGCTACTCAGATCTCTCACTCTCACAGATGTAACAGACCGCAGCTCAGATCTCCCCTTCTCAGACATGTGACAGACATCGGACCATATATATATATATATATAACATGTGATAGGCAGTAGCTGCTATCTCCCTCTTTCATACTGTGATACACAGCAGCTCAGATCTCCACATTTCACACATATGATAGAATGCGGCTCAAATCTCCTGCTTTCCCAATGTGATACACAGATCTTCATCTTTCACTGATGTGATAGACAACAGCTCAGATCTCCCGCTCTCACAGCGGAGTTTTCTTAGACCTTGTACATGAGAGTTCATGGTCAGATGTTGGTCAATAATAAGATCTAGTGTTTTGTGCTCGATAAAGTTTTCTATTTGTGATATTTCCGTGTTTAGCCGAAGTGTTGTTTATGTTGCGTTTTGTAGTTTCTGTCTTGTTGATATGAGCAATGATTTTGTTTTATCAGTATTTATAATCTTTCCATTGTATTTGCTCCATCTAATTAGATAGATAGATAGATAGATAGATAGATAGATAGATAGATGAT